>PDGT01000019.1:591460-611461 GCA_003671415.1 Megathymus violae
CGGCAAACGCGTGCCCTCTGGTGACCGCCACCGGTGCGGGCTCCAAAATCATCCACCCTCCAGAGGACGTTTCGTTGGAAGAGATCCGCGCTCGGCACGCCCAGTACCGGCCGAAGCCGAAGCCGGACGCCCCCCCCACCGCCGCCCCCGCGATGGTCACGCCTAGCACTAGTCAGGCAGAGGTAATATATTCTGTACGTGATACTTCTTTATTATGTATGTCGTTTTGATTGTATTTAACATTTTGAGCTTTAACTACCTGTAGAATACTAGATGTAAATGCACTGTAGATGGAATCAGTGAGACTTCAGATCACATATTCTTCATAATTAAATAGTGATCTGTTGGCCCAGTGTAATGTTTGAAACATTTAAATTAATTTGTTTGTCGTTAGATTGCCATATATTGAGAAATACTGAAGACTTACTTTTTTTTGGTCATTCTTTAATATTTTGGTTTCCTCTCTTTGCATTACCAAGCTATAGAGAATATGTAGCTGCATATCCTAATATTAATTAACGTCTCCGGTAATGGCAAGATTAAGTATATAATTTTACATGCGATCCGGAAGACAATTCTCAACCTTTCTCTTAATCAATAAAAAACACTATATGTCTGGCGCCTGAGGTATCAACATTCTTCATTATTGTATTTGTCATTCCTATGTTCCCATAGCCCGGATGAGTGAGCCCGGTCCACTTGGTAGGATAGCACTAGTTTTACTCTTTCTACCATATCATGGAAACTGACTCAATAGAATGGATCCAGATGTAGGCAGCAGCATCATTGTGTATACTATGACTATGAACTGCGGTCACCCACTCGCAATGGCTAAGTGCGGTGACTAAGGCTAACATCCCCTAAATGCTAGTCACAAAAAAATCTAGACCCCTAATCCCCGACGGCTCCGCTACCCTGACTACGGTAACGATGAGGCAGGGGTTGCATAATCACCGGAAGAGATCCAGCTACCACACATGACCACTGCACCTGACAACATACAATTAAAGGACAGATGATAAGATATAGGAGCTGGAAGGTGGCATAGACAGATTAAACTGGAGCATTTTGGAACCATACAAGGTCCGAAGACGGGGAAGACAGGGTAATACTCAAATCCAGACACCAGACTTGTGTTCTATCACCGGGAGGTCGAAGTTCTCTAAAAACCAAGCCAATGCTGACTCTTAAGACCAATATATGCTCGGTTTCATGCGGGAAAACGACAATTATATGTACAGTCTCCAAACTCTGTGTCAGAGTACAGACAACTCAATAAGCAAATTTCTCAGTGTAAGCGACGCAAATTGCATTATTAAAAAAACCGTGTAAAAAGGTTCTTAAGAATCCAGCTCTGCTGGGCAACGTTCAGGAACCTCGGACGTATCTTCTTCGAGTAATGTTACTATTGGCTTCAACCGAAACCTTAGAGACACTCAACAATTTAATCATTGTAGTGTAATTACTGCATTCAGTTTGATAGAATCTTATTATTATCTTAAAATACTCCGTATTTTTCCTAACAACGAAAGTAACAGGAAGAAAGTGCACTATTAACATTTGATTAGTATATGAATAAATTATTAAACATATTGCGGCAGATGTCTATTTCACTCTGTATCCCTCTTCATTGTCGTTTTTCTAATTTGACATTGATATTAAACAGACTAATATCATTCGCATATGTTATTTGAATGAAGATTTTGTATCATACATTAATTTGCTGAAATGTATTAACCTTTCGTTTTACTTTTTTTTAATGTAATGTCATAATTTGCCATATAATTGTGCTAATTTTTTATTATTTTAAGGCTTTTGTTTCTTTTGCATATATTACTAGTTTATTCTTTTGTAAAGTAATTTTTTAATATTTGAGAATTAAAGTTATATCATATAATATGGTCCTTCGAGCTGGCTTATGGATTTCGATATAGAAAAATCCCATGAGCAAAATTATTATTATTATCTCCCCACGGCAGAGGGTGACAGACAGTGAACAACTTATGTCTCAGCTCGACTCATCAGCTCAGATCATGTCAAGGCTCAACTACAACAATTACTTTAAAATACCAAACTGGATTTAGTTACCTTGCCTGCTCGATCCATCTCGACGCGTCACTAGCTTAGTTTTACTGCGTATAAGCATTTTAACTAATGGTTTCCCGGTAAGTGAAAATCTTGGATAGACTTGCATGCAACAGATAAGTCCTTGTTCTCGGGTCATACTTGTTTTTGATGCTTCATTTTTGTTTCTTAAAATTGTATTGATATTTTATCTCAGTTTCATTTTAAAATGGAACGAAAAATGATCAGAGAACTTTTTTGATTCAAAAAACCAATAATTGACATGGCCACTGACGGCTACGTAACGTATGGTCTTACACGGCTAGTGTAAGAAACGGGTGTCAATAATATGTTGCTTAGTTTTCGTAGACGGAAAATAAATATATTTTGCTTTCAGACTAATTGAAAGCCAGCAATATTACAATGTAATGATACAATCCGTAATCGCTGTTAACGTTATTTATTATCAAATTGCATTTACAATGTCACTGGTAACAAGTATAATCTATGAGCTTCTTAACTGTTTATTCTTGAATTTCGACAGGTCGCAGCGCACATGTCGGCCGCAGTAGCGGCTGCGGCGCGGCAGCAGCAGGCCGCCGCGGCGGCGATGCGTCGTCCGATGATGCAGCAAATGGTTGGCGTGCTCCCACAGCCCGTGCGCGTCGGCGTGGGCGTGCCAGTGTCCATGCCGCCCGTGGTGGGCATGCTGCCAGTCATGCCGCAGTTCAACCTCGTGCGCCACCTACAGCCCGGTCAGTATCCGTGCGCACAATACACGCAATACGCGCAGTACTATAATCGTTAGCTAAATCGCGCGTGCAACGCGTCCAACGACCGCGGTGGGCGGGCGGACATTTTAGTGTATTAATGGTTTTCGGCACTCTTCGGTTTTTTTGTATTTCGACTATTGTCGTGTATGAAAAAATGCGAAGGTTGTTGACAGACGTTCTTGAAATAGACACGCAGGCAGTATACACGTTTCTACTATGATACTGGCGGTCATCATATGTGTATTATACGCTGATATTTTGAGCCAGCGGCCGCCGCGTCGGTCGTTATGTTGGAATATGATATGCATATCGTTGACACTAAGGATATACTAAAAAGTGTACAATGATACGAATCTTAAGTTAGTATATAAATACAGCGGGAGCGGCGCGGAGGTAGTAATTTGTGGACGGGAGTTGTCAACACGCTGTTTTGTCTGTGGACATGATGTCGGCAGTACCGACGGAGCAGAGTACACAGATGAGCAGGATTATATCCGAAAAATATTGTAATTTGATGATTTTCAATTATAATAATGTTGCGTAAATTTCAAACGCTAACGAGAATATATATAACATATGACATAAAATAAATAGAATTGTTTTTCACACGTAATTATCTGGTGATATATGTTCTACATTACAATTAGTTCCCATTGGAGCCATGCCCCGATCGTGCGTGTCTTCATTCGTAGTCGATTCCTAGAACTAGATTTTATCGAGAATAAAGCAACAGTTAGCATAAATATGACGTGACTTTCGACAGAGCATTTAACTTGGTGACGTTTACTTTTAAATGCCCCACGAATACTTAATTCACGATTAAACGTTTTCAGCTCATTTCAAATTCCTTCCATCATGTTTGAAAAACTCATCAAGTGCGTCGGTCAGCGTCATAAGTAGAAAAACGAATTTAGGATACCGATAACATGAAAAACGAATTACGTGGAGCATCGTTTATTTCTGTAAGCATGCAACAGTATCAAGCGATACTATAATATTAAGTGGGATCCTTATTCTGTTTAAATATTTTGGAATTTGACTATGCCTCCGTGTCTAGTTCCATAGTTTTTTAAAGCGTCAAAAAAAAAGAAAATCACGCGTCTACCAATCGGTTAACGTAGGTTCCATGTACGATGTCAGCGTCTTGACGAACCCCTGATCCCACGGGTCTCTGTAATGTGACATTGGAAAGATTGTGATGTTGAACTCGTTAGCATTTTATTATGAGACCATTCAATGCAGTGACAACGCGAGACATCTCCCGTCTACAGCCTCCAGCACTAAAAATGCGCGAATAAAGTGGACATAAAAATTTATTAACGTAAGCCTATGCAGTGTTATATTATAGAGGTTTGGAGGGTAAAGCCACGTGCTAACGTCACCCGGCTCCCCGTTCCCCGCTCCCCGCGGTCGCCGTGACGAGTTCACCTCAGGAACTTCGACGTCGGTTCCCAGTCGCCGATCGACAGTGCCCGTCTTAGAGTCGAATCTGAGATTGTTTCCGATGAAAACATATTACGGGGCCGCAATGACATGTGATCTTGTTAAGTGACGAACCCTCAACGTCGAGATGTCCAGATATTGCTGATGATAATGTCTCAGAAACGACACGAATAAGTCGTACCATATTTTTTTTCTCCTGAAAAAAAAAGCATAGGAAGGTTATAAAGGAAATTAAAAGACAACTTGTAAGTGTGATTACGTTACTGATGGCTCTCGGCGATCGTCGTTTTTCCTCGTGTAGAGAGACAGATGCACCAGTGCTCAGCACTAGTATATAAATATCAGCCGAACCACGAAGAAAAACAGAAGATTGTTGACAGCTACAATAACGGGGCCGCACTGTACACGTATAGGTCGCAAAGCCACAACCATATTTCACAGTTGACTAAAATTGTTACCGACTACATATTGTTTTACTTTATTTTGCTATCGTTAAAATAACTCTCAAAACCTACTAGGTAGGTACATCAGAAAATGCTGTTTATTGTTATTTTTTATTCGAGATTAAACTTCTTCTTTATTCTGGTGTGGCTGGCTGGCTGGTCGAGCGTTAGTTTAAAATAACGATTTATACGAAGACGATATGAGGTAGCTAGACGGATGGAAGAATAACTTAGATAAAATTACAATTAAAATGGCGCGGTTGAAAAAAAAAACGACAAAACTTCGACATTTCCTGCTATAGTCGATTTACTGTTTATCCGAGACGTTTTTCTAGTACAATCTACTACGGCGAAAATAGACCGTTATAAATCCGCCATTACTGTCGGTTACGTTCGGCAAGCTTCGGTTTTTAAGTGTAACGACGAGAACATCGAACCGAACCGAAACCAGCCGACAGTAGCCGATGGTTTGTTTTCAATGACCACAATGTTGTGTATCACTTTTCGACGGGCACTGTATGAAAAATGAGAACCGTTGTTTGACCGCTCGGTTTTGGCCGGGCGGTGGCGTGGAACTGTTGGAAGCGGGCGGTCGTCCACGGTGCCGTGACGCCGGCTGCTTCTAACCGAGCCCGCTCCGTTACCTGTCCAATCCAGTCGACAGTCGGTCCGACCCTCGACGCGACCATGGGAACTATACGTTTAGGACCACACGTGCATTACCCACGTCAAACGAAATTGGTTCTAAAATGGTCGCGTGCGTAGTAACATGTACGGTTAATGAAGTTAATGAATTTCATGACTGGGTATTTTTGTAAAGATTATATTGTTTAATCCGTGCCAGTGAGGCGTCGCTGTTTTAGATGTAATTGTCGATTGGCGTGGCTGACCGATCACGTTTAAGCTGTTTGATGACTGGTTGCAAGTCGCCGCTGCGTTTGTCAGTAGTCTCGATAGATGTTACTAGAAATACGTTGGGTTTTAGTACATTTTACTAGAAATATATTTAGTGATATGGTTTTGGTTTCATTGTAATCTAAATTGTCACAGGTCGTGTCCTACTCCGTACGAGTAATATGAAATGTTTTAAGAACCGAGACGAAATTCAAGTGTCACCACAATTAATTTTCCTGAAATACTATTTAAAAAAACATGTATAAACGAAATGATCAATGAGTACTCTAATTTATTTGTTAATGTCACTAAAATCTTGATAGGATTTTATAGAGAGCGGTCATATTTCATGTGAATCTGTAAAAACTTAAAATGATTCGAAATGTTTGATATCTCGGTGTTGGGCGTAGTATAAACCAGTATCATACTGTAGCACATCGAACGCAGCGACGATTTGCAAACACCAGTATCTTGGACACAAAGAAATCAATCATGTTACATTGTAATGTACTGACAAAATTGTTGATTTATATTGGTATAAAATTGTGTTATGTAGAAATATACCAGCATAAATCTTTACATGAATGCGTTTAGACTTTTAAGTTTTACAGTTTACAATGTTCAAACATAAGACTACAAATGTTGCTGTTTTTACAGATTACAGCATCAATAGTTAAGGTACTTGCCGATATCCTATCTAGGCCCGAGACCACAACACTCGTTGCACTCAGTTTGTTACAGATAGGTCACATTACTTTCAATTGTGTAATGTATTTTGATGTTTACAGTCCAGTTTTGTTTAAAACTTAATTGTATGTTGTTAATCCGTAATCATTTATTGTGATTCAAAAAGGCTAAAAGACTGCTTTTGCACATTCTAAAAAGTTATAACGAGTCTCTATAGGGTATACTATAGGTATACTATAGTACTAAGGTATACTATACATTCATATATTTTTTTATGATGATTTGAAATCAATGCAACAAACAATTGTATCAGTGACGATAGACTTTACCTGCATTTACATGTTCTAGGATTGTGTAAGTTAGAATGGGTGGTTTAACAGTGTCAAGTGTTTCTATTACGATAGTGTTCATATGTTGTAGTTTTAATTTTTAGGTTTGCTCAATTATAATTTATCTTATAACTATATGCAAACGTGACTGTAACTTGATGTACAAGTGACATATCTGCGTGGAAAATGGAGTCAGTGGTGTCATAAGAATTCTCAAATAAATTGTGCTTTGTCGTGTCCAATTTTATTTCTGTTTTCCACGACAGGGTACCAACCGCCGGCGAGTTAGTTTAACCGTTCCATAGTTGTGTTGAGTACGCGGGCGGGGGCGGCCGCGCGCTCGGCTCCGTACCCGTTCTCTAAATGTACACATGTAACAGCTTGTCCGATACTCACGACTCACGACACTCACCACTCACCACTCACGACCCCTAACACCCACTAACACCGGGCGATCTCCGCCTCTCCCATAGAGCCGACCCGACCCGTGCGTAACACTCAAGACTAAAACTGAGGCTTCGATGTGCCATCCGCACTTTCGGACCGTCGGATTCGAAAATGAGCGGTAATTTTATTCACATTCCTTAATGGATTCGCTTTATGTAGTAGCTCTATACTGTCTCGACTCTCGTAGCGTCGTATCCGATGCGACCCCTTGTCGGTTCACGGGTGGGTACACTAATATTATATTTACGTACAGTAGTTTTGTCGCTTTAAGATGTGCATGTACCGAGGACTAGTCGTCGCCGGGCGCTCGCGCGGCCGGAGCGCACCGACATGCATGTACTCCGGAATTCGATTACCACATCGCCGTATTTTGAAAGTGTGATTTTTCATGTGAATTATTTATCCTACCTACCTGTGTTCCTTCGCTTACTGCACCTTACGTCGCCACTGGGCGGTTCCGCGCGGCCGGCCGGCTGGTTCCGACCTTGTGGAACCGGACCGGATTTGGCCGGGCGCGCGGCGGTGGTGGTCCGGGCGAGGTCCGGGCGACAGGCGATTGTTGAACAGTCACACCGGCCTTGCCGCGTGTTGGACCGCGGGTCCCCTGTTGCTGGCGCGCCCACCGCGGCCCGGTCTCACCGCGCACTGTGTGCAGGGATGCTGCTGCCGGGCGGGATGGGCGGAGTGAGCGGCATGGGAGGCGTCATGCCCATGGGCATGTTCCCCGGCATGCCGGGCGTGCCCGGACTTCAGCACATGGTGCCGCGCTACCGGTAGCGGCGCGGCGGCGGGCCGGTAAATGGCCGGTAGCGGGCCGGCACCGGGCAGGTAAGGGCGCGGGGCCGGCAGTTCCCTGACCGCTCAGGCGACGTCCGTCACAACTCGCGTTGTTGGATTGGCGGCCCCCAGCGCGCCGCGACCTCCGTTCATTAATCTCCGTTCGAATCCGGTGTCGAGGTGTGTAAGCGTACCGACGATATGTAAATGTTCTTTGCCTTGAAATTTTTTTTTCATAAGCGTTTCCACGTGATGTTGTGACGTTTGCCTATTCTTGTAGAATTTTGACTATTTTACTCAATAAATGCTCTGGATTTGAATGTTTGCTTTTGATTTATGCACCGTATGAGTCGGCAGAGGCTGGGAATTGAGTTTGTTGTTCGATTTCAGCATTAATTGAACACCAATACAAATTTGGAACAACGACAGTTCCCAGCCGAAGGCGGCCACAGTTTGCTCCTAGTAAAATAAACTTTTTTGTTAACTAAGCTATATTATTGTTGGAATATTTTACAATTAAAAGACGCTTGTATACACAATACGTTTATATTACACGACAACTATCCACTACATTGTTAGAAGAAATATCAATACCAACCCCTATATAGTATAAAGAACAGGCTTACGATATAAAACCTACTAAACTAGTATCACCATTAAACCAACGCAATACATGTAATACATAAAACATTTTGTTAAAAAAATAACAGATAATCAACTGTTTTAACAATGACTATGTCTAACATTTTAAAATATATACATGGCAACATGAATGAAAACGAGCTCAACACGACGAAACGCAAGTAATAACCACCTACTTACATACATAAAAGCAGATAACAAAAATAAATGTCCAGTATTGTACACGCAGCTTTAATGCGGATACTCACGATATGTGTATTGTACGCCGATATTTCGAACCAGTGTTAATTATATACATTCGAGTATCCGTATGTACATTCTTAGTAAGAACGATGTTCTGGACACCGTCGGTATAGTGTCCCAATAGTAAACACATTGTTCATGGAAAAATTAAAACGTTAATAATATCAGGACAAGAGTGCTACAAGTTCAAATGTTAGAAGAATATCAAAAAAAAAAAAATGGTGCAGCAATACATTATATGCAATCACTTAACGAAATCGATTTCGCAGTTATCGGTTGGCGGCGTCCGACAACGGACACCGTAGCGCTTCCGATGGGAGGCGCACTTTTACATCGAGTAAACACATTTCCTGCTCCTCTTCAATTGATAGACATATTTTAACTGCATTTTAATTTATTACCTACAAATTGTTGAAATAAAAATCACATTATAGCAAATTCCGTAAACTAATAAAAAATAAAGGACACCACTTCAGGCCTACAGAGTTTGTCGAGATGAACTTTACATAGAATTGCTCGATTTAATACCTGTTCAGTACGAAAAATATAACAAGAAATATCTCTTAAACTATTAAATTTCATAGAATGTCTAACACGTTTTGGGTTTATTACATATTGTTATGATAGATTTTCTAAACAATGTAAAATATTGGAGAGATATGTGACAATGTATGTAGACAACCTTGCAAAAGCAAGATTAAATTTCAAATAACATAATGTAAATACATCATAGTATTTGGTTTTGTACAGTCCAGCCACGCCGGCTTTTTTTATAAGTAGTAGCAGTAAAAGAGTCTGCATTAAGATCATAAACAAGAAAGATCCAGAAACCAATTATTTATACATAAATGTTAGCGCCAACTGGACATCACGTCGAGAGCCCTTATTTGACATGCTTGGATCACTTATCAACTCCACACGTCTGTTTATACATGTTAAATCACCTGCTCTGCATAGTCTAACCAATTTCGTTCATGTTGGTTATAGATAGGTAAGCGGCAGTCGATCACAATAATAATCATTATTAGGCGAAGGCAAATTATTATCGGGCTTAGAAGTAAGACGATTAATAACCCTATTGGTTATTAATCATTGACCGCTTTAAGTCTAGTAGTTCATCAAAAACCATTGGTACTGAATTCTCTTCTGTTACAAATAATATGTTATTTACCGTAGTGCGAGGAGATCCAGCATCAAAAGTAAATTAACAAAATCTGCACTAAATACATACTACAACTTGATTAACTGATCCAAATACTAATAATACTTTAAACTGCAATTTAATTTAAATATATGAATTATTTCTTCCCTATATTCCCTTAAAAATGCATTTTCAATTGAAGTTATTTTAGTATCATTAATATTTGGAAACATGTAATATTATCCAGTTAATTTATGTTTTGATTCGGTGCACAAAGTAAGCAATTACCCATGCAGTGTAGATTTATAATTCATCTTGAGTAAGGAATAAATGGGAAATAAAAACATACAATTCCAATAAAAGGTAATGAACAGTGGACTAAAATGATTTAAACTGTTCTACAAGTTCTAAAGTATAATAATATACCTGAGTATATATATAAATTCTAATTGTAAATTACACTATCTACAAACGGGGTTAAACATATAACGAATAAATCTATTATTATAGTAATAATGACAAAGACAGAACTCTGAATTGTTGTCCTTTTGCGAGCCTTAGCTGATTAATTGCGTAATATTTGTTTTGGATAAAAGTGCGTAAATTTTGTTTTTCATGTCCATTTGGGTTTTAATTTAAATTCCTATTTACATATACGAATATGTATTCAGCAGAATACAGTTAACACGAACAAACCGGATAGAAATCCTGCTGTTTATTTGCGAATAGTTCTAACCGTACTTTGATATTACGATTATTGTATTTTGTTCGAGTCCCAACCGTAGATTAATGTCACATAATCTTTTGTCATTATAACCTTTAAGTTATTATCTAAGCTAACATAATTAAAGGTTAAAATCAGGAACCTATGAATCGGACAGTATGTTGATATAGACGCTATTCTAGTATAAATATTTAAATAAAAACAAGAGTCGATATGAGGAACTACGATGGAAGGAGGTGTCGTAAATTTATATATAATGAGTAAGTACATTTGTGAAAAAAAAACGAGATTTTTACATAGCATAAAAAATTATCTGAAGATCACAATAGCACCAAGGTAATAAAAAAAACATTACACTTAAACCATGTTTCAAATATTATTTATCTAACACAGATAATCACACTAACACGATCTCTTCACATTTACTATTAACATTAAATGTATTCAGTGTGACCCCTAGCAAGTAGAAGGTGTACTATGCGATTCGTCATGCCACGTTGAACGTAATGAAACATCGTAAGTATATTTTGAACTAGTAAATAATTTCGCTTCGTATAACACACTAAGTGAAGCGTATCTAGCATGCTACTTGGTCTGTGAGTAAATGTGGTATATTTGTTACCTGTTACCGCTAGTACCGAAGATTTTATAAAAACACTACAAATATTTGAGCGTCTCGTGATCTCGACAATTATAAGTTTTAATTGGATTAGAATACGATTAATGAAACTAATTAATTTTCTATACTCCGTATAGTGTTGCTTTATCTTTACTAAAGATCACTAGTGCTAATGTCACCCAATCTTCATCGATATGTTGTCTGTTACATGTGAAATTGAAGCATATTCACAACCCGCTCACCTGTTATGAAATATCCGTTGGCACGTGACATCGCCTACGAAAGTACGCAGAATTAGCGTTCAAATTATCGACAATAGCACAACACATAATACTCGAAATCCAGTATTGCTATAAATATTATATATGTTTGTACTCTGCGTACACCCGCATTGTTAGATATAAATAAATTTTACTCACAAGATCAGTTACTTGTTAAATACTGTGTACTCGATGAGGTTACGTAGTTACCTCGATCTAAATTTAGCGTAAACCTCGTAACAAAACTCAAGTTGAAAATAAAAGCTATCCTCTTTAGAATTGCTAATTAATGAACTAGTATCCAAAACTCGATGATATTCCTTGGCTTAATTTAACTGTTTACCTCTAAAATGTAATATACCTTGATACCCAAAATAGCAGTTAGAATATACGTTTTGGGGCAAATTCAATGTTCATATTTTGATATATGTATTATGTATGTGAAGATTAAATAAAGTAGAGTAACGAGGAAATATTTGTAGATAAGATTATAGGTACATACGTAGTTTGCTAATTGAATCCCATGTACATGATAAAAAGATTCATTCTGTCGCATCCCAACTAGCATCTATTTTCAAATACCCTCTATAAATTGAATAATTTATATAAGATACATACAAATCTAAAATGTAATGAATACTTATAAGGTACATAGGGAAATCTTTACTCGTAATTAGAACGTCCAAATTGACATCGTCCGTCGTGATATTGGAATAATTCCTACAAAGTTGAAGGTAAAAATGTATCTACTCCATACAATAGAAATGGAATACAAAATGCTATCCTAGGTGATCCGGTGACGGAGTTATATTTCTATATACGTCTAAAGATGGCGACACCGATCGCATTATATCTGGACATGGTGTATTGGCACGAGTCATATTTTCGAAACGTTCACGCATGGCGGCCACGTGGCCCGCCATGACGCCATTCCTATCATCCCTCGTAAGGGTTTCCCTTCCTTCCATCGCTTCCACCTGAATCCTATCAGGCAACTCAATATCAGATAGTAAGGACACTTCGGACGACGCAGTGTAATACATTTCACTTATTGGCTCGAAGGACGCCGTGATAGGTTCCTGATCGAAAACAACAGGATCTGAAACTACTGATACTGCGCTCTCAAATTGACTCACTAAATGATTATTCGTATCCATATTTACGTTTTCGACTGGAATCACGAATGAATCTAAAACTTCACTATTCAAAATTTCTTCGCGAATTAAAGAAGCATTTAATGGAACAGTCTGTACGTGTTCGACTACAATCGATCTATTTGATGCAACAGACAAATCATCTTCCTTTGTGATCAGGTATGAATCTAAAACTAGCGTACTTACGGTATCTATACGTGTCGGGGAGTCCGCTCTGGCGTCTACACCCTCTGCTTGGAGCGAAGCCGCGTCACTCCAGAGCTCGGCGACATACGTCTCGACCTCACTCACTACAATCTGTTCCGGACTCACTAAATCCGCATCACTTTCAACTTTTACTTCAACCTTGACATCTTCGCACAACTCAACGTCGTTTTTATCGTCACTGGCCTCATAATCGGAAGTCTTCATCGTTTCGCAGAGGCGGTTGATCGCGTCAACGACGTCCCGGAGATCACTAACGTCACCCGTTGGCATCGTGACTCGCTCGATCGGCAGCACAGTGAGGTCCTCCGGTTGGGGGGCAGCGGGGGGATCGGGCTGAACAATCGTTTCCATCGATTTGGTGGCAGTGGGGAAATCGTTTCGAACTTGAGTTTTTTGTTTCCCCGATTGCTTCACGGGTGCTGTAGCATGGGTGGCCGGTGCCAGAAGAGCGTGAGCGACGGCGAGAAGCGCGTGCGCCGGATGCGCATGCGCAAGGACCGGAGGGTGCGAGGCGGCGGCGCGGGCCGCCGGCGGTCGCTAGCAAACGCTCGAGGTGCCCGCCCAGCCCGTCAGCGGAAGTCGCAGCGGGGGAGCAGGCGCCTGCGCCTTGCTCACTACGACATACAGAAAGTATTAACGACCCAATACAGCAATAACGCCAACAGATATAGTAAAGATACCTGTTAGCAATTTTAGTGTTATCAAACTACTTAACACAATCAGAGAACTGTGGTTGAAAACTTGATTAATAACTATAGTAATATACAAAACTTGCACGCGATTACTGGATTATCGGTATAAAAGGAGACCGAACCATGCATCGGTAAAGTTTAAAAATCACAAGATTACCTTAAACAGTTTTGGTGATTTGGTTGTTCTTTTTACCGAATAGTGAAGTAATATTTTTATTATGTGATTTCGTATATCGCCACTGCTAAGATATCATGTTCCTACCCGACATTAACACAGAGATAAGCTTCATCAAAATAACAAAATGCAATACAAATGCAACATATTACTGTTATGTGTTATATATATGTCGCTTTTAAACCAAACACATGCGATTTACAAATTTAGGATTACATATAAAAGCTTTTTCCTTTCCTTCTGACAAGAATATGATGCAGCATATGGTTTGAAATATAAATATTTTTTTTTTTATATAAGACTAGCTATGCCCGCGACTTCGTCCGTGTGGATTTAACAAAAAAGCTATTTAGTAGATATAAAAGTAGCCTAAGTTACTTCTTATTACATCAGCTACCTGCCAGTGAAAGTCCCGTCAAAATCGGTCCAGCCGTTTCAGAGATTAGCCGGAACAAACAGACAGACAGACAAGAATTGTAAAAAATGTTATTTTGGTATATGTACCGTATATATTCATATGCATGTAGTAAAAAGCGGTTATTTTAATATTACTAACAGACACTCCAATTTTTATTTATTAGTATAGATTGGTATGTTTCACATTGACTAAAACAAATAATAAGGATCAAAAAATCCTGTTAATAGACATACACGAAGGTTAAAATGATTGCACGGTGACATTAGCTATAAAATACCAATGCAACTGAAACGACATGTGATACAAGAATTAATAAAATAACTTACCCATGGCCATGCGGTACATTCATCAACAATGGACTATGGAAAACAAAAAGCCTAAAAATAAGATACCAAATTGTAACCACTTTTTTTGTAATCATTAATGTCACTAAATGTGTCATAACTGAACTGAACTGTGCACTCGTATCATAATCAGTTTAAATAAAAATAAAATAAGCGATGTCTTAAATAATAATTAACATATTAAAGGAATATCAAAAATAATCAAACATTAACTTCATTAAAAAATGCTTTTGAATATTTAGTGTAACTAATAATAATGTAATATCGTCTCGAAATAAATTATGAATCTCAACAATATTCATATTTTAAAAAATAGGCACGCACGACTTCACGGACGTTACATACTTATTTAAGTGATGTTTAAAGGTTTAAAATTAAAAGTGGATTGTAAATATGTTGTCTATGGAATGGCAAAATAGTTCAAATCAATTTTGCCTTTAGAATGGAAAAGTTTAGGGTGGCATTTATATGTAAATCTAAACATTTGAGGTCGGCACGAATAAGGTTCGGCAATGAAATACTGGACGACGATTCAATAATGATTACTTTTTATTAATTAAAAATAAAATACTTAAGCATCATACATCAATGTATCACAATACTTTTATCAATACAAAAAGCGTTCACAAAGTGCCTTAACTGCATGCGTGAGATGTCTTAAAAGAAAAATATACATCTATACTAGTCTACGTAACATAAGGTTTTCTACACTGGCAACAGAAAAGTCACAGATGAAATAGAATCGAAAAGGGCAGTTAAGAGACTCATGAAAAATAAAAAAACGCCAATGAAATACTCAAAGCGATCGCGTTTACAAAAAGTACAATAATTTGCAATAATGGCACCTCACTATATTAACAAAAGATCACAAGATTTTTTAATTACACACACAAACAAATATATATATATATAAATATATATACTACATATATACCGTACAATATTGTTAAGTGCAGGTATCACGGCGATTGCTAAAACAGATGTAAATGTCTAAGAGTAAAAGGCCAACGAGATGTGATGCAGTTCGAACACAATTCGTTGAAATGAAATTTGTTAGATGGAAATAGAAAAAAAAAGGAAAAATATTTTATTTCCAGTAAACAAGTGTTAAGAAACATTACCAATAAGCGTCCGTTGATTGTTATCATAGAAAAGTTCACTATTGAAGGTTAGTTAACATCGACGGAAGTCAGACGTGGCATGAGAGACATTTGAATTTATACTGATATAAAACATTTGCAGTTAGTTTGTTACCGTGCTGTTTACACTAGAAAACGATTCCGTATCGTGAGCACAGATTAATTTCATTGATCATCAGTATAGTTACATTTGCGATTCAATATATTAAAGAGATAAAAAATTATTTGTGTATAAACAAACACAAGTTGATCGAACATCTTCAAGTTCGATTTTGTATCTTTTAAACAGCAAATTTATTCATTCAATTGACATTATGCACCCTTCTATCGAATTCAATCAATTTATTTCAACCATGTACATTCAACGAAACTGTAACATCAGAAAGAGGCATAGAATCGCGTCGATTATACCTAATGAAAGGTGAGAAAATACTAAGGCTGTCTGTCATCATAACGAATAACCTGATGGCACAAGCATAATCGAATTGTACTGCCTAAACAAAATTAAACATAATATTGTACAGTATTGAATCTATGATGAGAAATTAATTCCCTAGAAAAATATATAGTAACACCGCCAATAGATATACAAGCGGCTTTTTTCAGATGGCATTTTCAAATGACTACACTTTGAACTACAGACATCCATGCTTAACACCAAACATACTAACTGTCCAGTAGTACAGTTCTAGACTGATCACTACTTATGTCGGTATTGCTACGTACTGATGTATTAGGTTGTAAAACGACACTTGTACCACATATCATTGGCTTTGCTGTATATAGATAAGTTAATAACGTAACAGTAAAATACTGCGCATAAAGTATCCTGTATCTAAAACGAGAATACAACTAACTAGACTACATAATTTTTTGATTAATATAATGACTGAACATAATTAAAAACAGATGTTACAACATTACTTACTAGGTACTACAGTTACAACTTATATTAAGTAACGTACAGTTAAATTCTCCAGACGAACATAAAATATTGCTTATAAAAATATATTTTGGTCTAATATGACTGAAGGTGAATGATAGAACAATCCGTCCCGTAACGAACTATGCACCCAAGGGATATAAAAGAAATGATTAAAAAAGTCATTGCGCTCGATTATAAATTTAAAAATTAAACGGCGATAAAACAGATTTGGAATGATAAATTTAGAAATAAATGCAGGACACGAACGAGTTTCAAATGTAACAATAATTCATGCGTTCAATTTGAGAACTGTCATTAAAATATATTGTAAACTATATCAAAATTATGTTTTGGTTCATTTAAGACAGTCATATCAGCCATTAATATAACTAAACTGTCAGTAATGTAATAAAATAACATGTTTAACAACTAAATCACTCGTCTATTACAACGGATAAGGATACTTGGAACTATACGAAGACAACACATGCAAACAGTCATGCACCATAACAAACATAAATATATGTCGAACGAATTAATAAAGACACTACAGCTAAAATATAAATCACTTTATTAGTACCCGTGCGACATATACACCGACAATGCACGTCTCATATCAATCTCAATTAAAAATTTGGCTTTCAACAATTTGTGTCAATAGACTCTTACCACAGACTTAATCTAACATTATTATGTCATTTTACTCCAAATTGTACCTATTGGACTTAACGTAAACCTTAACATATGTACAGTTTGCAATAACTATTTAATGTATACACCATGTGGCCATTCAAAGCACTACGTGTGCGTTTCGCTCCCTCCATAAAAGTAATGATATTTAATAATAATAATGTGATCAAAGTAAGTCAGTCACAAATACATAAGTATAACCTCACTCGTCTAAAAATATGTCGGATGGATTAAATTGTAACAAGTTTATTTTTGAATATAAAACTTTTAACTAAGCATATAATAATGTATGCATACTTTAGTACATACAAATAAATCACTTTCAACTTCGTCTGTTCCTATCAAAATATACCATACGTTGTCTCGAAACAAAACTGTAAAACATGTAATACCAGACTCGCAGGTCGTCGAAAACTTATTTATTTATTTAAGAATTACCAACTTAGAACAGTCATCGGAACTGCGTAATTAGGCTCAAAAATGTATTGAATTAAAGCGATTCCATCGATGTAGCCCGCGAAGGTGCAGTTTTCTTTAGTTTTATTGTAAATTAACTTACTCATGTATTACTTCGTATTTCGACCAAAATGTGATTCAAATCAAATTGTGATCAAAATGTGTGAAAACAACCATGTCATATTTAACTTTACTGAAAAATAATTAAAAAACTCCTCGATATAGTGCTGTGAATCCCTAGGAATTGTTAACACTATTTTACAACCGTGCAAATAATAACTCATAGGGATGTATTGTTTATGTGTGTATTGATGATGAGCACAAATATTTTTATTAACATTTTTATATCGTTGCTATGATCGCGAATCGCATTTTGATCTACACGCACAACATAATAAAACATGATTTTAAATTTATAATATTATCGCGGACATTATACATTTTAACTATAACGGGTACTCACGATATTTATACATATATCTATGTATTTACCGATATATCGGAACTGTCAAGAGTTCCTCCCCGCCACCGCAGTCTCACGGTGATCATAATCCATGTAATTGGATCGAAATACCGGCAAGAAAACATAAAATTCGTGAGTGCCTGTTACAGTTAAAAAATAAAATAAAACATAGCTGTAACTTTCAAAATAAACGAAACAAAATTTGAAATTCACGGGCTACATGGAACGAATCATTACGTTCATCCCAAACCGCTACCTACTAACCACAGATTTTTGTAAATTTCTCAATGAATCAATGTTTTATAGATTGATCGATTGTAACTTACATACCTCCTCCTCCTATTTTTAGCGGTAAGTCTTCCTAATGAATACCTTAGGAATTATTAGGACATTTCAATTTTTTAAGTTTACGAGTTATGACATTTTGATGTCCGGCGTTCTGGTATGTTTCGTACCGACTTACGGAGTAACCAATATTTACTGGTACTCGTATTATTAGTATTAGTGTCTGTCTACGCCTTGCATTTCAAAGTATAGAAAGCTTCCGTACAATAAACAGTCGAACAGCTACCTGCTTCGTTGCAGTTCAGTCGGTTTTACACTGACACAACCATAAAATCAGTTCCTTATTCAAACTTTGCAAAGTCTTTAAGTATGTGTCGTGTATATAATCGATTAGACTTGCATAACAAGACTTAAGCCGTGATAGAATCGATTTTAACAGACTATCTCACTGTGATCGACATATTTAATAAAAATACATACATAAACGACAACGCGGCCATGTTACTGTACTGAAACTATTAACATATGTGAGAAGATAATACTTTATTGATGTTTTCCAATCCCTAATACGACTCGTACAATATCCCATGTAAAGGAAACTGACATTAAAAATAGGGAACACGCGTATAAATTTATTTTGGGTCCATCATAAGAAAAATTTACAAGAAAATATTTTCTTCGGGTCCCCACTGGGCATTGCGTGATCAATAGATACATGTGAAATTATATTATATTTAAACATATAACATTGACAATATATGATCTCAATTGAGTTAATATTAATGACATTTTGTAGCGAATTTAGAAGAATTCAGGTAAAACGTTGAAGTGAATTTTTTTTTGCAAATTAATTTTCTTTCCGTACTTTTTGAGGTTGCGTTGCACTACGTTTTAAAAATACATGTCATCAATAACATAATTACGTAATAATATAATTACGGAAAGGTTAACGCCACAGTCCACCGAGTTGCCCAACTGTCAGTACCCAGATGTTCGATGTAAAGGCATCATTTAAATATTCTCCGCCACCAATGCAAATATTCATGACTTTAAAACCCATACCCAACTTCTGCATATCAAAAAGCACTAAGCAATTTCGGCTCACCGATTATTTAAACACAAAACTCGTGTAAATTTCACGCATGTTCCCCATAAATGAATCGTATTAAAAAATCTATGGAGGCCGCTACGGGGGTATACGGTGGTTCCACTATGCGTACTTACCGAGGGCGGCGCTACTGTAGCCCTTGGCGATGCGCAAAAAGGGGGGCGGTGGTGGGAAGCGCGAACGCGGTTGGAACATCTCGGCGAAGCGCGCTTCCAAGTCTTGCGCGCGCATCGACGAGCCTCTGACCGGCGGCGCGGGTGCGGCTGGTTCGTCTCCGTTTGTGCTCTACGGGGGACGTGACATACATATACAAAATTAGAACATACCCTCCGATTGACGTTCAACGAATTCCGACAGTCACGAACCGAATTTATTGTATAGACTGTCGCCGTCGAAAGGCCTACCTTCTATCTTTACACTATTAGCGTGACAAATGTTAGACTTACATTAGGTTTGAAG
>PDGT01000019.1:611536-639872 GCA_003671415.1 Megathymus violae
TGAGGTGCATTTTTACGATAATACGTATGCGTATAAATATGGACGGCGCATGCGCACACACATAAAGGGCGTGTGTTCGGGAGAGTCATAATGGTTTTTTTTTTCATTTTCCTTATTTGCACTCTTTTATAATTGTGTACTCAGTTTATTTTTAACTAATTCTGGACCGGGTGAAAATCAGCGTCATAGCTGACACATTATGACAGCTGTGTGGAATCCAGGTCGAACCAAGTACAGACATATACATCATAATTATTAAATTTCACTAATCACAGGTATATTTTTAAATATACAATATTTATCTCGAACATGGCCCGTTAACAAAATTACATAATTGCTGCCTTTTTTTTGTCATAGCACAAATAATTTACCAAAATGTGATGCCGGGTTCTTAGTCGCCACTGGCGGGTTGATAGGCGCCGGTGGAGGGGGCCGCGTGCCGGGAGGCGAAGGGGGGGACACCGGCGGAGACCTGGTAAATCACCAAAATAACAATTTATCCATAAAGATGTATAAATTTGAAGAATCTATATGTGACTTCAAATACATACCTACAGTTCCTTGATTAACAACTGTATTCAATATTATGATAAGTTGACGTTTTTTCTGTTTAAGTATACATTTTTTCTACGCATTAGTTAGTGAATATGTATAATACAAAGTATTGTTTTATTCAAAATCACAATTTTTGTTAAATTATGGATTTAGAAAGATCTACAGAAAAAGCTATCTAGATATCATTTGGTTACATATAAGTATGGGATTAAAACAAAACTTCCAAAATTTTATTCTATAAATAACTATATACCCGCCTCTTATACATTACATGATATTTATATCCTATGTCCATCCGGAATAATATACTTTTCAAATAGTTCCGGAAATTACTTGCCGCATATACACAAACTCACAAAAATCGTACTCACTATATACATATAATGTTGTATAGATAGTAAAAAAATCCGCATTAAAACATAATTTGCAGTTAAAACAATTAACAAACTGACCGATGAGCGACTTTGTTTTATACTACATATAAATTTCAAAGAATGTTTACATATAATTGAAAATCAATTAACAATGTATGATTGTGTACTCTCAAAATATTATTTACATTACTATTCCTCCAACCTTGTGATCAAATTTCCCTCTATTGGTACAAATCAATTTCCTCGATCGGAAAACACCTATTAAATGTGCACGTTAGTATCCACAACTAGTAAATTCATCGACATAAAATTGATTTTCATGTAACTATCTGACAAACAAGACGGACTCACCTGACGGTAAGTGATCACGGCTACCCATTACAGATTATTTTTTTATGTAAATAGTCGAAAAACGAGTCGAAAAAGTCTTAAAACGAGCAGACACGCCACCTGACAATAAGTGGTTACGTCACCCATGGACATTAGTAACATAACACCAAAGGCATCAACTGATGCTATGTCGAACAAAAAACAGAAATAAAGAAAGTAGTAAGGTTGTCCAACACCTACAATCAAAATATAAAAGAAACATTTCAAGGATTATTATATAAGGACGTCTGTTAACCGGGCAGGTAAAGTTTTGTACCAACATGATTACTCAATTTGATTGTACGTTCAAATTAAACTGGGTGGTAAGCGACTTTCTACAGAAGAATCGATTGCCTCCTACGTTGTTCCTAGATATGTCAGGAGCGGGGGAGGTTGGCTTGTACACAAGGATGAATGTGCTAAAGTATCACGAAAACCACGTTTGGGATGATCGTGAACATCATTCCACTAATGACTGCGTCTGAAATAAATTTGTTGCATCTTTGCTTGATGTCGTATCTTTCAATCGTTACAGCCATCCAATAATGTATCAGGCAACCTAAATAGTCTGACAGACATCGTAAATAAATCTTATGTATTATTCCTTCTCAAATACTAAATTTATGAATAATTAGCCAACAGCGCCAACCATCATATGTAGGTACATACATATATCATAGTCTCAATATGCCAAATTATTTTGTGTGAAGGTGACCTTGGGGCCGTACAAGGGGATCGGTCGTTCGAGTCGTTTAAAAGTTCCTCGGACACAAAAAACTATCATATTATACAAAGATAAATTTGAACACAGATTGGTTTTTGTGAAGGAGGCAATAATAGCAGCCAAAGAAGAAACAGGACTTTAAATTTTTCATATTCAATTCCAGATTTTTGTCGACCTTACAACAACAATCATGTGGCACCATTCGAAGGGTCTGCATGATAAGAGTGGTAAATTGCAGTTCACCTTAACGTTCGAGAGTGATAGAACGTGAGGAATTGTTCCGGTACTTACCTCGGCACCCTCATACTCTGTGCTCTAGCCGTCAACTTCCCGTTGACGATCAGCTTCTTCGGCGGAGGCGAAGGCCTATTGTCGAGTGCGGGCGCAGCCGTCGGCGGTTTGGGTGCCAAATTCGGCTTGCCGTGGCTCACTCGTGGTCTCTCGGAGAGATCCGACGTCGACAGCGAAGACGCTGGAGTGGGTGTGGGTGGCGCTGACGTCAAAGATGTCATGCTGCCACCTGAAAGGTACAAGAGCGTGTGGTCAAGTAAAACTTGGGCATTACTGTGAATTGAAACGGACGATCGAATTGGAAAATTTAGCTGGAACTCTTCCATAGTTCACAGGGAAGAACAAAACGTCTGCAATGCTACTGCAATATCATCCAGCCATCCATAATATTTTCCAATTTTTAATCTATATTTTGGTATTCATATAACATTGTGATATATATGTATCCCCTTTGGTACCGAATCTTTCTACAGAAAAGCGCAGTCTTATTTTATTTTACACTCAAGAATTTATCGAACACATCGTTAATATTGAGACTAATGTAAAACATAAGTTCATTAAGTAATACATCCAAAGAAATGTTATTTTTTTGTAATTTACCTAACGCCGCTTGTGATGTGGAATGCAAGGAGCTCTTGTTGCGGTGCAATGTACTGGCGACATTCTGCGGCAGAATTTGCTCCGATGCCTGGTGCAAGTTGCTGATGCGCTCCGTAACAGAACCCGTCGTCAGCACTGAATCTGATGAACTCTGGAACAACACATATTGCATTTGATAGGGAGATTATTCTTAAGTTAGCACAGATATATACTGCAATTAAGAGCTATAGAGAAAAAATATTATTCATCTTGCATAATTTTCTGGTCTCACATTCGAGTATTTTGGGAACTTTAAGTATTTCGTCAGTGACATTATTTGATTCTAATGTGCATGACTTGGCTATATCTGTTGAATAAGAAGATTATCAGATGATATTCCGATACACACTTACACAGCACGTGTATGTTTTACCTAGGGTCGTTTTTACATATTATACATTAATTGTCTGTGTTAATGCCATGCAGTAAATAATAATCATAAGGGTTGTAAGTATGTAAACGATTTGATCCCGATAACGTAAGTTTATATTTTACCTAAAATATTCAAGCACTTAATTAATAGAACATGTATAACTTTAATTGCGTTAACACTGAATATACATGTCAATTATCGATGTCATTATCCGGTAATAATGTTTGTTTAAAAAGCTGTTACATTACAACGTGCAATTAATCTTTACTGCGTCAGATATTCTGCTACGGAGTTTAGTGAATAGTGTTGAAAGAAAAGTGTCTTGTAGATATATCACAGTAAAACTGATCAATTTAGGGGGATCAGAAACCGTTAAAAGTAAGAGCCTCCATGATCTCGTCATGTACGATTAATGAATATATTTTGCAAGATCTATTAGTATTTGGAGACATATTCGCACTGTTATATCAATTATATCTGCAACAATTTTACACATAACTTTCGTATTTACTATACTTAAATTACCTCTTTACAAATTAAATACAATACCACTAGAGTATTTGGATTGAAAATTTAAGATATGTGGCCATTGTGGCTTTAAGTTACTGGCGGCTCACTGCAAGGCAGGAGGCTCCTCGTAATTGATGAGATTTGGACTGCACCCCACTATGCTGTTACAAAACGGAGATATGGAAGGAGTAGGGTTACCTCTGCCTGAAGTTAAGGTTATACTTAAGCCGTCCGAATGCATCCGATTTGGCTTAACAACTGACATCTAATAATAACAAACGAGATCGAACGCTTAACAAAGCAAAATTCGAGAATTTTCCACTAACGATCGTAAACCCCGACCACACCGGTGTCGGTTATCGCGATCGATCCTCACTACATTATGATCGATCAACAATCATAAAAATAATCTCTATTTGTACACAATGTCTTAAAAGGATAACTGTACAATATGTCGAAGATATAACTGCTAGTTTGTATAATCAATGAGCAATCTAGAACAGTAAATCAGGTCTTGTAATCGGTTTATTTACTTTTATGACACGACAAGTGAATGATCAACGATCGACCTTGTCTTTAAAGCGCATTGTCTTGAAGGATTTCAATTGAGCACATCATTGTTTCTTGACGTCATTCGAACACATTACAGATTCATGTCAAAAGCACCTAAATGGCATCTCAATTAATTGTTAATAGTTGTCGTCATTAACAAGGCCAAATCAACGACGATAGATGAACGAGGAAAAGCCATGGAGCGTAGAAAAAAACTATAAATTGTCCACAATTACAAATGTCATCGCAGAGTCTAGAGTTTAACCTATGTATGTATGACCTTTTAATTTTTCCGTATTATCCTGATTTTCATTGAAAATATGATCTCGTCCAAGTATAAAATTATAAACGTTGTATTTCTTAGGTAGTGCATTAACAAAAACCAATAATTTATCAAGATAAACTTTACTAAAACTGCACTAATACGAACATTAAGTATGAAATATGTCCCTGCAGAAACGACGCTTGCTCAATAACTTACTCGTTATTCAAGTATATTAATTCAAAATTTTGGACACCGTCTCTAGTTGAAGAAGTGCCATTTTATTTTGGCACACACGGTTTAGATTTTGTAAATGAAAAATGTTTATTACAAGAGTGCAAAATGGTAATTTCACAAAAGAAGTATAGGGGACACGTTAATCGATTTTGAGTCTCTAACTGGGGAGAGTTGACCAATCAGAAATATAAGAGAAAGTTGGATCTTCCTTTCTAACGGCATTTGTTTTTAATAAGAGTAAGATAGACGTTCATATTTCAATCATTAATTTTCGACGCCCCATCTCCTAACAGTTAATCTGTAGTTTAAGGCACGATAGTTCCAGAGACAAGCAAATTGACGATCAATATTATTCTACCCATTAATAATAGAAGGCTTCTTTATTTGACGCATGGAAATACGAATCAGAAACTAGGAAACGCCCAAGTTACAAACAAAGATATAAAAATCTTTACTGCAACTAGTCGAATGGGGCTATGACGAGTTTTGAATGTGGCTGTTCAACACAAAAGGCCTATTGAGGTTGATGAGCTCCGAGCTGAAAAGCTACGGAGACACTAACCCAAACAAATAAAATCCACGTATTTTTCAGTACCTTTGCCAGACCCGTCAACGGAGCCTTGTAATTTATTTTTCGGTACCTTTGCCAGACCCGTCAACGTAGCCTTGTACTTTATTTTTGATGTCATTTAAGTCTTATTAGGATTATGTTTTCCTTTTTTCAAGCTTTTTTGCACGTTGCACGGATTTTCGTGTTTCATTTGATGCAAATAAATTAACGGGATTTGATTCATATATAATTTTTTTTATATATATGACTTAGTTCTCACCATATAACACGCGTATATTTTTAAACTAGCAAGACTTTTTGTAATACTCATTTCGATTTTTCAAGTCATCCAGCAACACCGCATGATCAGTGTCGACCAGGCCTACACACCTTCGCTCACGTTACGGCCATACTACGACCATAACAAAATATTTAACATAGCCGTTATTGGCCGAACGCTCGTAATGACAGTGAAAGTTGGACAAACATCGATTCCAAACACGTACTTGAGGCCAACAAGTGGTAATCGTAGGGAAATCACTCCGCGATCACATCCATCAGCCTAGTCGACCGCTAATGTGTTTAGTGGACCGCTGGCTCAATTTCCAATTGTCAATTGATTATGATGTGTCTATAGTGAAAATTTGCTTTCCACATGTCATTCTATTACATTTTAATTAATAACTGCTGTATATGACCAAGACAGTGGTCGCCTTCTTCGAAGCCGTAAATCACTGTTCTGCTGTTCGATCACAATCAATAGTTTACAACTCGTTAGTGGTTCGCTATAAGCACTAATTTCTCTTGATAACTGGAGATTTAGAACATACTTGACGTTCCAGAAGAAATAGTGGATAGAATAGTTGCATATAGAGAATTAGAGAATAATTCCATTATTTTTCAATGCGCTCAAAGCAAAGCTTCCGACCCGATTGCCATCTAACTGATACGAGTATCAATCGACACCGATCGCATTATGGAGTTATTGGAATTATTATCACCACCGATTACCATGCACTCATGAACACACCTGACCTGGTTTATTTTGTCGGTCATAAACGACGGACACAAACTAACGACACTGGTAGTCAACATGACTGACGTATAAGCGAAAATCAGTTATTCATTCCACTTGTAGAAACAACTTGTAAAGTTTGAACTTAGGAGAAGCAACGCATCTGCAGCACGTGTTCACATTGTGGGATTTGGAATATTATAGTTTTTTTTTTTTTAATGTTAATATGATTTTATAACATGTGTTAGGTGTATATTTTTCTCTCGCATGTCTTTAACAATACTTGTTTCTTTTATCTATATCTTGTCTGTGATTTTGTGTGATATAAACATCTATATAATTCTATTGTATATTAAAACTGATCGTCACCATGCCGATATAAATTTAAGTTAAGCTTACAAATATACGCACGTTGTGCCACGCATTTCCCGTTCAATATTTATCTATTACCTCCTAAAAACTTGGAGGTCAAAAGATTAACTTTAATTAGCAATATGACCGCTTATTGTCTACACCTATAAACCTTAAAATCATATAATTAATCTGTACTACTCGTATTTATCCGGTATTATATTCATATAAATTGCGGTGAACACTTCTTGACGGATGGGATGCATGCAAGTCGGTTTAAAAACACGCGGTTATGTGCTAATATCTATTATTTATAATAAAACTCCAAACATGTATAATTTCTTGCCTTACAACAATTCTGAATACCTCGTCAAATCCTCTTATCACGATACATTTACGTAGTACATACTACTCTGTGGCAGTGACGAAATATATTACACTGAGCAATGTTCCCAAAAACCTGTATCTTAGGTTAATTCCGTTGTAATAATCGTCATAACCACAAAGCAGTGTCCTATGATGTTGAATTCGTTTCCTTTCACATTATGCGTGAGACTGCTTTAGACTCCGCTGGCCATGTGCAGATTGGTAAAGTTCACACAACACGACTTTGAAATTTGGCCCCACGTCCAAGAGACCCATGTCAATACAACTATCAATGCCTCCATATGGCAATCATAAGAAACCATACTATGCTCTAACAAACTTTCTTACATTTCAATAACAGAACTAATGACGGTCGGTGAGGATTAGGGTGAGACTCATTCCTGAAACTAACACCATTCGTGGAACAAAAGGAAATCGCAATTTAAAAAATCAAAGAAATACCCAAATTAAAAGTATTTATTTTGTTACAATATACGCAATATGCAACATAACGTGATTACCCTAGAGAAATGCTGCATGTCTAGACAGTGTCGGGTGGTTCCTGACATCACATAGATGGATCGTAAGGTCCTACACTGTGGTAATAAATTACGAACAAGACACAAGAGCGTTATCAATCAATATTGCGGTCGATGCATGTGGCAACAGTTCTCGCAGATGCATCATTGCAGGCTTTTGTTGTGTCTGTCCTATCTACGTAAGGCGTGGTTTCCTGTGAATCAGCGCTATAAAGCTACAAGTGTTTGTAGTGTCGACGGGTCAGTAGCAGAGTGTGATTGATGAATCACAGTTCAGAGACGCGCGCAGACGGACATTATGTTAATTGGTTGATGACATATTGGCGACGTTTTGGCATCCGAGGCCAATTTGTTCGATTGAACACTCCTTAGAATAACGTCGAGTTCACGATACATAATATGAGTCTTCTTTTTTTATTGTGTGGTTGCTATGGTAGACATTCATGAGGGGTTAACCGTATTCGAAACGAAAAAACAAACTAGAAAATAATGTTTTTTTTTTAATTAAACAACTGGATTTACTCAGAGGGATTAACGGACTTCAATAAATGAATTTTATATGTATCTTAAGTAAATTAAACTGTTATTAGGCCTCTGAACTTATGCAAATCTGTCACTTATCTCTTGCACTCAAAACGAGTTCTAACAACGCTATAAAGTTCGATAACAACACCTTAAAACAATGTCTCACACAATCGAAAGTGCCTATCGTCCCTGTGTTCAAAATTCTAAATAATTTAATCATTTACGTATTTTGTAAAGACATACATTATGCACGTCGTTTTTGGCTTCTACTACCGTTCCGAAAAGGTGCTTTAACACTGAGGAGAGAAAACGGCGAAAGTAACTCCTCAGCACATCTTTTAGAACAACAAATGACGATTACGAAGTAAATTTTAACCGGCACGTCACTGCTTTCGGCGCTGTAGTTTCCATGCGTCATTGTCGTTACTGTATTCATCATACCATAATATCCTTTAGCTACAAGCTTTGCTTTACCGCGTCGCTTAAAAGTTCATCAATAGGTGATCATAAATTATAATTAAGGTAAATCAACTTTGGAGCCCTATTGTAAAAACGAAATCCAAGTCCCATAAAGGAACCCTGAATCCTTTAAAGGCCATATGAAGACGTAACCAAATTATACAACTTGAATCAGGTCCAAGTCAAATGACTCACGGTAATGAGTCAACAAGAGCCAAGGCTCTGTAAGGAAACCTCAGGGCAACCGCACTACGTGCTGAGGTACGTTGAATCATCAATTAATGAGACATCTCGGAAGTGACAAACACAAGTGTAGTTTAATCGACGCCGGCAGAACACACATCCTGGTTCCGGTGTAAAAAAAAAAGATCTTACAGCTGTCATTTAATATTATGAGTATCTCACAAATGAACTAAACCTAGTACTGTGCAGTAACTCAGCAAGTAGGTCACACTTTATATAAGTAGCATTTTCTTGCTCTTTCAGTCCCAAATAAGTCTGTCGGTTTAGGCTTAGCTCATATAATTTTCTTTATTGAAATCGTAAACGTGTTCTGTTCGATTTTCTAAGTAAACGGATTGGCAAGAAGCGCTGATGTACTACGTGATAATATCAATTTTCACGACTCAGTTTCGATCTGCTGTTAGCCGTAAGATTCTCACGAGTTGTCCCGCAACTCCGTCTTCCATTGTATTTTCCGTCCAGCTGGATGAGGACCGTAAACCTTTGTTGAGGTCTTACGTCCTCATACCACCGGACTGAAGAATGTCGTGCCACTGCACACTCATGGTCTACATTCGTAATTGCGACTATCTCTACAATTATGTGACCAACTGTATTTTTGATTTGATGATTCATAAAGTTTATCTTATACATTTAACTTTAGGACTAAATGTTAGATATATCTTATTTCTGACTTTCGGGAATCTATTTCTAATTTTGCATTTACGGACTTGAGTTTTCAGTTATCTAAGATTGATGTCTGTATATCTCCAGACTTCATTTTAACATAAACTTTATAATGTTTATCATATCCAAGTAAATGTCATATCTGTTCCGAGCTGTGGCGAAGTCCAGCCTTGACCGTGCGTTTGGCAACAGTTCACAATGAACGAGCCGAGCGGGATTTTTATACATGTCAGGTATTCTTTTTAATTTGTTAATTAACTTTATTATGCTGTATTTCGAATAACCGATAATTTCTGTAAACGGCTACTATAGTTGCAGCGATCACTCAATCGCCAAGACCGCTGCGAGTATGATAACTATTTTGAACAGAAATAAGAACTAAACATTCCTAACGGTTGTTACCATCGATGTAACAGACATTCAAATTGCCTATGAATTAGGTTATATTATATCTCCAATAAGTAATTAACATTGAATGTTAATTACCTAAATGCTTGCTCCTAATTTTTACTAAATTCCGTTTTTACGGTGGGCTTTTTCCAAAACGTCAATACGTTGGTGACTAATAGTGACTGCAAGTATTCATACGCAAGTCAAAACTTGATATCAGAATACCTCTGTTGATAAATCATTCCGACCGTTTGTTCCATTTAAAACAATAGGAATAACGATTACTTCATCACGCTTTTCAATGAGGTTGTAGGAATACATTAATTTGACACAATTCTTCGCTCTGAGAGCATCGTATATCTCATTAGTATTCTATGTTCATGGTTCGACATGAAATGAGTCATCAGTGAATTGGCTAGCTCAATACTATATCTTGAACAAGAATTACATTTTTTTAATGAACTTCAAGTCAAGTTATTTAAAAATGCATCTTTCTTGAAGACTCACTTATTACCAAAAAGTAGTCCTGAAAATAAACCACGATGTGAAATTAAAAATCACATTGAGAATAAAGATCTAAAATAAAGATCATAAAAATTAAAGATCGTAACATTAAACATTAATATGAACAATCAAAAGAAAGTAAAAGACTTATTTCAAAATAAATATAACTTCAAAATGCATCTAAACGCTAAGAAGACAATAGAAGACATATTAAATTTTCAAAGACTCTAAAAACAGAGCATCTCTTTCTTTTCCCCGACTTCATCGCGATTACTGCCAACAATGCGAGGAAGCTTCTCTATGATGATTTTTTGCAATCCTGATCGTAATAACACGTGAAACACAAGACACAAAGTTTTTACATTAACACCACAACGCTATTGAGCAATAAACATTGTGTTTGCGGTACACGACTCATGGCTCGGTACGTTGATAAAAATGATATAATCGCGTCGAGTATAGATGATTCGTAGATGGTAAACACAGCCACTACTAATATAAATGGTAGGAAAAACATCACAATAAAACATGGTTACAACGTTCCATCTCATTCTTCGGAAGTTGCATTTAAGACCGAACACAATTTGGCACAGAAAAGCTCGTATCCCTTGTATCGTTCATATCATTCAAGACAACTTTTTTGTATAAAAAAATGTTTTTCATCTCTTAAATGTGCAAGATGAAGAACTCCTAGTTATTCAAAATGGTGTCAAATTTTTCATGCCGTTTGGATACTGTCTACTCTAATGAATGATATTTCACTTCTCATAAAGATAAAATTAAATATATAAAGAAGTCAGCTTTGTGATGAATATATCAATTCCATTAATGTTATGAATAATGATCTGGCTTTAAAAGATCGCAATGTAAGGAAAAAAATCGACAGCGCATTTAGCACCAGAGAATTTCTTACCTTTAAATAAGCCTGAAGTAATATAACAGATATTTTTTCGTATATTCAGATCTAAATCTAATTTACATGATCTCAAAATAGGCTCAAAGATGGAAGAGATAAGTAGATGATAAGATCAAGGCAAGTAAATAGAACAAAATTATTTACTATCATCACTTATTACTCTTACGTCCTACTTTGTCGAGCCGAACGTGTCCTATCACTAGGCAATTTCAGGTTAGAAAATTTCCCACAAAACTATGTAAATATAAATTTTTCAACTTGTTAGTAAAACGTCCACTATGCAGATAAAAACATTTACAATCAAATTGTATTCGTACCTACCATTGCAAATATAAAACCTCATACAACAGTAAAAAATGAAAACAAAGAGTTCGACAAACATTATTTGTCATTTTTGTTAAGCTGTGCCGTCTGTCTGTAGTTATAACAAAAACGTAAAACATTTTTATGTCCTCTAGAAATATTTTGCAGCGTTACCGTGTTATCTACGGATCATGAATCCATTCATTCCATTTACAGACAAGGACAGTTTTTTAATTGTGACATATCTGAATTACTCATCTATCCGTGCATCAGGTTTGAAGGTCAACAGCTGGGACTATCATACGTTCGTCTTACATGTATACAGATGTCTTTTATTCCTTACTAACTTAATAAACAAAAATATAAGTGGAAATTTCTACAGTACCAATAACAATTCTCTCAAAGCAGCCCTCGTAGTTTTTCCGAAAATTTTCTTTACATAATATTCTTTTTTACAACTAAAAACAATCAAAACCTACCAATAAAAACTAAGAACTTAAAATTTAACAAACTTTTCTAGGCTCTTCTTCAGAGAAGCTAGTAAAGAGGATGTTACGTCAGCGTGTGCTTTTTATAGTCTTAGAAATTCTTCATAGATCATTTTCATAAAATGAACGCGTCGCAAATATCACCTAGATAAACAATACGAGTATTATTTAATTGAAGAATTGGGTCAAACGTTCACGTCCTGAAACGAATCATCCAGCTGACTCAAACACGTAGGCGCGTGTGTTGTCGTATTGGACATGGATATGTCACTACCGTCACTTGATTTACATCCCCGTGAAACATGTGTCGCATTTGCATTGCCTGATAAGGTAAATAATCAAAAGAAAGAATCAGTTAAGAAATATAAGGTGGACTATGTTAGAGCAAAATCAAATTGACTATCCACTCATCCTGGAGAAATTAATAGGTAACTGAAAGTCGTTCAGTTCTTTTGTTCAGTTCAGTCTTTCAGTTCAGTGAATAGATAAACACGAAGAACTTATAATTAACCAGCTTCGGTTATTAAATGTTGTTATAAAAACACAGTGAACAAAAAGCATAATGATATATTTCAATTGAAAATACAATTTGATAACGTAGGTAATTTAAACGCAACAGATGAAGCTAAGAAGAAATATAAGGACAATTTAAAACGTAACGCAATTAAAAAACACTGAAAAATAATCTCGGTTTATAAGCAAAACATAAAATAAACAGCAATGTCTAATAGAGTGTAACTGCTAATATCCCAAGCATAATTTTTTGACGCAATTTTACTATTACATCTCGTCATACCTGTAGCTTTTATAGCAACGTAACGGCGTATAATTATTAGCGTCTACATACCCTGTACATTTTCTCTATCAGAATTATATACAGCTTCGGATTATTTCGGATTGGTGTCAAAAACCGAGCGATACTGAAGTCTTCTATTAATCTCCAAGATAAAATAATATGTTTCGCGTCACACTTGCGATAAGATATCATACATTATCGACGATACATTGCAATGTCGCCTTATTATACACCATTTTTACGCTTAAACAAGGGCGTTTATTTTCATGTTCGCATAATTTCTATCATTTTTATACTAAAGTCTTAATCGAACGTTAACGTTTGACAATTCAGATATTGGATTGTTCTAATAAAAGATGCAACCATGATACGAAACGGAAATGAATGATAGTATCTTATGGTTATACTAGTTCGACGCTAATGAGGAAACCATAATTGAAAAACGCATGGTGAACCATTTACATACGGGTACGACGTGTACGACTAATCCTTCTAACAAATTCCCTTGATAGGATTATGACTGTACACTGTTTAATACCATGAAAATTTATACGAGTGTATTAGATGCAACTCACGGGAAAATCCAAACCTATGAAATATTCCGATGACGACAATTCGTCAAAGTTCAAATTAAACTTCAAATATGTAGACGAATACTCAAAGTGTATGTTCAAAGCATTTTATTACAAAGCAAAAAATTACTATTTGCCGGTAATCACGATTAGACCTGAAACACATCTGCTATCTTATTAGAAGTTATTCATAAGCGCTTACCTACTCATGGTCTACTAATATTAATAGTTATTGACAATCGTACTAGCATTCTGAATAAATCGTATTAAAGACTCCCAATGGAAGACGCTTGGAGCAGATCGTGCTACTCCAACATTACAGATTAGTTAAAGTTTGTGACCAAACATAAGTACATACATAATGTCCAAGAAGGGTTTGACAGAAAATAAAATACAGTATCAGGCGTTACTTTGCGGAAATTCATTGTATTAAATTACTATTAATTTACTTTGCAACGTTACCACGGTTTGCGGTTACCACTCGTAGTCTACTACCCTGATGATACTCTGTTTCGGAGAGAAACACGTGTTGGTATAGAAATATATATCATCAAACATTGTTTGCGGATTGTTGCAAAGTAAATTAATAGTAATTTAAATAAAATACAAAAACCATTGTCGAGCAAACGGCAAAAATGCATCTCACACACACATTTACTTAGACACATCTCACATTTATTTAGACATGATATCCTATTTTAAAAGCCATTTATTCCAACGGTTGTTGGTCCACACGCATCCAGTAAGACAAAGGTAAGCGAATTTATTGGCAAAACATTCACCGTCCACGTCAAGAAAATCGTTCACAAACCTGTATGCCCACGAGCAATTAAGAGCTGCCCTTTGAAACGAAACAGGCCACCAAAATTATTTTCGATTGCGAGAAAGATTCCGTTCACAGAGCGGAGCAAGGTCAACCTATCAATATAAACGGAGAGATGTGAATTAGTAATGCATTGCGTAATTTTTATAAACAAACCTGTGCGGGTAAATTGAGGTCTACAATCAGATCATTTATCAGATATGGTTACGACTCATTGTGCTTTCAACAGACACGTATTTTTATCTCTTCCTATAATCGAGGAGACCGCTAATACAATCATTTTAAAATGGGTATTCATGTTTAGGTTAGCGCCTTAGCACGTCAGTTCATCCTCATAGCTCGGTAGTCTCAATACGCGGTTCGAGTCTCCTTTTACGTTAAGAAAAATAGGATCATAGCCCTCCACGATGGCTAAAAACAGTTTGGCCTACGTCACATCGTAGCGTCCTAAATAACTTGGAATTCGCACATTTATAACATAATACATAATTGCGAGAACATAGAACTCGGTGGAAAATTTCAACTCTGGCCCCATTTTTCTCTCGACTTTCAAAACACTATTATTTCAGGATCTAATGATAGTGTTGCTAACCCTCCCACGACGAGTATAACTAACGAGAGAAGGTAAACCAACACATGGTCACCTCTGCGAAGAGTATTTTTACCTTTACGACCGAACGCGGGTGGGAGGAGTTGTGTTAAAACTTAACTTTTAAAAATAAGCTCAAACGTAAACACTGAACGCGCAGAACATAACTATAATTATAGATCTTATAATAAAATTATGACGCGGCCGTGTATACATTTAAATATTCTTTGAAAACTGTAAGAGTGTAAGATACACTCTACAGACGACAAAATGGAAATATCTTGAATTTTTGTCTTTATGATTATATAGTAGAGTATCATACGGCAATTTGTACAAATAAATAGTAGACAATATCGAAAATATATGTTTTCTAGCGGAACAATTATAAATGTTCTTATAGACATTTTATTTTACAGGTTACAAAATATTTATTTGGATGCTACTTTATACAATACATACTCTGAAAACCGACCATAAACCGGTAGAATTGGGTAAGCGTAAATTTCCTGAATTACCAATTTGGTCCCTTGCGACATTAGTTGAAAAACAAAATTTAACCAGCTAAGCTAACAGCGCTCACACGGTTGCATGGCGGTTAAAGGGGGGATGATATAGACATTTGATATATAAGGGACGTGTCAAACCTGAGTCATCCAACGAGTAATTGAAAGCAAGAATGCATTATCGATCAACAATTGAACAGCGAAGCGGCAAAAAAAAAATGGTTGCGTCAATATTGTATTGCAAGCCATTTATATTCCCTGTCCGCCTTCACGCGAACCACTCGACCAATCCACTGCCATATAGGCGACGTCATAAATTACGAACGCCATATGGGTTATGGCTGTTAATATAACTGGCGGTTCATATTGTTGAAACTCTCTTCCATTTTATTATTATATATTGTCACATTGTAAGAACTTAGTGTTACCTATTGCCATTGACGTCAGAAGAAAAGGCAACTCCGTCTTAAGTTCTAGACACTGCATCATTACAGCAAGGTTATCATATAATACAAAATAACATTACTACAAAATAAGTAATTATAGCGCAACCAATCCGTTTATAATATAATTAATTGTATATAAAATACTAATATTAAAAGGAGAGAGTGAGAATTTTGCGAGTTCATGTACATATATGCGGGAAGTAATACCAGGAACCACGGCACCTGTATGAAAAATTATTTTACTATTTTGAAAGGTACATATTATTCTGAACGGACTTAGGCTATACATCAAGTGTATATGTATAATAACTAATTATTGAACTTGAACGAAATCGTAGCGGACTGATAGCAAAATATAATATTAAAATGCGCATACCATCTACGCTCTTCCCGGAACTCTGTTACACATCTGGAACGCGTCCGTATGCCCAAAATGAATCCGTTCGCTGACGGCATGAAAGAATTCATTAGGCTGTGACACAAGAAACCCGACCTGACATCGCTTATCCTCAAATTCACAAATAATACCCGAAAAAATTCACAGTTTTATCATTTTAAAAGTCAGACATTGAGTTGTATGGGTAACAAACACCGAAAAAACTAAGTAATAAACCATTGACATATCGTTCGTTCATTTACATTATTATGTGGATACTATCTATACTAATATTATTAAGAGAAATGCGAATATTGTGTGTTTATGTTTATGCGGATAGATATAATCTTCGCAAAGACGGCACATATTTGAAGAATGCTTTTATCATTTGGACGGCACATCATTCCGAATGAACATAGGATATATATCCGGTAAATAAAATAAATGTTCGAACCTGAATGAAGTTGGGAGCGAGCCGCATAAAATATTATAAAAAAAATAGAGTGCGAGTTGTGTGAGTTAGTGTATATGCGGAAAGTAATCTTAGAAACCACGGCACCTATCTGAAAACTCCTTTTACCATTTGAAAGGTACATTATTCTGGATAGACATAGATATAAGTTAAATTTATAATAATAAATAGTTAAACCCGAAAGAAATCAGGACGGGCAGTTAGTAATTCATAAATATATGAGATTACATCGAGATATATGTAATATATAAAATAAGTATTTTTCACTTATATTTAACGTGAGTAAAATATTACACACTGCCGGTTTTCTTGTACGTAATTCAAAAAAAGATACGATATCTAAAACAAATATAAAGTAATGTGACAACAGCCATGTTACGATTAGTCTCTATATCACGTTTCATAAATATTCAATACCCAATAACGTACCTATATAGTCACACAGACGGCTGGCCAGAATCATAGCATTGTTCTAAAAAGTATTATTGCAAGATAACTAAACATGGTTGCAATTTTAAACTTGGAATATCACGGAAAATATATTTTTAAATGTGAAGGGTACTCACTGTGTTCTATGTATACTTCGAGATAGTTTTTTTTCACATAGAATAAGTTAATGCTTGACAACAATCCCACCTGATGGAAAGTGGTGATGAAAACTAACATGTTGATCGCACTAACTTACAACAGCCTATTCACTCTTTTGAAGAATATAGTTAAATGTTAATTAATAGTTACATGGAATGTGATCAAGTCTCGTCAAGAAACTATAAAAGCCCCCTAAAATAGAAGCATGAATATAAGGGAAAACCATCAATTTTAAACTAACTTACCAATGGCATAGCAGGCTTCTGTGGCGGCGGCTGTGGTGGAGGCCCTCTCGCCCGGATATCGCTCGGCTGCCTTCTAACCAAAGGCCTAGTCGGGGGCTCTCTTGGTGCTTCTTTCGGCACATCCCTAGAAGCCAGCGCTTCTGTCAACGCAGCTGATATTGAACCGAAGTTGTGGCTTGGTGACGTCGAGTGTGGGTAGGCCGGTCGTGTTTTTTCTGGAGATTTCTGCGGCGCTTGGTTCTGAGGTGGATGAAATCTAGGGGAATCAGTCTTGACTTGGCCATTTGGTGTGGTTCCTGTGAACAAATTAGCAAACAAAATTACAGTCAAAATCTGTTTGCAACTGAATCTCATGACAATTGTGTGAAATAATTATAGATAAGTACAAAACCACTGTCATTTGTGGGTAAAAATACTTTGAATAATTTTTCGAAGAATTATAAAATTATAAACATTTGTTTTTGATTGGATATGAAGTCATATATTATTGCTTGGTTTTGCATGAATGCTCCTGTATTGACCACTTAATTACTCCTCATTCAATTTCCTGGTGGTACACATATTTAATTAGATAATAATCTGCAGCCACTATCATCAAGTTCCAGATCCCGGTAAAGTACTTTTGAAGGTTATTGAAAGAAAGTAACCGAGAAAATCAATCAACTGAGAAATTGTAATTATGGATTTTATTGTATAACAAACTCAATAAAAATTTGACGTTTCTAAGAGCATTTCTCTTTTTTCCTTATCGTCATCTATAGAAAGCCGGGGTGGGAGACTAGTAAATAATAAAAACATTTTTGTTATTGACTGGCAATGCAATTAATGATTCATGATTAAACGTTATGGTCAGTTTATCTGCACTTGTAATTAAGAGAAATTATCTTAATTAAATTTTATGAACAATAATTAATTACCAATATGGAATCAATCAATGGCAAACACCTCATATATCTTCGGTTTGCCGGCGATGTAGATATTTAGGCAGAAATGTTGGAGACCCTCGAAACCATGTTAGGATACCTGAATAGTGGCTCAGCCAGGTCTTAACATGAACATGGACAAGACGAAAATCATGTCTAATGAACATTTTGGCCGTATTGGGGCGGCATAGACTACTCTCCCAATCCCATGCTGGTAAAACAGGGTGCCGTAAGAGGCGACAGAAGCCAGCTTGCTTGGTGGTAGGGCTTCGCGTAAAGATTATATTATCAGCATTATTATTAAGTCATTAATATTATTACTGCTATTATTATCTTTCCGTGAAGCCTGCCTGGCTAGCTAGCTAACACCCTTTTGCTTGAGTCAGCCGCCAAACGACTCGTCGTGTTCCGGTTGGGGGCTTGAGAGCCAGTTCTATCATTCTTACCTTCTCATTTCCTGGCCGACAACGCATCAGTGATACCATTACCATGACGGCGACAGAGCCAGTTCTATCATTCTTACCTTCTCATTTCCTGACCGACAACGCTTCAGTGATACCATTGTTTTGCTGATGTCCATGGGCGACGGTGACCGCTTAGCATCAGGTGGCTCGTCTGCTCGTTTGTCGGCTATTAACATTAAAAAAAAAATGTCACATGTGCTGCTTTCGAAGTTGTCGATGAGTACTTTTTCCCAGGCCAAATGATCCAGATAGGTTAGTCCAACTTCAACAAAGAGGTCAATCGAAAACTCCATGTCAGCTAGGCCGATTACTAAACTAACATATCTTCTGATTCGCTGTTCCACAATGCCACAAGTCGATAGTGGTCGAGCATACTGTTTCCAGTGATGACTTATGAATTCGAGTCATGGTATTTTGCTGTTGGCTCGTCCAAAAGCTCAAAGACACTCAGCGCGCTACGGAGAAATCTATGTTAAGTATATTCCTACAGCACAGGATTCGCAAATATGAAATTCGTAGACGAACAAACATTACAGACATACTCCGCAGAATTAACTGGCTGAAGTAGCAATCGTTCGTAGGACTAACAACGATGGGGAAGAAAACCTTGCACGCTCAGTAAAAATAGCACAGGTTCTGCATCTACCCAATAGACTGATGTCCTAAAGAAAACAGAGGGGAGCTTCGATTCAAAGGACTCTTAAAGTATTTATACCCAAGATTATACACAATGCGAGTTCGCCGCGATGGTAAATATATATATCAAACACGGCGCTAATAACATTATTATGTACCTGAAAATGAAAATGACTCTGCAATGAGTTTATTTGTTATCATACCTACATTTTTAGGCATTTTGTTTGGCATGAACAAAATTAGTACACTAAACACATTAAACCTGACTTGATAGCACATCATTATTAAACCAATTATATGCTATTGCATTGGTATATAATTATACGGCGCTGGTTACGTTTTTTAAACACTGTTGTTTACACATACACTTGGTTTCACTTTATTAAATGGCGCCAGTGAGGAGTGGCCTACGTCCAGCAATAGACTTTTAAAAGGCTGATACATAAATAGATAATTTTAGAAAACTGATAATGAGTAAGTGCTATCTTCATGACTTAATGCAACAATAATGGTATAAGAATTGTGTACAGCAAAGAGCATGGAATGTCAAAGAAAATGGAATTAGATTTTAAGAATAGAGCAAGAAGTAATAGATAGATTCACTGTATAAGAGGTGCTTTTATTGCCTATGAGTAATATCAAGAGCCAAGTCAAATCAGGTTAAAGGCTTCAATAATACCAGCATAACCAAATAAATATGATTATAGTAAATCTATCGAATGTGTGGAAGAAAAGGCCTATATCTAACAAAGGATAGATAAACAAAGATAAGGTAAAATAACAAAGATATGATTAGTTACTCATTTTATGTACATAAAGTAAACAGTAATTTTGCCTGGTACTTACATATATCCATTATGTCTTTAGAATTATTTAACAGTGTAAATACTATTCAGCCAACATTGATTATAATAGAAAATATATATTTTAATCAAATTTCTGTTGATTATTCCTGATGATGTCATCTATTACTATCTATAACACAAGATCAGATATTTCATTCTTGTATATATATTGTATTATATATATATATTGTAGTGAAACCATTCTATTATAATACATAGTACTTGTAGGAAGTACTTCACATTTATCAATGGTGATGAATAACATTATAATAAAATATTGTATAATGAACGCAACCCCCAACCCACATATCATATTGCATGCCTTCCCTATAGTTCCATAAAGTAATATTTAAAATATTTTTAAGATGCCTGCTACTCTATCTTTTTTCGGCACTGGATTGTTATATTAATCAATGTGTATATACTTACTTGAATAATCACACAGAAATGAAATATATACATTATAAAGAGAATGACTAATCTAAGCATTACATAAAGAATCATGTTAAGTGCTCAATCATTACTTATGATTTGCAAGGGGTTAAGCCTCTCAAGTAAACATATAAACAAGGAACTTTCAATACCAAGGTTAAAAGGTAAAGGTAAATACATATTAGTAAACTATGATTTATACATGCTGTTAAGTTGACTTGTATGTTTGCATGATAAGTGCATGTAACTGCATGTTTTAATTTTGTTTCTAGTTTTGTTAATGTTTCTATAAAAACATTATTTTTAATATTTATAAACTATGACTATTATTCATCTTATGTTGAAAATATACACATATTATAATAAATTGATTCTATAAAATATTCATAAATATATTGACATCAACTTTTTTTTATTATCTGAATATTTCTAGCTAAAAATATTCAGATAATTGATATCTGAGGTAATGATATAGGTAGCAATAAGAGAATGGTTCTAAATAAAGGTGCTCCTAAACCTGCTTCAATTCATACAATATTGCTGGAACATACAATTAGTTAATTGTTTTACTGTATAAACATGTAGCAATTAAGGTTAATACTACATATATTCAATCTGTGAGGAATAATTTATTTTATTATATTGTGCCATTTGTACCCATCTAAGGGAATGGGTATCAAGATTGTGTCTGGAAAATAACGGGAAGGTGATGACCCAAGTGCAGCAGTAGCTTATGAAATAGTGTAAGATTCAATAACAATCTAGTGATGAATGTAGTTTCTTGAAGGCTTATGATAGCCAAATGAACACGAAATTGTTGCAAATCAAAATGTTATCAACTGAATGAATATTGCTACATAAATTGCAATGGTAGAATGTTGATACCCAAACAACGAAGGAAGAGAGAGAGAGAGAGAAGAGTATGGTTCTCTCTTCACTGAAGTAACACCAAATTTGTGACCGACATTAAATAATATTCTAATCATGGTCAAGATGAGTTTCAACTTAACATACCCAACTTAAAAAAATGGGTGTGCTCTATTTGAGTTTAGTTCTGGCTTGACTAAGTTCTAAAAACGATTTTAGTTTTATTTCTTGTTAGATTTAAAGTAAAAAAAAAAATATCTGAATGATATGCAATTTAACTGGTTGGTTTTATTCAATAATTGTGTTAGACATTCTATACAGTCTCTTACATCTTTATTTCAAAACCCAGGGTAAATTAAAAAGATTTCATTTTGAAAAAAGCACTACCTTTGTATAAATCATAACCTGTAACAATATTTTTTATTCAGTGTTCTACATAATTTTATTTAAACTATTCATACAATAAATTAAGTAAAAATATTTCATATCAAGATGAAGTATTTCACAATGTAACTCAAATGGCTGAAAACATTATCTCACCCAGACAAATAACATGATAACAAAGTAGCAAAATAATTAATTATCATATAATTCTCATTATAAAATTCCTTACAGCAGACTAATGTCTCTTATCATTACTTATAAAACATATTACAAAAAAAGGACTTAAATTTACATCTATTTCAGATCAGACTCACCTGCTAGTTTTCCTGTTGGTCTTAATTTAGGCATGCCTCCTGCAAATAGACCTCCGAGGCTTGGTGCAGGTCCTCCATTGTGCACTGAACCACTGCTCTTAATGCCATTCCCGACAGGTGAAGCACTACTCTGCACATTTGCCACTTTTCCTGGGATATATGGTCCACTTTTGTCCACTGTCACAGTCTTCTTAAGGGTAGTACCCTGTCGTATAGAGCTCAACAAAGCGTTTCTGTTATCCGCCGGGTTACTTTTAGAAGCTCCACCAAATATCGGTGGTGGTGGAGGCCCCGGCGGGGGTGGAGGACCGGGTGGCGGTGGTGGTCTGGGAGCCATATTTATTAAATAATAAAATTAACTACACAGAAAAGGCCATTAGTAGCAATAGCATGCGACTTCACTCGACGTCAATACCGATCACTCGCGAATAGCAGCACCCCAAGGAACCCTCACTCCGCGTCTGCACATTCACAATGCCAAACGATGAAAACATTTGACAGTCGATACGTCATGCTATCCGACCCATGTCATTTACATAAAATACTTAAGAGCCTTGCCCCAAAAGATTAATCATTGCAGGAAGTACGTAGGCACGAGAAATTGTTTTTAAAGTGGTATCACTTCATTTTGTAAGCGACACGTGACTGTACTTATAATCTTCGCTTAGCTCACGACAATATAAAGTGTTTTATTTTTAAGAAATGCTTGAATTTTAATAGTAGTTATTTATTCATATTATTTTCAATATATATTTCTGAAAAGCACTTGAATTGTATGAAATTCGTCACTCTATTCGCAATATGGCCGACTATAGTTGTCAAGTAACAAAAATGTTTCCATATAAAAACACTCATAATAAATAGTAGATTTCGTATCATTTCATACTAACCTTTTTTAGTTCTACCGTGTGCGTAACAATACGAAACCAATAAAAATATTATCATATAATATTATTTGATTTGTAATTATTAACATCAAATGTTGACTAAATGATTTTAGATTAAATTTGTTTTCAAATTTTATGTTACTTAATAACATTATAAAAGGAACCATCCTTTAAATTAGTCGTTTATTACATTTTATCGTGGTAGTAACAAAATAACTCCTAGACAAAAAAGTCATTAACAGAACCTTTCAAAGAAACAAAGTAATGCTTATTAAAATCGTGGTCATATTAAATATTAAATTTCTATTTCGAACTTACTCCAGCGGATATTGTATCGTCTGGTTGCATAGAAGTATACTTATGAAGATTTGAATCATAACTAGCTTCGCTTCCCCCTTGGTCATGTAGGGCGGCTTCCATAGCTAGTCTTTCTTCAGCAGCACGTTCTTCAGCAATTCTTATATTTCTTTCTTCGTCTAATTCCTGCTTTTCTCTAGCTCTTTTTTCTTGCATTTCAATATTTTCTCTATATTTTATAAGTCGCGCAGACAAAAACTTAATTGGGTCAGATGGTTGATGCAAAATAACATCTGCAATACAGATCCGTAATGCCTTTCCTACACTTTGTTTTAAATATTTAAAATCCTCTGTCACATTTTCATCTTCCGGACAAAGTTCAAATATATCTAAATGACTACGAATTCGAACAAGATTACCCAAACCATCATTTTCATATTCACTTGCAGTGTCATCTTCTCTATAGATCTGTTTGCCTTCACTGTTTATATAATAACGACCGTAATTATCATAGAAAAATTCTATCCCATTTCGTACTTCTTTAACCTTTAACAAAGAACCAGAATTGTCCATCATGTACTCGCTAGCGTTTGTATGAGCTTTGTATACCCTTTGTCTTGTTTTCGGATCTAAAAAGTATCTGCCACATTCATCATAGAAATATATATGATCATCATCATCTGTTAAAGGGACAAGTTCATTATGCTCATTAAGCTGATATAGAGTCTCATCATCTTGTTTCTTATACATCTTCCTACTATACTCATCAACGTAAAAAGTCCCAAATTCATCATGAAATTCTTCTTTAATATCAGCAGCACTTAGTATTGATATAATGGACTTATGACTTCGTTCGCCAAAAACAGCTAACTCCCATAAGTAACAAAGCTCAGTTACTAATCGCTCGCGTTCCTCAGATGGAAGGAAATGATTAAAAATTCTTAGCTGGAAAAAATCCTCACAAGAACATATTTCTTCATCATCAATATGTTCTAATTGAATGTCAGTTTGATCTTGTATTTTTTTTAAAGTAACCTTTAAATTTTGAAGAGATTCAAGTCTCTTTTCTAAATATCCTTTCTTGTGTTTTAATGCAGTCAAAGCTGCTGATAATGGTTCGTTTTCCAATCTCATAATACGATCTTCCAACAGTTTAATTTTTTCAACGACTTTGCTTATTTCAAGATTATGTCCTACAGTACACCGTATCATTGTACTGATTTGTTTGCCTTTTTCTTTCAATGCATCTAACATTTTTTGAGCAACAGGAGATTTTGTATTTCGGAAATCATCAACTATTTGTTGTAATGTTTTAGTTAAATCTCCACACAAATGAGGTAAATTCACATTAAAATATTTACTCAATTCAATTGCTAAGGCATCGTATATTTTATCAACCCAGTGGAGAAGTTCTTCTAAATCATCATTGAGTTTAATTTTGAACTCATTATCACTGTCATAATTTCTATAGCATTTTAATTTATCTAAAAGCAATAGTGTGACATCTTTATGCATTTCTTCAACAATTTCCATATCAGTTACTAAATTTGCTTGATCTGAATTAGAAAGACTTGTTATATATTTTAGCATATAATTCTGGTAATATTTTAAGCGATCAGCCATTGCATCTATTGTATAACTAACAGCTTGATACATTTCTTCTCTGGGCAAATCATTCAAGCGTTTCTTAAAAGTCTCTATTTCTTTAATTACATATAGCCATTGCAAATGAAAGTTGACTATGAAATCTATTATTTGCGACTTAGAGTCACCCCGGAATGCAGTGAATATTTCACACATACTATTAAAAATAGTATCAGAATAATCCTTGTGTGTTACGAATATTACAGGTGTCTCATAAAAGTGTTTAACTACTTTTGATATATCAAATAGAAAATTCACATTTGCAGTTTTTTCAAACATACCTTTAAATGATTGTCGTCCAATCATTATCAAAATTTATTTCACACGGTTACTTTGAATAAAATAATAATTCAAAAGCCAATTTTTTTAAAAAAAAGGTTATGACAAACTGATGTCATTTTTTTTTTGTGGCCTAATATTTTAAAGAGTTTGAAATATTTAATTGATAGAAATACGTCCAAATATTTAACGACTTTAATACTGCACATGTCCACTCTGACTGGTTCTATGAAAAACGTTTCGGAAATTTATAAAACAACTGAAAACCTATTACATCATTGTCGTAGTATGCAACTGGCTACTCCATGCAATTGTTTTTTTTTACTTATAAATAAGTTATGCTTAACAACAATCCCGCATTTGTATTATTGTCATGTATTTGTATATTAATTCAATCTAACATGGATTTTAGTGAATAAAGCTATTTTAGCTTTTCAAATGGTTTAAATCTTACAATCACAATATATGCTTGTAAATATGCTTATATGAATTTAAGGAATATTAAATTTGTGTTGTTTTGTCCATTACAATAAAAGAAAAAGTGATTATGAACGTTGACCTTCTTCATTATAGGAGTAAGCACACTAATGTACTCTGTGGAGTAAGCGCTCAGATAATAATTATTAATATTAATAACATACAATTTTAATAATTATTGATATTTTGTTGTAAATAATAAAGTTCAGCCCGAGGAACTTTATGAAGTTAATATATACTTAAACTATTAAATAAATATTAACCATGGGAAAGCACTCTTTAACTGTGGCATAACTATTCATTTGATTTTCTTCTGATCTACAACAGTCAATATTCAATTTTGCGGGTTAAACCGAGCAAAGTGGTTAATTTAGGTGTTAAGAAATTTACTAATTAATTATGATGTTTGATATGTTAAACTTTAGGCATGATTTAAGAGATATTGTTCTATCCTAGTGTACTTCACAGTGTTTATTTTCGAACGGAATAATAGGTGGGTTAAGTTAATGTGTATTATTGTAGCTACCTAATAATGTATATTTATAGTCATTTTGTATTTACAACGTATCTATAAGCTCGTGTAATATTCTGAATAGTGTCTGAATAACTCAATTTTAGTAATTTCTGATTTAGTGTTTGAATTAAATATTTTTGTCACTTTCTTTTATTATTATTTATTTCTATATTTTGCACTGATCCTGTTTTTCTATTATAAAGCTCTTCAAGTCTAAGCTTATTTTTACATAATATAAGTCAACGCTTGACAACAATTTCAATCTCACCTGATGGTAAGTGTTGATGCAGTATTCCAACGCAATAAGTTATAAAAGTTACACACTCGTATTGAAGACTTTCACATCAAAAGTAGGTGGGAACACCGAAACAGCGAAGCTATTTCAGTCCTTTGCGTATGACGACGCAAACCAGTGATGGGACTAAGGTTTCAGAATCAGCCTGAACAAGGCAAGCTCAGTTGTCGGGTTTCGTACAATCCGGGATCGGTGGCCCGCCAAGACGAACGTAACATACGACATATTTATATTATACAAATACTTCATATAATATAACTGTTAGCCGCCAAATTAACTATTGCCATTACTGAAGTGACAACAGTGTCCCAGATATGTTATTTCAATCATTATACCCATAGGTATAGCAAACGTTTTTGTAGCTCGAAAAAAATATGCAAGGCCAACAGTACAATTTTTTTGAATGTGAATATCCTACAATTTCCTGAGTTTTGTACTGATTTATCAAATTGTCTTCGTGGGACTAACTTATCTAAGCAATACACAAATGTGGCGTCGGTTTTAGCGAAGATATTAACTGCATCTTCTGAGCAAAGTTTAAAGAATTTACCTTGTGGCATTTCTACAACGCACCATAATTTTATGGCAACACCATTCTTTAGCACATGATATTACGATAAGTTTGAGCCATAGAGTAAGTTATATATAGGTGTTATGATATGTGCAGGGCATTAAAACCAGTACTTAATCAAGACACTCTTTAATGACGCTTTTGGTCTTTACATTTTTTTAATCTCACATTATTCTTACATTTAACTCTCGAGCTCGACTGACACGAGTTAGCGCCAATGTCACTTATTGGCATTTCGTCCACAGATCTTACAAAAATAGGTTCGAGCGTGGCAATATTTACTTGGCGAGACGGTAAAATACTAACGCGCGACAGAGGCGCCAGTCAGTCCCGATTCGGCCTCGCTTTTTACCGTAGTAAACTGTGCACGTGAGATCGGTTGATAGAGACAAATAGGAGCAATATAATTGTAACAACACAACCTAACCGGGTTTTTTGTAACTGAGTTTCGTGTTGCCCATATCGTGTATTATTTGCTGGTCTGAGGACACCATCCAAAAAGTCTCTAAAGCCTTTTTCTCGTCGATCATAATTTGAACACACTTTAAATCCTCACAAGAAAAAATTACCTCAATAAACAAACAAAGTCACAACCTGAGTGATGAGCGGACTGGCCGGGCGGCGCGAGATACGTTACCACACCTAAAATTTTGGTTTACTCTTTAGACGAGATTACGACTTTTCGACATAGATATGTAGGTATGTGTATAGGTATTATGTGGCAAAGTACAATACAAGCAAGATTTTTCGACTTATATGAAAAAACCGTCTCCGCCACGTCGTCGATACAGACGGTATCAGGGGCGGCTTAACCTATAGTGCAGGGTGTGCAATGCACACGGGCCCCGCCGTCTCAAGGGGCGCCGCGGCGCTCCCTGCGAAGTTAATAGTTATAG
>PDGT01000019.1:639889-795858 GCA_003671415.1 Megathymus violae
TCAGGCCTAGGGGGCGCCAGGGTTTCATTGCAAACGGGCGCTACACGAGCTAGAGTCGCCCCTGGACGGTATTTTCACAATGTAAAGATGATTACTCGCCGTACGTCGGGTTGTTGAATACAGGAACGGTGATGGTGGAATTATTTCGTGCAATTCGTTCGCATACTCCCTAAAGCACCCTATAGAAGACCAACAGTTTGGTAACCCTGCGCCTAAGCCTAACGCTTTGCAGACCGGTTTTAACCATATCATAGTCACTGTTGAGCCTTTTTGCACTCCTCTATATCGAGCCTGGCTTGTCGACGTGGTATTGTTCGAGATCTCAGAAAAGTCTGTGTAAAGATTAATTCTCCCTCATTAATAGTATGCCATCTCCGTTTGATATTTTTTCAACCTGTAGTGGGAATCAATCGTGCAGGTTACGGGTGGTATGGAGATATGGACATTATCATGTTGTATATTCAACTTGTTAATAAAAATTTACTGAAGATTTGCGAATTATTTGAAGCCACTTTCGCATTGTGGTATCACGACAGAAGAATATAAGATAGTTTTCGTACAGTAATAATTTCATTGGGACTTGAAATGTTTTTAATAAATGCTTATGTGTATATAAACTGAATACAATATACTTTTATTATAAGTTTTATGTGACAAATATTAAATCACAAGAATCACTTGTTATATTATTTGCCGTCCAATATTAACTCTATCATGCCCTTGAACCCATCCCAATTTAACTTCGTGAAAGTAATTACAGTTTATTTTATATCTGTTCCAATATCAAAATACCTTCATGTATAATAATTTCAAAATCTATAGTATTCTATGTTAATTATTACATTGAGATAAGAAATTAACAAAATAGGTACAATATTATGAAAATTAATGTATTTTTTTTACCTGTGTTACAAACTGATACTCTGTATATTGGTTTGAATACTGCAGGTCATACATAGAAGAATATACTTTTATATCACAAGGTTAACTAGGAATAACTTTCTAAAACTTGGCTAATTAAAGTCTCAACTTCTAATATTATAAAGTCTATTGTATTTATTTTCAATGCAATACTTTTAACTACAGTATATTTCAGACAAAAAAAAATATGTTTTATCGTAAGCAGTAGGATTTGTCGTTTTGAATAACGGCAACCCTGTACGCGTCTACGATTTGTTTCCCAAAAGGTCGTCGATGACTTTGCGATTATACAAAATTACAAAGAAAAATTGTAGTCGTTGTAGTGTGGTTTTATAGTACGTGTTTTTAGTGATAAATATACACATAATGGCCGGTGCAATGTTATTCGAAAGGTCGCGCGTATCATCGTCGAACAGAGACGAAGACGTCCGCATGACCGACAAAATGGTTAGCACTGGCGATGTTCCCGAAGATGACGAAGAAAATATAAGGGCAAAGGAACAGGGTATCTTAAACCTCGGAGAGAAGTATAAGAAGGAAGGAAAAGCTAAAGAATTGGCGGAACTGATAAAGGCGACGAGACCGTTCCTTAGTTTGATCAGCAAGGCGAAAGCTGCGAAATTGGTTCGTTCCCTTGTCGATTTCTTCTTGGACTTGGAGGCGGGAATCGGTATAGAAGTGCAGCTGTGTAAAGAATGCATAGAATGGGCGAAAGAAGAGCGGCGTACATTTCTCCGGCAATCGCTGGAGGCGAGACTTATCGCGTTGTATTTCGACACTGGTATGTATACAGAAGCGTTAGATTTAGCCACGGCTCTGTTAAAAGAATTGAAAAAGTTAGATGATAAAAATTTACTCGTTGAAGTTCTACTTTTAGAAAGTAAAACATACCATGCACTTAGCAATTTGCCTAAAGCCCGTGCTTCGCTGACGTCAGCAAGAACGACCGCCAACGCTATCTACTGCCCTCCGAAAATGCAAGCGGCCCTGGATCTGCAATCCGGTATCTTACACGCCGCTGATGAAAGGGATTTCAAAACTGCCTACTCATACTTCTATGAAGCATTTGAAGGTTATGATGGTGCTGATAGTCCAAAAGCCTTAACAGCTTTGAAATATATGTTGTTGTCCAAAATTATGCTCAGTCAAGCAGAGGAAGTTGGTACGGTCTGTGGTAGCAAGGCGGCACTTAAGTATGCAGGAAAGGAATTAGAAGCTATGAGAGCTGTAGCGACTGCCTCTCATAAAAGATCATTGGCAGATTTCCAAGCTGCACTGAAGACATATAAAAGAGAATTGGAAGAGGATGCAGTTGTCCGTGCACATCTTGGGGCTTTGTATGACACAATGCTGGAACAAAATTTATGCCGTATAGTGGAGCCTTACATGAGAGTTCAAGTAGAACATGTGGCACGCTCAATCCGTCTACCAGTAGTACAAGTAGAGAAGAAACTATCTCAAATGATTCTGGATAAAAAACTCAATGGAATACTGGATCAAGGTGAAGGTGTTCTTATAGTATTTGACGAGTCCCCCTTGGAGAAAACGTATGAGACTGTACTGGAAACAATCCACCACATGAGCAAGGTTGTGGACACACTCTACCAGAAAGCTAAAAAACTTTCATAGAAGCATATGTAAATTTGTTGTAGCAATAAAGTATAAAATATATATCAAAGTAAAATTAAATCTTCAGTTGAAATGTTTGTAAATGAAAATATTTTCCAATGTTATGCAAAATTTGTTCAATAGTATCTGAAGCGATTTCATATTGAAGCAAGGTGGTAACAATTAACTGATTCTAATACTGGTCCTAACAAAGTAATATTTGTTTTAATAATAAAATAATGTAATATGAATAACTAATCCTTCATTTTGATTTTACACATTTTCTTATTTTAACATAAACTAGTGAAAATTATAACATTCTGTTTTAATGAGAATAAAGAAGTTCTCCAAAATGTTGTTTGCTTCACCTTCCAACCCACACATGATGTCATTTATTTTAAGTGGTTGCAATTTTGTTGTTTGTTACCACACAATGTTTTCCATGTTGATGGTGAAGGCTTAATTCAATTTATTGAATTACTTTTGGTATAAGTCTACTGAATTTCTTGTTTATTTATTGCGATTGCTACTTACATTGTTACTTATGTCATTATCTTTAAATCTGTAATTGTTAACAATAAAATAGTTTTTAAATACTGAATATTAAAAAAAATATATATGGTAAGAAGCGGCTTTTGTAAATCTCATGAACAACTTTATGATTTTGGCATAAACAAATTGCAATTACTATATTCAGTTTTGCTAATTATAGTTTGTCTGTTCACACCTTTACTTTACTGAAATATTTGTCAAATCGTTAACAAATTTCATTTTAGAAATATCTAAATGTAATTACTATTAGACAAAAAATTAATGGATATGAGGTGTTTATTAGTATTGTTTGTATTCTATTGTAAATGTCTTGGGTATATTGTATACATATTCATTTCCAGTGAAAACAATATCATTCAATGACCCAGAAAACCCAACTTCATATTGATCAAAATTTATTATTGTTCCCGAGGTAGGCATGTAAAATAAAATGTATTTTTAATTTATGCTTGTAACCTTTTTTATGAAATAAAAACACAATGTGACATTATTTTTTAATTAATAATATATTACAGCTCTGTTACTATAAAAATCTTTTATGGCTATAATCTCAAGATTAAAAATTTAAATTGCAGTGAAGTAGTTTTCATATATATAATGACATGAAATTAAAGATAGAAAGCATAGTGTCCAGATGCAATAGGTGATCTTAAAAACAGACTGGACTCCATAAAATAGGTTTTGTTATATTAGTTGGTGGTTGGTTGTGGGGTTGCTGTTTTAGCGATAAAGCTATTGATTGTACATTTATGTTTAAATATATTATCATATTGTACAAAGAAGATAATTTGAATTAAAATTCAAGTAGAACGAGCTCTAACAAGAGTTGACGCCCACTGGATCTCAATTAAAAAAATGTACTTAGCAGTCATGGTTTAGTCTATTTAACTCCTATGGATATATATTTAACAAAAAGTTAATCCCTACAGTATCCCTAGTATTTGATTCGGAAATTATAGTTACTTACAAAACATGAAATAATTTATACACATTTCAATAAAAACTAAAATTAATTATTTATAATTACAACACTTCTATTTAGACCGACATATTTTTAACTGTAATAATATTATCACCCTGTATAAGTTTAAAAAATCCTAGACAACTAAAGAGTGATCTTGTGTTACAAGTCATCTGACTTTTCAAGCTTCAGTTGTTAATCGAAATGACACAGTCCTTTTTATAAGTCAGTTATTAGAACTCACTATTTTGAACTGCCATCATCTCTTTAAAATCCAAGCCAATTTTTACTACAGATATGTGCCAGTAATGTTTTAGTCAAACAGCATTATTCCGTCTATTGAATTCTTCAGTGTCGTCGGGGACATCCCAACGAGGTTCCCAATACCCCGGCGGGGTCTTCGGCCGCACGGGATTGTTTCGACCGCGGTGTTTCGAACACTCGTCCATTTTCTTCGCTTGCATTTCCGGGTTATCCTTGTATAGTTCCCCATAAAACTGTTACAAAGGTCACATATTTAACTTTTCATTAAAGTAACAAACATTCATACATAGAAGTTGAAGAGTACAGAGAGTAAAATTAAACATTCACATCCAGTGTTCACACCAGTGTAAGACTAGGATTCCTTGTGAAGCGAGTGGAATAAAGTTACATAAATATGACATCACAAAAATTCACGATCCGAAAAACATTTATCTGTCGCATTAATGTCTTCCCGGTCGATATCGAACCCAGAACCGCATGCTCGACAAGCAGGTGACCAGGATGCAGCCTACAAACTATGGATAGAAATAAAATATAACTGTAACCGTATCCGATAAAAAAGCGTCGAATAATTTCGGATTGGGGCAGAGTCTAAATGAAACATATCATGCCGGGTTTCCGGCTGAGCAGATTTACGTGCCGCGCTCTTATTTTTTGATAGTTTTTAGCATTGCATCTTTAAGGCTTTCTTTCTTTTCTATGATTCTAATACCTAACAATAAGGTCAAAAGGTTAGTTTGTATATAAATTATGTTTTTTTTACGACTCCTAAATCATCTAATATCCGTAATCAAAATTATCCGAAACATTCGCATAATCCGAAGTAATTTCATATCCGTAACTGGAACCGCTAAAATTTTATTCATATTTCCGTATCCAGATCCAAAATTTCATATCCATAACATGCCTATTACAAACCTATGGTGCTTATTAGGCTACTTACATTCTTACACTGCTCACAGCTCCAGCCCGGCAATGCTCTCTTCTCTGCCTTCTTCCTCGCTGTTGGCTCTTTATACAAAGGCTCTAATATTTGACATTTAATTCTGCAAATACATTAAAATTTGACAAAACATTGTATAAATGTTTTTGAAACAATAGCAATGCCACATTGTTTCACTTCAGAATACTTGAGCCTACATACATTTTAAACGATTTCCAGAGTTTAGAAGAAAAATACATGTTACTTTCATGAGATATTGTACGATACTACTAAAATAACTATCGAAACTACCAGAAAATCAGCACAAACCTTTTATTACTGTCATCCGATGGGTCCGCTTTGACTTTAGGGTTCTGGCGCAATATGGACATGCTGGATTCGCTATCGCAAGGTATGTTAACAGCGTTAACATTCTCCACTAGAGGGCGTTTTTCTGGACTAGAAAATTAATTGTGAGTATACAAAAAACACGCTGAGAAGAATTTCTCCCAAATTACTTATTAGTACTTGATACATTGTTTGTGTACAGTACGTTAATTTTATTTAGAAATATATGAACAATCATTTATCAGTACAAATTAGGAGCGTATGAGAAGGTGTATTCATTGAGTTCAGGCCAACTTCCCCTCGTTGTGGTGCACCCTACTGAACATTGCACAAGGGTTATGGTGTTATGGATGTCCAAGGTAGAGACCACTCACTGTCAGATGGCTTGGTTATTCAGTTTTCATAACAAACAATCATAGCACTGGCAATTTCGCTACAGGATGTGGGAGTTATAATAAGTTTTACCATACCTATTACAGTGTTGAGCTGCACCCTCAATCTCAATATCTTTCAATGAATGCAATAATAATATGCTGTCGGCTGCTTGAATCGGTGACTTGTTCCTTGTTTTAGACTTCATTGGTGATGCAAAACTGAAAATATAAAAAGAGTCAAAGACATATCACACACCTGTAGATATCTTTCTGTAATATATTTCACATAAATAGGTCTTACATCACCAAGTTTCTTACATAGATTTTTTTTGTTTATGTCTGTGGCATCCTTTTAAACTATTAAAATAATGTTGTTACACATGGGTAGTTACACATATAGACACGCTACTAAATCTAGAAGAATTTAATTTTTCCATCTGAGGTGTACAAACCTAAAAAACCCATAAAATGTGTACATATAATATTTAGGTGGGACAATTAAAATTCCGCAGTTTGAAGAAAGTTAGTCCCACCGGTAAATAACGGTTAAAATCATCAGATGTAAAACGGTATATCGTAAGGATGGACATTTGACATCAAGTATTATTTTACTTGCGAAAATGTCGAGTTTTGAGCCGAATAACTTTTGTTTGCGGGACCTTATGCATAACGTCTGTTAATTGAAGAAACCAGCCGTTGAGGCACATGAATTGCTTGTAGATCCCAGTGTGACGGAGATACATGCTGTTTATAGCATCGAGACTAAACGCAAGTTCGCAATCTTGTGATAATATTTTAGTAATGCCAAGAGTTGTGAGAAATTTCTATGCATCGGCGAAAGAACAATGAGAATATTATAACGGACGTATTTTCATTGTTATTCAGTTTTATTTATCATAAGCAGATCTATTTAATCATTATTACATCCCATACAATTACATCCCATAGTGTCCCACTGCTAAGCTGAGGTCTCCTCTAACAATGAGTGTCAAATTTTGGTTAGCAGACTTCATATACCTATGAGAACATTATGGAGAACCCTTACATATGCTACAAAGAGACTTTTAAATGCAACTGATATAAGCATAAGATTTTTAGCTGCAACATTTTTCTATACAATGTGTATTTGCAGTGTAATTATACAGTATATTGAAACGCTTACCCGTTTACATAATCTTTCAGCAAATTAACAGATCCTTCCAGTTCAGAAACCTTGAAGACATTATCTGGCAATGGCATATTCTCTTTACAGTCTGTTACAGGAATCTTTTCTGGTTTCGATCGTATCAGCGATAGGGGTTTCTTGAATTTTTGGGGGCTCTCCTTAGATAATGATTTGTTTGATCTATAGAGAAACGAACATATGAGTACAAAGAAGGAATTAAGTCTTAGTTCAAGTATTTAACCTCGTATAAAAACGTGTAAACACCCCAAAAAAATATTTTAACTGTAACCCCAAAACAGATGGCGCTAGTTACACTAAAGTGCATATGAATAATATTAATCTTTTATGACTTAATATGATTTTTTTATGACTTACACAAGTGGAAACACTGGTCCGCTGGTCGGAGAAGGCATTATTGTGTCATCATTTTCAATAAATTCCTTTTTAACGTTGCTCTGAAATTTACAATTGAATTATGAAGGAGAGTCAGTTTGTTGGTACATTTACAATGTACATTTTCTTTTTTTATTTTAGAGAGGGGACACCTTCAACAGGTACCCGATGCCGCAGAAGCAATGCTGGGTAATGTGGGATTATTACCACACTAAAACCCCCCGGTGGCCTTCCTCAACGCTATGTACAAGATTCCAGGATCTCCAACGGAATGCAACTGGAGCCCTGAGCGCGTACCCCGCCAAGCTCTACTTGTGATGAGCTTCAGCTTATCACGTACTGGTGTTTACTGTCTGTCACTCCATACATAATTACGTTTTCGAATTTCGTTATCGCTAACCAAAAATATTGTCTCAGACCCCAATTTATTATTAATTACTAATTGTACAGTTCATACATGAAGTTCATGAAAAAAGGAGGTAACAAGGCGAGCTTACTTATTCTAGGCAACTTAACTGTTATGTGATGAAAAATATTCCTCATATGTAGTCTTCAGTGTGTCCTTAGAACGCTACATTAATGTATGCTAATGGCTATTGCCAATTTTCATGATTCTTTGTGTTGGTTTACAGAAAAATGCAATTGTGACCAAGAGAAATTAGTAAGATACATACATTGTGCTTTTGACAATAATATATATTGGTTCAAATACATACTTTTCTTTATTTATTTCAAATTAACTTACTATGCATTTTTCTGGTTGTGAGTTTCTTCCCATCGAAAACTGTGGTGTGTTGGTGAGATCCACAATGTTAGACGGCTTTTCTCGGACAAGGGTTATCCTTTGCTGCCTCATCCTACCACTACCTTTGCTTCTGGTGGGTGTTGTATATGTTAATGTCACTTTCATATTCTTCTTCTCTGGAGTTATCCTATGAAACCAATTGAAGATAAGTTTTTTTACCATGTCTGGTAGAATTGGTAATCCTCCATATATTCTTAAATCCAAACCTACCCATCCTGCTGGCGGTGCATCTTACTAAACATACAACACAAACATAAATTTATCACAGTCCAAAAGATGCAACTCCTCCGTGGCCACCTTTGAATAGGGCTGTGACCTCATTTCAGGCTGTTTATACGCTTTAGTTAACACCGTGTGAATTTAAATTTTTACTACTTACAACAAAGAAATCAATATTCTAGTTTTTAGGTTTAGAAAATTTTAAAGTCAATAAAAAGTTTTAGAATATGGGTTTCATATGTAGATTATAGAAAAAATGTCACTACTTAGATATAATGATATAGTGATTTGAAAGTGGGTGTGTCAGATGAGGGCCCTAGATTTTTATTAAAGGTTTAGTGTTATCAAATATAGTTGAGTGACCACAGTAACACTAAAATCACTATATGATAACATATAGTAATTTCAATGTTGCCATAAGTACAATATATATCTATTATGACTGATGTTACACATGCAAAAGGACTAGAGAATGGTAGATAGTAAAAAAAACTTTATCAGGAATTGTCCAACTTAGTAGTCATATCAACCTTCTATCATGACACTGCTAATAAATGAAGTGACATACACTAGAATATGACTTCATAGTTATCTTAACCATGTATATGCAAACTGTGAATTATAAGTTTCTTCTGATGTTATTTCTGATGTGCCATGGCATGTAGTTCTATAAAAAGTAAAAATAAGTTTTACAAATAGTTAACTTTTTAAAAACTTGCATTGTATTGGTGATTTTGCTGTTGTTGCAATATAAAGGCAATGACATGAATAAATGGTTTTTCTCATGTTCTATTTGTGTAAGCCTGTGCAACCTGCAACACAAAAAATCCTAGTGCAGGGGTGTGAATGTGTGAACTTATAATGGGCTGTTTGCTTTTTGTCACTGCTTCAGGATATAAAAAAAATTACCAATTCTGTGAGTATTTTTGCTTATCTTTTAAGGTTGTGTTATTTAATGCAGATTTCAACTTTTTGTTATGAATAATAGGACTATGTCTTCCTGTTGGTGTTCCATCAATCTCAGATATAGATATATCTGGCTCTTCTATTGACATGTTCTGTGGTGTTTCTTCCTTAGGGCTAAATATGGTCATTGCTTCTATATTTATGTCAGAGTTGGTTTCTTCTTTTATCATTTCTTCTTTCACTTTATTATCTAATAATTTTGATTCTTCAAATAGAATTTCGAATGCTTCTGTGAGAATACTGAAGTCTCTTGTCTCATTCAATTTTGTTAAAGCTGATGCTGAAATGAATCAAAAATTGGTCAAGTCCTAATGTGGGTACTAAGAGGATTTAGTAGATAATATTATGTGAATGCCACTAAAAATATTTGTTAAATTATTTGTTGCTTTAAAAAAATAAAAATTCTATAACCAAAGATAATGCGTGCCCTAGTTTAATCCCACTGGCACGTGATGGTAAGTGGTCTATACATGCTTGGGTAACTACCTCCTTCTAAAATCAAATGTGATATGTATTGACCATACATTCCCAGAGTTACAGGTTACAGTGTCAAAGAGCCAGTTCAAAAGTTGGTTTATGCTTTCTTCTTAACCAGCAATACATCCAATATACCTTCAGTGTAATGAATGTTGAAATGACCTTCTCTCATTAGTTGGCCCAGTAACTCATTTGTTAATAAAAAAAAAAAAGTATGATAAATCTCACCAACAAGTTTTATAATGTTTTCCTTAGATTTAACAACTTTCTTCAGTCCCTCTGAGCCAATGCAACATTTTCTGTAATAACAGAATGCAACTGAAACTTTACGATACATAACAGAGTTTATTAACTAACATTACATGTTATAATAACATGTTATTAACAAGTACTTTTTTATGTTAAAAGCCGACAAACGAGCAGATGAGACACCTGATGGTAAGTGGTCATCGTCATGGACATCAGCAAGACCAAAGGTATCACTCATGCTAGGATAGATAGATGATGATAGATGATGTCGGCTTGGAAATGAGAAGAAGGTTAGAAGGCAAATAGAATATGCACCAATATTCTAGAGTTAACATGTAACAATGATAAAAAGTTATGCATTCTTGTTTTAATGATTTTGAAATATAAAATAGCATGTATAACACCCCAAGCCGGCTGGTCACTGTGGGGGAAGAAGACCATTACTCTCTAGCAAATATACACAAAACCCGTAATACAAACAAAACCCTTAAAATTGCAACCTTAAATGCATGGACTCTCATAATGAAAGAAAGATTACACGAATTGGAAAAAGCTGTAGAAGACATTAACTGGGATATCCTCAAGTCGGAGAAAAACTAAATAAGGAGGAATATATCCTGGGAAATTTTTGGACTTCCAAAAGAAGTCCAAACGGTGAACTACTTGTCGAACTATTACTGGAGCATAATCTGTTCTCAACAGTATGTACGAGAAATACAAGAAGAAAAAGTGGACTTGGTTGTCTCCCGACGGCAGATATAGAAATACTACTTACTATCCCACAGATGTCCTTATTAAATATGGCAAACTAGAAAAACAACTAGCACAAGTTAAAAAGGGGAAGTTGAGGGGCAATTAATACAAATCAACTGATAAAACACTTATAGAAAAAAGAAAAAAGTTGCTTACTAATCACCGGAACAAAAAAAAATTAGAACAAATCACCACATTGAGTAAAAAAATCAGAGAAAATATCAGGGAAGATTGAAAAGACAAGAAGCTGCAAACACTTGAAAAACATATACTTAGAACAGGGGGGATTAAGAAAGCACTGGGGGAGCTGAGAGAGGTGAAAAGAGAATGGATACCAAAACTGAGCAAAAAGAATACAGTATCTACAAACAGAAAGGGCACAAAGAAAACAGCCACAAAATTTTACCAGGATCTGTATTCTAACCCAGATAATAAACAGGAACGATCAAATGACCAAAATAGAATGTATCTCAATGAAGAACCGGAACCTAAAATTCTCCCTAGTGAAATAGAAAAAGCTATACATAGTCAGAAGATGGAGAAAGCTCCAGGTCCAGAAAAAATTATGAATGAACTCCTCAAAGGCACTATTGAAGAACTACTACTGATACTTATCTCAATATTAAATGAAATAGTAGAGTCGAGCAAAATTTCTATGCAGTGGAAAACATCCCACATTATCCTCATATTCAAGAAAGGGCAAAAAGAAGACATAGGGAACTACAGACTGCTGCTGTCAAATATCGACAAGATATTTTCCAAAGTCATCCTGGATAGAATAAGCAAAAAGCTAGACGAAAATCAACCATGAGAACAAGCTGACTTCAGACAAAAACTTTTCCTTAGACCATATACACACAGTGAAACAAATAGTAGAGAAATATAACGAATATAATAAACATCTATACATGGCATTAATCGATTACAACAAAGCCTTTGACAGTATATACTACAAAGCAATATGGAAGAGCCTAAGAACAAGAAGGGGTACCCTCTAAGTACATTGGAATTATCAAAAACATTTACTTGAATAGCGAAGCTAGAATACAACTGGAAAACCTAGGGAAAAAGTTCAAAATTTTGAGGGGCCTTCCACAAGGGGATCCCCTGTCACCAAAACTGATCTCAGCTGTTCTAGAAAGTATCTTCTGCAAACTGGACTGGAATAGATTCGGCTTAAATATACACAGGGTAAAACTAAACCATCTGAGATTTGTGGACGATATAATCCTATTCGAAGAAGATCCAAGACACTTTGAAGAAAAAATCACTTAGTGCGGAAAACACGAAAGTAGGCCTCTTCATGATCATAGACAAAACAAATTCTAACCTTACACCTGTAAAAGTTGACAATCATCCACTAGAATATGCACAGGAATACATCTACTGAAGACAAGTAATCTCCCATGAAGAACAAATGACCAAGGAAATAAACAGAAGAAAGAAATAATGAAATCAAATGAGCTAAGCAGGACAATTAAAACGAAAAGCCTTCAACATCTGCATACTTCATACCTATTCATACCTATGGGTGTGAAACTTGGGCACTCACCAAACTACACAGCGTGAGGTTAGAGCGCTGTTAGAAGGCCATGCAGAGAAGTATGACAGGAATAACGAAACAGGATAGGATAAGCAGTGTAATAAGAGAAAAAACCAAGGTAACTGACATTCTCATTCGAATAGACCAACTGAAGTGGAGATTGTCTAGTCACATGAATTTCTTTTTTACATTATATAAGTTAATGCTTGACAACAATCCCACCTGATGGTAAGGGGTGATGAAGTCTAAGATGGTGAATGCACTAACTTATAAATAGCCTATTCACTTTCCTCTTGAAGACTCCAGATACATCTTGAAAATTTGAGATAGGAAATACAAATAGAGTAAAACTATCTCTGACTGGTACCCCAGAGACTGTAAATGCAGCCGAGGACTCCAATAAGCAAGATGGGTGGACGAATTAAGGCTCACTGCTGGACACCACTAGAGAAGGGTAGCACGAGACAGAAGGCAATGGAAAATGCTAGAGGAGGCCTATTCCACGAGGCACTCGGAATTACGACATATTTTATAAGAAAAAATTCAACTGTGATTCATATGAAACTAACTTATATTAAGAATAAAGGGCTATTATTATGTATACAGTATTAAGGCGACCTAGAATACTCCCACCCAATCACATGCTGGCAGAACAGGGTAAGTGGCGACACAAGCCAGGCTGCTTGGTGGTAGGGCTTAGCATAAGGATTATATTATCAGCATTATTATTAAGTCATTAATATTATTATATTTTCAAGAGGCCTGCCTCCTGTTTAAATCAGTCGGCAAATGACTCATCGTGTTCTGGCTGGGGGCTTCAGAGCCAGTACATACTTTCTTACCTTTTTTTCATTTCCTGGCCAAAACGCATTAGTGATACCTTTGGTCTTGCTGATGTCGATGAGCAACAGTGACCACTTACCATCAGGTGGCTCATCTGCTTGTTTGTCAGCTATTAACAAAAAAAAAATTCTGTAAGGACAGCTGTAGTACTAAAGTACAACTAAATTTAATGTTCAAATTAATCTAGCTTTGTTACCTCTCCTACCTGATGATTGGTGGTGTGTTCTGGATAGTAAAACGCATTAAACAATGTCTATTTCATTTCAGACTCTACTCCTTTGAGACTGGTAACTCTTGAGTACATCTATATTGTAATTGGACAGGAATTTGTGCAAGTATTTTTAACTATTGCCTAGTTGTAGAAAGGATCGTAATATAAAATACAAACCTTTCACAGCTTTCCTTTTGTGCAATAAATTGTTTTTTAACGCTTTCAGTCATCATGTGCATTTTTTCGATTTCAGTTACAAACTCTGGAAATAAATAAAATGTTTGTCATATATGGGTTTAGAATTAAGGATAACATTTGTATGTAAGTACATACAACTTACACTGTATTAAATATATATATATATATATATATATATATAATTAAAATTTATTACCTCTAAAGTGGTATATTGTTTGATGTAAACTAGATTCTATAACTTCAATTTTAGAACATAAATTTTTGGAAATGGATAAACTGTTCACGGTTAGTTTATCCATTGTTGGTGGATTACAATGAGCAATTGCTTGATATTAAAAGTAGTACAATAAACATCACTATATTAACTTTTTTATGTAATAAAACTTTCGAATCGACCGAAAAAAGGGCAATAAATCTTAATCTAGTAACACAAAACAACAAATCAGGAGAATGACGACAAACTAGCGCATACAAATAACATAAGCGGATAAATTAATTTACCGCCATTACCGTGCTTGCCAAAGCAGCCTCCACAGTTGGCAGCCTCATATAAGGAGTACCTATTATCTATGACAGCAGCCACAGTGTCTATACTATTCTTTAATGAAAATACTGATACAGGTTAAATAAAATTTGAGATAATCTTCTGTTATTTGTTATATTATTATCAATATTTATATTTTTAAGAGATTTCCTAAAAAATATTGTTTTTGTTATTTTATATCAGATAATGGTTTATTACATATTTGATTACAATACTGCGGAACTATTAATATCATTTTGATAAGTAGGTGGTCAAATCAAATCTGCGTAAATGTCGTGTCAAGTAAATAAATTACTTTAATAAAACATTTTTACCAATACGTACAATATATAAATTAATTATCTATGTTCGAATATGAACTCTGTAACTGTTTAAATAAGAAAGATATGACGTTATATTAGTAGTTAATTTGTATTTTGGCAACATTAATGACACTGACACCGAAGCAACAGAACTCTGTGCAAAATGAACCATAAATGTACGTGACAATGAGAGAAAAAAAACTTGGCAAAGGAAAACGCCATTCTACCATTTAATTATAAATTCATTAATTTGATCATAATATTTCATAACTAAACTGAAACTGATCAATCACTTTAAATGTAATTTGTAAGTATACATCTATGGTGTATCGCCACTAAATAATATATTTTTAGATCGGAATCATATCATGGCACTTCTGGAAGATTAAACCTCGTAAACCTTTGCCTTGTTTCTTTTCGGCAACGGCCGAGTAGAGCCTTTGCCTTGATGATTATTAAATTTTTTAGAGTGGCGGTATTTATTTTGTCAAATTGAATTGAACGAAAGTAAATTGAATTCAAATCCATAATATTTTTGTTATAAAAGTGATGCAATTAAGAGCTAAACTTGTTTCATTGTATGAAAAGAAGTTAATTTTTAGGTGGCGCGAGCAATGCGTCTCGCTATGGAAGCTGACAATGATATGATAGTGGTAATAGTAGGGGATGTTGAAAATGAAGAATTTCCCTCGCCGGTTAAACAAGAATCATTAGATAGTGATGAAGTTGAAAAGCTTATTGAGACGGCGGCAACACACGGGGAATTGTTGGAAATTTCCCCAAAGGAAGAACCTGAGGATTATGAAGATAATTCTGATGATTGGGATGTTGATGGTGATAAAGAATACGTGCCTGATGGAGATGATATTGACGAAGACGAATGTTATGGTAGTGATAATGGTAGTGACAATGAAGCTCATAATAGGCATAGGTCAGTAATTTTTTTTGAGTTGTAGAACTTTCTTTTGTGTATTAATTGGATTAATTAGCTAATCAATTTCCTGGTCTGTCCATAGAAGTAACGTTTTTTCCTTTAATTTACTGACTGAACGTGGAACTAACATTTTTTTGCATTAAATAGTGGATAATTTAATATGCATATTAAAATTTTAATCACAGGCACAAAATGCTTAAACCTGTACAGCAAAAGTCCTTTGTCAAAGAGCTACGTGACCAGTACCCTGAACTGGAAGATGATAACAATGCCCTTGTTATCACCCTATCTGAAATTATGAGGAATGTAAAGCCACCTCCACCACCTCAAGACTACTTCATCATGAATGGAATAATGTTTGAGTGAGTATGAATATATGATAAATTATATGTAGTTAATATGCCTGATATTATTAAATACTACAATCTATCACAATAGTTTCTTAAATACTGGGATTTTTCTAGCATTACCATCTTTCAGACATTGTTCCTTTATCTACTTTATATTTATATCTTCTAGATAGCTGTTGGCTGGAATGGCTGAAATGCTGTTAACAGATTATATATATATATAGGTCTTATAGGATCTATGTATATAGGTCATAGGTTTAGGAGACATGATTAATGTCTCGCTCTGTTGTTTTATTAAAAAATGTTTTTTATAGCTACTGGCACATGCCAGATCTATCTATTTAGATAACCATACTAGATATATCTCACTTATAATTTATTTCATTTATATATATATAACCATTTCTGTAATTTTTTAAACTGTGATTTTTAAGTAGTCAGGTTTTAGATTTTGAACTTACTTTTTTATATTAATGATGTTACATATGTACCTCAATCATGCTTCCTATGTCACTGGAATGTTACATGCGTAAACATGAAGTCGTACATGAATTCCAGATGTGTAATTTGTGGCACAATATCGGAGACTCAGAAGGGAGCTGGCCGCCATTACCAAGAGAAGCATGGGGAACGATACCTCATTTGCTTTGCTTGTGGAGTTGATTTCAGAAGGTAAGCAACTGTTATTGTAAGGTTAGCAAATGTAAGCTAAGGTAAAGTAGCTACATTAAGGTAAACTAAGGTAAAGTAGCTACATTAAAGTAAACTAAGGTAAAGTAGCTACAGTAAGGTAAACTAAGGTAAAGGATATTAAATAAGGTGCAACTAATACTGTTTTGTTTGGTATACTTTGTCTCAAATCCAAAACTCAAGTTTGGAACTAACTAAATAGTGAAACCATCTTAAAATATTATTTTAGCCCTACTTTGATAGTGTTGTTCAAATAATAGGCAACAAATTGGTACTAACATAATATTTACATTATGTTCTGGTGCGTAAATGGTAAAAAAATATTTGGGGGTTCGGTGTTCCGCTTGCTCTCAATTTGGGAGACTTGAAGAGGAGAATAAGTAGGCTTTTATAAGTTAATCGGTTTAACATGTTAGATTTTGTTACAACTCACCGTCAGGTAGCATTGTATGTAAAAAAATCCTCCTATTCTAAAGTGCAATGCAAACTATCGTCATTGTGGTTTCCTCTGCTGAATAACGATTAGGGCAATGGCCCCACTTTCGCAGGCCACTTGACATTGTACCGTCTAGTGTAATAACTACGATACTTTTGCGTTGCTATTACTGCTTGGCTACTGACCATCCTCCTGGTAAAAATCAACCGTGAAGTATGATGTCCCGTGTTTCGGTTTACCCTAATTTTTATTTACGACTGGCAACTTGTTAATGCCTCGCCTTCTCGTGTGTTACAAATGTGACAAACTACAATCACCTTATATTTATCAGGTATGTTTCGGAGCTCCTTAACCGAAACCGAAACTATGAGATATCCGAAATAAAAATAAATCCTTAACCGAATGATAAATAAATTTCGGATAATTTCGGATAGAGGCAGAGTGTAAATAAAGCACGTTATGACTGGATTACGCCGACCGAGCCGATACATTAGCCGCGTCGTTCTTATTTTAGATAGTTTTTATCATGTAATTTGTTTTTTTATGTGATTACAATACTACATAAAACCTAAAAACAAAATCAAACTTTGTAAATACATTATATATCGCACCTTTAGAATGAAAGTGACTTAACTCAAAATTCCTGAAATTCCAGATTTTACTATAAATGTACTTAAACAAGCCTACTCTAAAACCCCATGGTGAAAAAGAGCCCGAATTATGAGTGAGAAAAAGAAAAAGGGAAAACCTCATACATCAGTCTCTTTAAATTTACTCAAGACCATACATTTTTGAAAACTTTCTTCGTCATTTCCCATAAATTGCAATTTTTGAGTTAAGTCCCTTTCATTCTAAGGGTGCGATTATTTATTTCCAAATCGTGAATCATCTAATATCCGTAACCGAAATTATCCGAAACATACATCTAGTTCGAAATAAATTCGTCGTCGTCCGGGTCCGGATCCGAAATTTCATATCCACGACATCCCTATAACTGTACTACTGTAGAGATGTGATTAATGTTCAAGATTATAATTTTGATTGCAGCACAACAAACCTGTACAAACACGAGAAGCGGTGCATGGCACCTGATGCAGTGGTGGTTCTAAAGGCGCGTGCGAGGGTGTTGGGTCGGAAGGGACGCTCGAGACCCTATATACCCAAATATTTCCCGAAAGACGATAATTTGAAGAAGTAAGTGTTGTTTACATACGGGACTCAAACTCAACAATGAACAGTTTTCATGATGATGAATGGTGTAAAAGTTAGAAGGTAATATTGTGTTGAAACGTATTGCAGGCCTAGCGAACGCAAGTATCCATGCAGCCAGTGTCCCGCCGCGTTCGTGTCCAAGACGTACCTGCGCTCGCACGAGATGCTGCACCGGGGCCTGCGCCCCTACACCTGCTCCGTCTGCCCTTGTGCCTACACCTCGCTGGCCGCGCTCTCGGTAACCGCTCCGGCCGTACTCACTCTCGCAAAGTTCGTTTCAGAAATTTAACAGTACGTGTTGCGCTGTTTCAAAAATAGCGTTTTCAAGACGAGCGGTGCTCTGGAAAGGCGGCTGGTTCGGTCGATCTTTACTTGGTTTAGTATCAGTAGTAGTGCATTTAGAAGATGGACAATAGTCGCGAGGTGAAAAGTTTGTAAAAAAAACATTTTAAAATTGTTTAGTATCCTCATACGCAACGTGGTATAGTTATGTATGACCACCGTTATTTCAAACTTACTCTAAAACGTTTCCCCGAGAGACTTAACGTTAAGTATCTCGGCATTCGTCCAATATACTCCATTGAATGTCTCGCAACGTTCGTTTTACACTTTGAATAAAACGATCGGCAACATTCGTGTCAGAGGCTTCACAAACCTTCCCTCGTCCAAATGTTTGGTAACGGTTGAAACTAACAAAACCACGTTTAATTCAGAGGCACTGTAAGAAGCACAGCAATGAACAGTACATCTGCGACCACTGCGGCCGCGTCTTCAAGATTAAGGCGACGCTCGTCACACACATGGACACGCATCTGCGTGAGTTCACCTTTTTTTACGTACACGTCCAGCGCGTGCTGCCTGATGAGTCTGTAAATAATTTTTATTAGGATTGTAACGATAGAGATTCCTTTACTTAATCTCTGTTCTGTGCGTTATAGAGTAGTCTTTACTGGGATTTCCTATCTCTGTCTGTTACCTTCATAACTTTGCCTTACCTGCCAGTTAGAAATATAACCATGAGTGTTGTCTGCGATTGTGAGTACAATATATTCCCCTTGGGAATGATTCGGTGCACATTATTGAGAAGGAGACAGGTATATCGGCAATAAAGTACATTGCATTTGCGGTCCGGTTTATTTGATTTTCACTCTATAATAATATCCAGTAGTATTGGATTCTAAAAAAATAGGCGACGCCAATCGGTCGTCCATAATCTAAGTAATTTGTCACTACTCGCACGCAATATAATTTACTTTTACGTGTAAATGTAACCAAGCGAGTGCTAACTGTGTGTGTGTGTGCCAGCGGTGAAGAAGTTTGGTTGCGAGCGATGCGAGAAGCGGTACGCGACGAAGGCTGCCCTTGTACGTCACGTACAGAGGCAACACTTGAAGTTGCCTCCGCCCTGCGTGTGCAAGATATGCTTCAAGAGGTACGTGGCAGTCGTGTCTGTGTGTTATTATTATTATTATGTTTAATGTTAGACTCATAACTCTGCTTGATTACACTCCTACCTGATGGTAAATGGGTGCTATAGGTGGTAGAGGGCATTGACTGTTTTTTTTTTAACAAATGAGTATCTTGATATAGGTATCTATGTCCATCGATGTGCGCGTACGCACACAAAACCCGGGTTTTCGAGCATGGGGTTAATTACCGTCGCAGGGGTGAACTAATAGGGGTAATGAAGACGATAAGAATGCCTAGGTAATAAAAAGTGATATATTAAATGAAAGCGGTACTTGTGGGGTAAAATTGGTTCCCTTAATAGATTACAGAGGCAGTAATATTGTTCTACCATCCGCTTCTTTCTACCATAAATATTGTCCTCAGTACACACTATACATACCACATCCTTTTCTCAAAATTCTTTTGCAGTTACTACTGTACGTATCTGGAACTCCCTTCAAGCAAATCCCCACTCAAAGCGCATCACTTGCAGCTATGACGTGGTGCTCTTTGTTTACTTTTTTCTGTTGCCTATTAACACATTGCTATATCAATAAATAATTGCCCCATCCGTTTTTCAGCAGGGTGTGCCACCACCCTTGTACTCCAAGTTCAGTATTGGTACTTCAAAACTGCACCATAGTACACAGCACACTATAGTGATTTATGATTTACGGAGTCGTTTAAGCTGTATCCCAAACTTAATTTGTTGCCAGTACAGTACTAAAAGCAATGCGTTTAATTTCAGGTATCCTCTTATGTCAGTGCTCAAGGAACACACGAAAAAAGCTCATGGACTGTTATTAATGACACGCAGGGTGAGTGTAATTACTTTTTTTGTTGGTTTCACATTATTAACGAATGTTTTGTTCTATTTACTGATCTTAATAAAAGTGAAGGTTCCATGTACTATACATATAGGATCATTGGAGTGTGTCGATCTGTAAGTTTGTTGCACCGTATTAAGGGTGCTTAAAGCACGAGTACGGATCGAGCAACTGACTTTGTGATCTATAATTTTAAAATGCATAGTTAAAATATTTCTTAATTAAAGAAAATGTACGAAAATTGATGATAGAAGTAAAAAATAAATTTGAAAAAAATATAATTGAATGTGTAATAAATGATCCTGTTACACATTCAAACAGATGCTTGCTGAAATGATAAATAAAAAGTTTCGCAAGTTCTAATTACATTTTGATAAAAGATTTCCTAAATAATTTCAGATGTTCTTCAAATCACTGCCAACACTAACAGATACTCAGATAGAGCAGGCTAAGGTTGTCTTGAAATCTGAAGTGGAGCCCGACTACTCGTATACCTTGCAGCCGTTGACGGACCCTTTATCACTGCCTGATTCACTAGAAGAAGTGTCTGATCAGTCGACCGCGCAGACCGAGGAATCTTCTCACGTCGTGGACACCGTATGCAAGGTGGAATCCATTGATCGAGACCGTGGCTCAAACGAGCAGAGCATTGTGTTATCCGAGGAAGTTTTACAATACATGCAATCTATTCAGGGTGGTTTTGATGATGGTGAAAATTACAATGTCGTGGTTATACAAGACGGTGAAGTGTTAAATCTCAATTATGCAGAAGTACCTCAAGAGTTAATTTCAAACGGCCAGGTGGTGTTGCACAACGGTGAATACCTATTGCAAAGTGAAACGTGAAGTGTTCGATGGTGTTATTGGCTGTGTCATGTTATACCATATTGTTGCCAAGTGTGGTTGCCGATCTTCGCCAATTGTTGCGAGTGGTATTATTGGTTTCGTGAAGTCAGGCTTCGATTCGAGAATGGTGTTGTTGATAGGTATGGAATGGATTAAAATATTGTTCACTATATTAATTGACCGGCAAGATGACTATGGGAGGTTTCAGTCTGTCAATGCTGGTAAGATATTATTCTTCATTAACTTATGATGTACCTACCTTTTATATTTATAAACTGAGAATTAACCATAGGTGAAGTTTGATTCATGCCAGTTTCACACAAGTCCATACACATAAAAGTTGATTTGTTTCACAGAAATTAATGATTTTTATGTGTAATTCATACATAATGATATTGGAATATTGAAGAGGGTTTTAGGATTCAATCTATTAGTACCAGAGTGACACTGAATTTGATACCATTGTTAGAACAGGGTGTAGTTGTCTAATTTTTTACTTATATTAATTACTTGTCCTTTTTAAAAGAATTTATATGTAGGTAATGTTTTGTTGCTGTTTTGCCCTATTGTTGACGGATGGATTAAAATTACCTGTGCAATTTTACTTATGGTTATTCTGCTCAAATATATTTATTGCCATCGGACATGAAATTGTTTGTATAATTTGATTTTACAATTGGCTTATAGGTATTTAAAAAAATAAACGTTTTTGATTATAAGGTTCAATCTCCATTGACATTTCTAAGCGAAACTACGATCTTCTAAATTTTGACACTGCATTTGGATTTGAACCACATAATGTACAAATTGGTAATATACCGCTTGCATTTGTGCGAATGTGCGCCAATTCGCACGATATTTATTTTAGTAAAATTTTGTTATGTTATGGGTATAGAAGTCAAAAGATTTTATTTTCCGTTGTCGCTTCGCTTCGACTGTCACTCGATGAGGCTTGAAACTAAATATACTCTTGTAATCTCCATTTTGTATTGATATAAATCTATTATATACCGATTGATTAGATGCAAATATATTAATTTTATAAAAACATAAAAGGAAATAAAAATACAGAAGTTTGATATGAAAAGTGTTTTATTACGCACTTATTATTTCAACCAAATGTTTACGAAATACACTATAGCATAATGCATACACAATCGTTAGAAGAAACCACAAATTTTATAATGCTCCATTACATACTAAGAAAATACAAAAATATGAAGCGGTTTCTCGGTAAACACCTACTTGGAATACCTTATTTTTTTTTATGCGAATTATACACGTACTTATGAAATGCACCTTCCCGTAATACGCTGTCCTTGCATCTTGGTCATTTTAACACTCCAAGACCTCTTGTTCTTTGGCATTCCTATTTTGAAACGAATCTGTTCTGCAGACCGAGAACACTATAGACGGAATCACAATATTCTGTTTCACTCGCACACGAAACAGAACTAGGGTTTTTTTATTTTTAGTTCACTATGTGGCGCTTATATAATTCATCAACTTTGATTTTTAAATATCTCTAATTACTCAATATCTCAGAAACGAATTAAAATGTTGACTTAAAAAAAAACAAAGCGGCAATAGTTTTTTTCAAACCATTAATAAATATAAAAATGTATTTCGTTTTAGAAAAATCGTGACATTTCATGTGTTACGCGTGACATTGCCGTGCCAATCGTCTTTAGTGTTCCCTGTCGACGACATAAAACACTTGTGGTTTTGTAATCGGGAAAGTTTCCCTGCTCGAACGGTGAATCGATATTTTAGGCGGAATTCAAAAGAGTACACCACTTCAGTTCCAACGAAGCGAACGAAACTACGAGGAACGCCAAAGCTGTTTAGTGTGGGTGCATTAAAATATACATCTAGGAAAAGCGCTTTTTATAATCTAATCTCGACAGCAGCGATCACATTCGACTTCCACTAAACTAACATTTAATCTTTACTCATCCCAATACTGATCGCAGTTATCTTAACAATGGTCCAAAAATATCTAATAGCATCCCTAAACGATCAAGTAGAAAAATACATCAATTATGCTTCACAGAAATCTAGCTTTTTTCATTAAATTTTCTCACTTCATCATCATGATATTTTCGTGTCGTACGGCGTCGAAGATCAAAATACATCGTAGGTCAAAGAGTGTTAATTACAAACTACTGTGACAATCTCAATAAGTTCGATTAGTAAATTGCATAATGTTCACGATGAAAACACAAAATATCTACACGTTTTCAACTATCACGAATATTCATCATCGATATTGAAACGGCTCCGGCTCTATGGTCCGACCACAGATAATGAATGCGACGACACACAGACGCAATCAACTTAACTAAGAAAGCAATTTTGAATAGTTTTCTTTTTTTTTAATTTCATTTATAAGGCATGAATTAGGTACAAACGGCAAGATAACCAACACTTATCATTTTTAAATATTAATTATCACAATTGAGCCACCAGTGCGACGTATCTCCGAGTGCGTTTGTGTGTCGACCGTCGCCGACGAGGCGTTTCGGTCGGACAATGAATTTTCAGCGAACATTGTGCATCGGAACTATTAACGTTTAATCCTATGTAACAGTTATACGATAACACCAAACAGACGTGTGAATTTGCAATGCATTTGACGTTTAACCTTATCATATTTCACTGAATATGTTTATCAAAAAGACGTATCTGCTTCTATACATGTACGCTGAACACTTACCGGTCTCGTCGTTAATGTGATTGAAACACTACGAATGACGAATTTACTGAGAGCGAAGTGAAATGAACGATTTCGACTTATTTTTTCGTTTCAACGAGCGCTTTTAAAGTTATTAAGAAAAGCGCCGCTGATGATGTTTCGCACGAGTGATTTATTTACACATTAGCAAAACAATATTAATACATACTGTTTTTAATATATACATATAGCACACAACGATATTATTTCACACTGTATTTTATATATATACACGTGCTGTAACGATGCCGTTCGTTGACAATTTATTGACGTTTATTGGCAATCGTAGTCGACCGTGGGTAGGATCACTTGACACGATCACTCAATTAAATAAATTTAGGCCATTGTTATAGAATATTTCCGATCGACGCGCGATTCGTCAGCACGATTTATATTCAAATCAGTTCTTAAAACCTCTACTATATTATGCGCATGAAAATTCAGTTCATATTCAACATTCAAACTACGCAGGTGATCTAGTTGGAACTCTTTGGAAGAAAGTCGTAACTATTGCCTCGGCCTTCAACATTTTATGTCCCTATTTGAGGCGGTAAATGTTACCTAAAAAGCAGAATTTACACAAAAGTATATATACTCGTGTCAGATGAGATAAATACCGCACTTCACGGATGCACGACACAAATACGTCTTTTGTCAAAAAAATACTCGGTGCGACCTTACTACCTAAATAAATCAGAAACACTAGTGTGGCCATCTATTCTATTATTCGGTTACTGTAAAAATAAACATTTTTAAACATCAAACGAGCGTCACTTACGTTGGATTTATATTATTAAATATAAGTTATATATATATTACAAACGTGTAAATACTAGTGGCAGTATCAACGCTCAGATTTTAATGGCGGTCGCGAATTTTGCTTCATTGCTTCTTACAACAGAATACAAACAAATACAGCGTCGCCTCGTAAATATTGCAATCTCCTGCATCTACAAAACTATAAAAACATGAGAAATCATTGAAAAACAATTTGTCAATTCCCAAGATCTATTGTTCCTAACAAATAACAGATAATTAACAACTGTCCTGTTCTTATCATCACATGTGTGTAGGGCGAGGGAGAAGTCAATCGTTCATGTTATAACTACGAGGCGACTCGATATAATAAATAGATGTTAAAAACTAGAACCCGACTACGACAAATACGTGTTTATAGCCTTTAGTTCAATTGATATAAATTTTTTTCATGTGAACAGCCGACAAACGAGTCGACGAGCCACCCGATGGTAAGTGGTCACCGTCGCCTATGGACATTAGTACCACCGAAGGTGTCACTAACGCGTTGACGGCTGGGAAAGAAGCAAGAATGAAAGTACTGGCTCTCGTTTTGTTGTAACGCATGAATAGTTTAATTCTATTACGGTAATTTGTTCTTATGCGGTTTGGGTCCGAAATAAATAATTGGATATGTGCAGAGAGGATGGAGTTACACTGCAAGAGAATTTGTTCCAAATTATTATCCGCGTTATTTGCCGAGGCCGGGCATGATCGTATCTCGATTAATTCTATTGTAATCGGACGTCAAGGTTTCTATTTTACTCCTTTTTTTCACGAATTTACGTAACACTCTATGGCAACACCGGCGAAGCCCCATCGCAACCGTCGGCAACACCGCTCTAATGCGTCGCAGATGTTGTTAATTTTAACTCTTCGAAAATATTAATGATATTACTTTCAAACTGATCGCGCACACTGCATTACTAACATAGATGACATATCAAAATTATTTGACAATCATAGATTAAATCGAAGCTCATGCGATTTATTAACACGGATAACATTAAATTTATTATAAGTAAACGATGTACCATACAGATACAGACAAAGTATAGGGGGGTTAAATGTCACTACTAATTTATTACATTACTTGAATCAGATACATTTAAATGGAAACAATAAATGAATAATAAAACTCCACGCTCCTTCTCCATCGTCCATATAAAAATGTTCTCGATCACATCTAACCTCCTACTACCATACTATCACGATTGAGACTGTCGAATTGCATTTCCTCGAGTCCTCCAGACTCCAGCGAACGGAACAACGGTAAACGAAATCGTATTAAACGAGGATCAGTCGTCGACGCGTTACAATTACAACTTAAAAGACACTAGATCAGGCGTAGAAAATGTAAAATAAAATAAAAACGGATGCCCTCCGCAAACACGCACGGCGCGACTAGTTTCCTCGGAACGAAGAAAAAAAAAGAAAAAAAAAAACAATAAACGCAAAGCAAAATTGTACAGCTGAATTCGTTAGGAACAAACATCTGACGTCTCTGAGCAACTCTCGAAAAAATCGTTCAAGAAATCCAAAGTCTACACTAACATACTTATCACAGGTTAAGGGGACAAGAGAAAGTATAAGTGTTCTCTCAACATAGTATGACGCGTGAACGTAAAAACTAATACAACTTAAGATACGCCCGGCCGCGGCCGACGGCCGAGCTGCGAACTTCGTAAAACTAAAAACTAAAAATTAGTATTTCTAAGCCCACTGCCCCGCGGGGCGGCTGAGATCGATAACTTATGTATACGCAACATCGTCCGGTAGGGGCGTCGAAGCGGCCGGAGCGAGCCGATGTCCGCCGGCTGAATCGGCCGGCGCCGATTCCAATAACAATTCATTAGTTTGACAAAAATAATCTCTGTTTGGGGCCGGTCGATTCACCGCGGCCCTAGTCGGGAGGCGAGCGAGGAACCCGCCCGACGCGTCATCACGACGGTTCCAAGCGGCGTCGAGGTTTCATCGTGTTCAGTCGCTGGCGAACGTGCCACTGCGGCGGCGGTCTCGTTCGGCTGTTTGTTTAATTGACGGAAAGTTAGCGGACTTCACCGACGCGCTCGCCATCTCGGACGGTCGCCGGCTGTTAATCCCAACCGTTCTCCTTCACCATGTGAGCCAGTTCTATTATAAACTTGCCCTCCTTGTATTTCTGACTTGATTCGAACGCGTGCTCCTGCAACAGAAAGGGATTCTTTTAAAATAACGATTTGTCCGCATCACGTTTCGAACGTAGGTGGTCGTCGACCGTAACTCGACTGGACCGATCCGTTCCAGCTTAGCGCGACCAGGATTTTCGAAACGCCCGAGATCGTTTTTAAATGACACCCGAGTAAATTCTCATTTCCCTAGTAAAGTAACATTTAATAAGTGTTTTAAAAATACTGGGTCTACATTACTGCTTCGTAACCCTAACCGAAACTATCGGATATCCGAAATAAAAGTATATCCGAAACAGTAATCAAATCCGATAAAAAAGTTTCCAATAATTTCGGCTAGGGGTAGAGTCTAAAGGGCACGTCATGGACAGGTTCGCGCTGGCCGAGCCGATACAATAGCCGCGTCGATCTCATTTTAGACAATTTTTATTATGTAATTTTTAAGGTTATTGTGTTTTCTGTGATTTTAATGCCACATAATACATAGAAAAAAAAGTCAAACAAAGTCGAGTTTTTTCAAAGTAAATCATCTAATATCCGTAACAATTGGATAATCCTAAATTATTTCATATCTGTAACCGTAACCGAAACCGGTAAAATATTATTTGTATCCATACCCAAACCGTAATTACATAACCTAACATCTCTAAAAACAACTGACGTTTTACAGGTTTTCCATTTAATTTTCGTGCTGTCTATATTACTATTATAAATAGAGTACGAGTTCGCGGTCAAACGGAGGACCGGAGGTCGTATTAAACGGGTATGCCCACACTCGTACGTTTCGAGTGACGAAAGCGTTTTTAATTTGTCTACCACAAGCGGTCATCCGTCCGACTGTCGGCCGCGGTCAAGTTGCATCTATACTATATTTTAAAACTTACAATATTTTTACTCATTACAAATTAAAGCTTGATATTAATCGAAGCTCATGGTGAGTGGTCGTGTACCTCACAATTTTAAGCGTACTGATACAGTGAAAGTCTATTCATTCTTATTAACAATATATCTATCTCCTGCCTCAAAAGCGGAACGGGTACACCTAGTTGGGCATGCGGGACATCTATAGTTTACTATACACCTCGCATTCTTCGGAGGAATGTACACAACAAAAGGTTACACACTCGCCGTGCATCAGGCCAGATTGTGGACGCATGATGAGATAGTTTGACCGTGCCATTCTTGTGCACGCCGCAGTGTGTTCATAATTGTAAACATTTAACTCACATATTTCCATCCGAGCATGGTCTTGCAGCACTCGCAGTAGATATCGGCGACGGCGTGCAGTCCGGTCAGCAACACTCGTTCCTCTGCCGGACCGCACCCCACGTTCACACTGAAATAGCGATCGATACACTTTAAGACAACACTAATTAACATTACCACAAAGCAAGTACTGCGCTACTTTAAGACTAGCACGTACAACGAGGCAGATTTCGAGTTGTAATCCATATTAACATTTGTTGCCTGTTCATCGGAAACAGATTCATTTATCGCGATGGAAAGTATTCTCGATTATATGTACATATATACCTATAATATAAGTAACAAATATGCCAAGTACCATCCAAATCTGTTCAGTGGTTTTAATATGGTACGTGGTAAGTTGATTGATTTGACCTGTATATTTTTTTATGTATCTAGTTGACAAACGAGCGGACGAGCCACTTGATAGTGAGTGGTCACCGTCGCCCATGGTCGTTAGTGACACCGAAGGCATCACCGACGTGATGGCGGCCGAAAAAAAAGCGGGGACCCGCATATGACTGGCTCTCCGACATGGCGACTGAAACCCGTATGAAACATTTGACGGCCGAATTTAGAAGGATTATGGTGGCTACCCAGGCGGGTAAAATACCCTACATTCATGCAAGTACAGTTGGGCTTGGCTATAGATATCTGGTGGTACTTGACTTTAATGATAGTTTGAGTTTAGGGATCTTGTTGGGGTTCAGCTTGAACTTGAACCTTTTAGATTAATTATAAGTCTAGAAAATGCGTTTTGATTTAATTACGACAAGAATAAGTTCCAGAAAAAACAGCGTATAATGGAATGTAATTTTGGTATATTATGAAGTTATTTGTCAAAAATAAGTAAAATACGTGTGAAATGGAACGCAAGAGTTTCTGTTGACAGCCAATTTGTTGGGATCTGTCAATGCTAAATGTCAATCTTGTATCTGTGTAATCAAACGTCATTCCGTTTCTCTCGTAATCTCAAATTTTCACCAGTTTTCTTTAGAAACATCACAAGGTTACTAACCTATTGGTTGAGTTAGGTTCAGTTGGGCATTTTTAGATTACACAGAAATATGTAACCCCGCCAAGCGTTATCGTTAGCGTTATTATCTCAAGTTATATTTAGATTTTCAAAATTCGATAAAAAACGAATAGATATTTTCTAGGCCTGAAATTTTAGGAGGAATCTCTCTCCTTACTATCTCCACTCCCATGCCTGTACGCGAGTGCGGGATATCTATAGTTTAGCCACCGTTGGGATTAAAGTCGGTGGTAAAGAGTCCAGCGACCTCCAACTCCAACATGAGGGACCTGGCGCCATAGTCTCGTCCGTTGTTCAGCATGTTGCACCACGATCAGGGAAATTGGCTCGGATTCTTCACACCCAAAACGAACCTACTTTTAACCTCTATCTACATCGACAATAAAATCCACCTACATTAAATTTCCAACAGATTTCCCACGTACAGATTCAGTCCCAAACATTTTTATTATTAGTTAATTCGCGCAACTTTAAAAAATGACAGATGGCACATTTGATACTTCTGAATGAAGTATTGAATGATGTAAATAGTGTGGCTTTTATTTAAGAAGCATCTTCATATCAAATCAAAATGAACAAAGAAAATATTAATTTTGTCTCTAGTCAATGTTCAAGAAACCTGAATAGATTTGACATAGCTGTCAAATTAACATACATGTTAGTTGAACAAGGTTTTGATGAACCTTTCAAAATCCGGTAGTATATCATACAAAACAGTCCTTGAAACGCTATAAGTTCAATCGTATACGGTTCCCGATCAATCATACGTGTCATAGCTCATATCGCGTCAACGACAAACAAGTCGATTGTCGAGCGGACGAGCACGTGGTCTGCATTTTTAATATCCACAACTGACCGACCGTCCCGACACTCGATAACAGACTGTTATGCTATACAAATCAATACTTAACAAGGACATGAGTTCGTATTATGTATATTTAGATATGATTATGCCAGTGAATTCGTTCACCGTATTCCAGTAATTATGTTTGTCATGAGAGTCAGATGACACCATGTTAAAAGCTCCAATTCCGGTCCTGTATAAATCGATCTAGATACAACATATAAGTCGATTTTGAACAGTTAAAATCGAGTCAAAATAGGTTCAATAGTTTGGCGTAATGCATAAACAGAAAGTGAAGTTAGAATTAAAAAGTTGATTATTAAAAAGACGTCATTATACCCCAAGACTTTTTAACACTGATCTGATTTTTCAGAATTAATTTTTACTTAGTCAATGTCCTCGCTATAAATTTCGATGTAGAATGTTGAAATTGTCAAGGTCTGCCGCTTAAGCAAAAGTGAAGGACATAAAATATGCATGATGGCGGATGGCGGACGTTACAGTGGATACGCCGAGAAGTAACACGTGTCGTGAATGTTCATTTTGTTTTGACTTTTCGAATTCGTTAATGATGGAAGCGTATTTGAACTTAGCGAATATGTTTGTGTTTTTTTTACCGCTTTGAAGCACATAAAGGCTCTCGATCGAGAGAAATGGAGACGTCCTAAGAGAGATTGTTTCTCACTCCTCCGCCAATAGCTGGCCAAGGAACAGACGAGTCCATTTGTTAACCGTAGTCTTACTACGTGTTTCAACTATCAAGGGCATTTTTTTCAACTACCAGTAAAACTGTCACAAGAAAATAATTTTACTTACTGGCGTTAGATAACTGATCAGGTAATAATACTACGATAAATGTTTTTACAAATTGAAATACAGGCTTACTAACGGTTCAACAGATAAAATCCAAGTTTCTAAAGTTCTTATACCACCTATTACTTATACCTAACGATAACGACCCGCCGGATTATTTAGAATGGCCTTCCAAAAATGGAGCCGCTCATATTATAAGAAAAAAAAAATTATACTCACACTGAATTGAACAGATATGCGCGCCCCTGACTGCCTTGGAACGACTGAAAAACAAATAAATTGTCTTTGAGCATTTCGAAGAATAAATTTACATAGTTCTCGTGGTAACAGTGGCATTTGACAGGCAGAAAACTAAACACGTCACCACATTATCAACGGTTGACTAAGTAGGGTTATTAGATCAAATACTAATATTTACTGACAATTTCTCTGAATTTGTTATCAGAATTTAATGTAAAAATGTCCTTAATTTTGTATTATTTATTGATCGTTTCAAAAATCCTGTAGGTTAGTTTTAGTTTTGTATGTTATTAAATTGCAACAAATGGCCACCTGACGGTAAGTGTTTACCGTCGCCGATGGACATACCGAAACACCAAACATCTACAAACGTGTTGTTGGTTTAAAAAAAACTGAACCGCGAAAGAAAAAAGCAACGTGTTGGTGACGCCCCTCGTGTTGTTAATGTTTATGGAGCACGGTGACAATTTTTTTAGATGGCTGTGTGAAATAAAAAAAGGTCTTTTTCCTGTTTCTTGATGTAAATTTGGAAATACATCAGAAAAGTGAGAATCATATACAGTGTACGCTACATGTTTAGTGATAGTATTGTTGTAGTGTAAAGAGCCGAGCGAACCCGAATGTTTCATCTCAATGTTTTGGGCTCAGCTAACAATTTATTTTGAGCGAGAAAACCTATCAAAATACATCCATCGTGTAAAGAGTCTAATTAAAAGTTTCGAGTATTCGAATAGCTCACAGTATGAATAAAGGGAACAATTAAATTTGCAATGAATAACCTACTTAATTATTGTACGAGTCTATCCAATGTAACGTATTTTTCCACTGAAATAGCATCAATACCACCAGTGAATTGAACAAAAACTTTCTCTTTTCACTGTCTTTGTGTATATACGTGTGCATGTATATGTTTTCTCGTCATTCTCAATGAAATGGTTTATGACATGTATATGAGACTCTTATTTTGTGTGTGAGTTTTTCTCTGTGTGGTGTTACTATATTTTTATTGCATTTGTGCTCCTTCTTTGTCTGTTTCTTTGCCCAATATGTATTTTTAGGTATATTTATATGGTCTCTTCTACAGCCTATATGTCTATTTATGTATTTTGCTTTTTATCTCCGGGTTTCTCTTTTTCTGTTGGTGTTTTGGTCTGTAGGTGGTCTATCATTGTTCCTCTAGCTCTGGAACAGAATACGAGCTCCCTTTCCTGTCGTAAGAGGCGACTAAGGGTCATAGCACACATATCAACTCGGAAAGGGATCGTCACTGTATCAACTCGAGTCGTGCTAAGAGGGGACTTCCGGGGTTGCGTGCGGTGAGAGTGGGAGTTTGAACCGTCCGGCTAGCGACCCCGAGGAGGATGACGGTATGGGTGGCCGCGTACCGTTGTTAAGATAGTGCGGAACGGGACAGCTAGTCTCTCCCGCGCAGAGCCTGACATGGGCATCGGGTTCAGAGGACTCCGGTTGCGTCCTATTGGAGATTCCGGAGTCCTCTACTTAGTTATGAGGAAAGTCTAACCCCCCCTAGGTTAGTGCGAAATAATCTCACATAACCTGGCGTCAATTTTTCTGGCTTTATATGTGTACGACTATACTGTCATGCCATTGTTTCACTAACCTTGGATATAAGCTCGTCATGGCTGGCCAGGTGCGCGCGGCAGTGGATGCAGCTGTAGGTGCGGTGCGCCGGCGGCAAGTACGCCTGGAAGGTCTTGACCGGCGTGCGCGCGGCACCGCCCTCGCCTGCCACCCCGCCACGGTTAGTCACCCCGTCACGCATGAGTGCCTGCTAGCTACCAACACACATCCGTGTCACTCCCGTCACTCCCCTCCCGTACTCCGGCAGGAGAAATCGCGCGACGCGAGCCCTAAGCGCACTATTCAAACCAGCCGTTGAGATTGCATTTTCTTCAAATTGGTTCTTAGCACAGACGTGGAGTAGGATATACCCGATGTTTCGGTTAATAGTATGAAAACATCAAAAATTGAGCGTGTTATTTCTTTCATACCAACGATAACGTAAAGTTTTCAGAACCCTTGATGAGTTCACACAAATAATTATAGCACAATTTAATATTATTATGTTTTTACTCACACCTGACAAGTTGGAGCTAGGCACCGATTTCAGATACGCTAGGATGAAGGGCTTGCGGTATCTACGTAGGTCAGTGAATAAATTTTGAGATGCTCGAAATTTAAAAATCGGAACTCACCTGAATAACTTGTTTTTAAATAGCAAATTTATTCGAAAATATAACTCAATAGACCATTTGCTGCATTTTTAAAAAAGAACAATGTTTTCATCATTTTACTGCAACGCTTCCTGCATTTTTTGTTTAAAACGATAGAGCTTAACCGTGAATGTTTGCGCATTATGATCTATTACGGTTTTAAGTTTGTTTTGACCAAACAATAACGTTTACAATGGCTACAATCAGGTTTAGGAGTCTCAACTCCATTTCGTAAACAATTTTTAGATAATTTGCTGAGTTTAAAAGCGGTAAAATTGACATTAGATATAACCAAAGAAGCGGAGTCGCGTAACAGCAGCAACTATAGAAAAACTGTGGACCATTGAAATCTTGATACGAGAAGACCACCAAATCACTTGCACGGACATCGAGAACACCCTGGACATTGTTCGGGGAGCGTTTGTGCTATTCTTGATCAACATCTTGAAGCGAGGAAGCTTTCTTGTAGTTGGATTCTTCTTTTGCTCTCGTGTGGATTGGTAGGTATATGAAATGTTTTGAAAACGGAACATCAAGTCGTGTTTCAGAAATTATTATCAGAATAATAACGAAACATGGATCCATCAATATGTTTCGGAAATTAAAAGTCAATCGTTAGTATGAGTCTTTTCAGTAGGACAGTTACTGATAGAGTAAGTCTTCAGAATGTTGGCAAAGAATGGTGACAAAATTTGTCACAATTTGTTTTTATGCGGTGCGGACGTATGTCGACGTTAATGTTAAAAAACTAATCAGTTAACTGTGAATGGTAGATATACTATAGTAGCAATGTCCAAAGTTTTATAAGCTGTTCACGAGAGAAGACCTAATGCCGTGCTTCAGGTAATCATACCAAAAAACGGCGTTTATTGAGATATTTGATGTTGAAACCCGAACTGAAAAAGTAAAGGGGAGTTTTTTCGAGCGCCCAAGAAGCCGTGGCTGTCTACGAAATACCTAGCGATCTCTGTCCTGTCCGATCAAGACTGGCCAAGTTTTTCCAAGTTGGTTTAGAGGAATAGAACTTTGTAGATCATGAAGGAGACTATTTTAAAAACATGTGTAAAATAAATAGTATTAATATGACGAATCCTGTCCCCTAGCCTCAAAAATATTTGAGCGAAGTACGTGTTTTATTACACCCCGAGACCAATTAATAACCAAAGCGCCATGTAATAATCTTTATGTATATTCATTCTTGTTATTCAACTGGACCTCATCCGTAATACTTCTGGGAGTCTGCAGCGATTAACAAACAGTCTTCGAGTTCTATTTTCGTCGTTGGTTGTGTACAAGTGATCGATAATTTCTTAATGAATTGCTCGTGTTAATAAATAAATAGTTAATTTTTGTTAATTTCATGTTAAACATTGGAATCAAAAATTAAACTTGTATAGGATCGATTTCCAATTAAGACGCTATTCGTATTACTTATGTTGTCAAATTTTATTTAATATTAACAAATAAATAAATATTATGATTCAAGAATAATTTAATAAACAATCGTTTATTTGTGTAATACGGTTATGTACAAGGTGGTTTTAACAATATATCCGCCTACTCGGCCAATATTTGGCGTAAAAATTAACAGAAAAAAAAGAAGCTACAATAAGTTATAAGATTATAAGAATTAAGATTAAGTTGTAACATTATAAGATTGTCAAATAACAACAAACAAATATTATTGGATTTCTTTTATCTGTATTTAACTTGACCAACTTACAACCACTGACGGTCGATTGTAAGGGTGTCTCATGGTCTATTCGACAATCGAAAGCTCTCAGGTCACACGAAGGCCTCCGACAATAAACAAAAGCAGTCGAGGTGGACCATCAACGAGTCCTCTGAACCACGCAAGCATCTACGTTATTCTTGACTATTATATTAGCTCTGACTTACTGTATACGTAATCACCCTGTCACATTTCGGTAACGCCTTAACGTTGGTTAAGTAACAATGCCGTACTTAACAATACGGGGGCTTGGGGGAGGTCAATCTCAACAGCGGTTTTTAACAATAGTGCGCGTGGGGCATCATAGTAACAGCACTCATGCGAATTACGTTTCACGTTTTAAATATTTAATACGTTATACATAATATTAGTATATCAAAAAGTGTAGATATCGTGCATGTCAATACAGAAAGATACATTAACAGTTATTAAGCTTGTGCAATGCAGTAATAATATTAATAAATACATTATAGTCGTGTACAAGTAAGTATTAATATTTACAAGGAACATCATAAATATGTATTATAACATACGAGAATATGAGGTTGAACGATAGTTACAATTGAATAGTTTTAGATCTACATTTACTTTACCTTTACTTTTTTTAATTTAGCTTACCTACTGTGGTAAGATAAATAAATAAAAAATATTGAAATTAGTATACCAATATATAAATTTCGAGTGACAAATTAAAGGAGAAAGGAAGGATTTTCGTATAGAATCAGTTCTATTCCTTACTTTGTGGCTAATAGTTTGCCACACAACCTATTAATGATCGAGAACAAAGAACAATATATATATACATAAAAGTAATACAGTTTCATTAACATTTTAGATTCAAATATGAAAGTTGTTAGCGCTCTACCTACAGTTCGTTAAAAAATTCAATCCACTGATTAGTTTTTCATTGGCTCCAATTCTAAAAATGCACTGTGGGGTTTCAATTCGGTCGGAGCAAGTTAACGCTGAATCGAGTAAGAACAAAAGCGTAAATGCGAGAACGTGAGAACCTTTGGAAAGTTTTTTAAATTTGAAAGTCTTTAAATTTTTTAAATTTTAAAGTTTAAACCTACCAAATTAAATTTAATGAATTTGTAATTGGGGACCATAAATCCCTTCATTATATTGACTTTAACTTATTGAGTTCAGAACTCCAGCAGTTTACTGTTACTAGTCCAAAATTATAGTGTTTTTCTATCAAATGTTGAAAAAACAATTTCGAGCTTCCTTTGTCCTTTTATTCATGATCTAGTGTCTACGGGAATTTTATCATCAAATGTATAAAGTAGAAAAATAGATTGACCGATCAAAAGTAACAGAAGTGATAGAAAAAAATTGACATCTCAAATATATTACGATTGGAAATGAGGTGTCGAACGTCGACGTAACATATCGCTTAGTTAAACGTGATTCACGATATTATTAAAGCCAATACAGCTATTATTACATAGCGAATGATTTTAATTAGCCAATAACTTTTTTTATTTGAACGCAATAAGGTGATATGCAGCGATTTTTTAGTATTATTAATTCGAATTATATACTGTATGTACAATGTGTATCACTTCGGTAACTTTTTAATATACAAAAGGATGATTAAAATAAATAATCCTTGGAGGATCCATATTTTAATGGTTATTGCGAATATAAATTACAAGTGATTACTTAAGTTTTTTAAGTTTGTTAAGACACTATTCATGCAATGCAACATTTAGTTTTTGAGTCAACAACTATTTTATTATTCTCTTTTGTATCCATGAGTGGTTTGTTAATTGCGTGTAATGTTGTCATGGCAACGCAGTGTATTTTATTATCTGTGATGTTAATATTCCGTATTCACGATACTTCAGCTCGGCACCGTGGTATACTAGCGTGGCAAAGTTCAATGAAGTGTCTTCTAAGTAACAGATGTAATTAAATATACTGGTATAGTCTCGAATAGAGCAAAAAATACATTTGTTGTTGATGCAGTAGATACTTTTCCCCCTGCGAGTGTTTTTCCTAAAATATTCTTAAAGCAGGAACATTTAAAATGTACCAAGAATCATTAAGATAGAATATGGGAGAAAATAACCCCTAACAATAGCTAGCTCAGCGATAATATGTAAGCCGGTTCGCTCAAATAATACCACTCTTTCTAAACATATATTCTTAAAAGACTTTGCTTAAAAAAAAACATAACCAATTGTATTCGCCGACCGAAAAACCTTTTTAAACTATTATTTTTGGACACAACGTTTACCAGAAAACAAATACGAAAAATACATTCAATACTAACGTTTTCCGGTGATTTATAACGTTATTAAAACGACTAGTATCGAGTTCGGGTGTATCGGTAGTATTGGAATGAACGAAGGTCGTAGATGAGACATGATTTTAAAGGTAGCGTCAGACCTGCCTGGCGCGAGCAGCACGCGCCCGCCGCCCACATGAGCCGCGCGGAGCGGCGGTCANNNNCCCGCGCCGCGCGCTCCTTCGCTGCACCCGCCACCCTCTGTGGAAAACCACATAAAATAAGGTTAAGATGATTTTATGCGGAAAATGTACGGTTGGATTGGGTTAAGGTTGTTTAAAGAAGCTGCCCGCTACGACTGCTGTTCCTACCGTTGTGGTGTCTCCCCACTAGATACTAAACTGAGATGTTTTGTCTGTTCTTCGAAGTGAATGAAATCAGTTTTTTATTAGGACCGTATACGGGCTACTATCCACTTAAATTCGACAACAATTAAAGTATTCGACTCTTCATGCGAGCCTGCTAACTTTCAGTTATTTTGTGACATCTACAGAAACAAAAAACTGCTTGATTTTGGCGTCTATTACTTGTAAAGTTTTGCACAAATTTTTTCAGGAATAATTATCAAAGGAGAAATGCCATTTTCTGCTATTATTTAATTAAAATATCATATACGATATCAACGTCACGTCAAACTCTGAAGGAACGATATGTTCACGCCACTTTATGAACAAGGACGAGATATATACACACAGATGAGTCAACTGGGCTAGTATTGTGCGAAGTCATTCAGCAAGCGAGCATGGCCTCGATGTGGTAAGAGGTGCATGTCTTTGAACTGTGGCGCGGTAGAGCGGCAAGGCCGATGCGCCCGGGCCGGTAGCGTTGACCATCCGGCTTCGAGGACCTGTACACTGTACGATGACTGTCATACTGGAACTAATACACTTAGATCCACTTAAGTGATTTGCTATACACACTTTTTGCAAGCGGTTATATTGCTTTTATATTTTTTGCGCATAGAAGTAATAGATTGGCATGCATGTTGTCTGGCTTCAACCCAAAAAACAACAGCATGCAGGGGATGAATCTCTAGTCGTGACTGAGGATATCCTTAGCTTTCCTTTACGGTGACTTATGGAGAAGGTGTGAGTCCCGACTTTAATCCTAAATCCTATAGCTGTGGAGGTTTGAATCTTCTCCAATATGAATTTGTGGAGAGGAAGTCAGAAGATTTTTTGCCGCCCTACGGCCTTAGATTGAAGCTTAACGAATGCTACCTACGAATAAAAACTGAGATCGATGACCGTCATCGAATTGTCGACCTCGGTAGCATATCTTAACTCAATCAAACGCTTATGACTGACCTAGTCGTAGGGCTATCAGATTACATAGTTAGTGATAGGGAGTGTAAAACGAGGTTGGCCGAAAAACTGCAGATGTTATTCCCTTAGCAATATTTCAATACGTATGTACAAACAACGTGTACTCCGGAGATTATTGCGCTGATAGAGCTTTGGAATTAACAGAACAATTATAACTTCATCAAAATAATCCAAAGTTTTAACCATTAAAGTTTGGATCTATAGGGAAAAGTCATCTAATATTAGTCATCCCTAGCAGTTTCTTTACCTAGTCTCATTGACGGGACCATTGCGTCATGAACCCATTGTTACATAGTTTTTATTATATTTAAAGATGAATCATCTCGAGAGGAAACAACTTTCTTAACTTAATATACGACGAATAGCGGCAATAAATCGTTATGGGAATCCCTGGACATCGTAAATAGCCGGGCACACCGACGCGGGCAAGTTATTCCAGTCAAGCCATAGCTAATAACAAAAGCCAAGTTCAAACTGGAAATCAGCCCTATCAGATCAAATTGATCCGACTTGATTGTTTTTGAAGAATGACTGCATAGTCTTCGTAATATGGTCTGAAGTTGATATAATTTATATTTAATTTCAAGGTCCTTCTTTTTCTTCTTCTCTATGGCATGTACTTAGTAGTCAGGCAAATAGGGCGGAAAAATTTGAAATTCACAAATTATCTGCTTTCATTACACACAAATTTTGATAATATTGTATTTATTCAAAAAGATCCCATTGTAGTTACGGCAATTTCACTGTAAATGGCTTTTCATTTGCCCAACTGCAACCTACTTCGCCATGCTGATACGCTCGTCTAAAACTTGTTTGTTGGATAGTTGGACAGTTATGAGTTGCGTTGATGAGACATGAAGCTTCAAGCGAGTAAATAACTACAAAATATATGGGTAACATATGCCATCGTAACGTCACTTATGTCATCCACATACTTTCTATATTCGTCATCAGTTATGAATCCCAGGTACACAGACACTGCTGATTGTTACTCTTTACAAAAGTCCACTATAAGGTTGTCTGAAATAAATTATTAATTAGCAATAAGATCGCCGATTGCTTCATCATCTCCTGTTTCTTTGTATACTGTCTTTGTATAAAATTGGTGAGCATCAAGGAGCATTTGTATTATATTGTAGTGTATTATATATGGTATGCAATTTGTCAGGATGAATTCCTTCTTCAAGCCGAGTGCTAATAAATTAATAATGTTAATATTTTAAAACAGTTGAATTCTTAATAATCATTTGATAACAATATAACAATAACTTACGTCAGGTAACCAGGCGCAAGTTAATATTATATTGTTAACTGTTTACAAAACGGATGGTCCGTTCCCTCGTCGAATATTATACAACTGATGCGTAATACAATACCTATATTACATATGCGTAAGCAAACCACTCCAGTAATGGTTTATTAAATAGCATTTATTCATTCAGGGAAGACGTATAGGGTCACCGCGTTATGCAGTGCGTCGCTACAATTCTGACAATGGAAATTGAAAAGGTTCTTCCTAATTATATTGTGCAAATTAAAAAGTTATACAGTGAAACGTTTTTTTTAACTTCGATTGAAATTAACGTTGATTAAATTTGATTAATCAATAATCGTTGCATGATTAAATTAGATGTGTTATACTGATTATACAAGGTGACGTCTTAAGAAATTAATTATTTCAAAATTGTGAACGATATTTTATTAAGACATCATACTTAAATGATAGTCTAATAGCAACAATTAGGAGTATTTATTGTTCCACATAAAAAAACAAACAAAAACCATGAGCAAATAATATAATACATCTAACAGCATAATGAACGGCCTAAACTTAATTGAATGAAGATTAAATGAGCCACAGATAGGGAATGCGAACGCAAGGTGTCAACATTCAATAATTCATATAACATAGAAAATCGCGCCAAGAAAAATATTGTCTTAAGATAATATGTAAAGTAGATTACTTAGTAATGCGCCATACAATCACAAACAAAACATACAACACAACATACAAAACATACAAACACAAGTAGTTGCTTAGTTGCGAACAGGAAATGTCAATCAGTTGTGTCTCCGAGCGGTTGTTGGATCATCTTCGATGTAGTGTCAGTATTTCACTACCTTGTTGACAGGACATCAAGTATATCTCCATATGTAGAACTTTAATAAAAAATGTTGCTAGATGTTCATACTTATACTGTCACAGAAAGACAGTTTTGGTGTGCGGTAAAAAAAATACCGTTATGATTCAGCGAGCTATATTTTTAGCATACTGAATACAAAAATAATTGTTTACCAAAGAAGTAATTCTATAGATAACAATGAATTGTGACTTACGAGCCACCATCTTCCTTCATCTTCGTTTCTGTAAGTCGTTCACCTGTGTAACATAAAGCTTTGAAGTTAGAATCTGACTTGAGTTTTAAAATGGTGAATGAAAAATTTGTGAGACACTAAACTGATTTCAACTGAACTGATTGGTTCCATTTTTTAAATACAGTTATTTTTTAAATTAAACTCTGGAAAAAGCAACCGTCCTTTTTCTAAAAACGTATTTTTCTCTTAAACCTATTACAAACAAAAGTCGAGTTATTAATCTTATAAAAAAAAAATACTTCTAATAGGAAAATATTTAAAGTAAACAGATATGAGCACAGTAAAAGATAATGAACTTGGAATATCACTATATCGTCGATTTGTTGATAGCTTCATAAAAATAAACATCCGACAAAGAACCAGCAGGGGAACATGTTAAAGTTGCGTTCGTATACAAGTATAAGCTTGTAAGTACTCGTACAGTATGGTATCATTATATTTCAACAAGTATTTGATATTATATAAAAACAATTTGACAGTAAACGTATAGTAATTTATTTTAAAGTAACCAGAATTCCCTGAGCTCAAGAAAAGCTACACCTTATGCACCAGCACGCTCATGAAACAGTTGTTGCTAGTGTTTATCGGGCGTTTCGTCGTTTTATTGTGCTTACCCAATACATAATAATGTTTCTCGCAAGTCAATCTCTGTGTCCGCAAAAAAAAAGCACGAAAATCCGTCTGTTACTTTTGAAATTGTGGCGTTCACATAGACAGAGGAATTTTTATTGTATTTCATATACTGATGATGCATTATAAATTAAAAGTAATACCTAGTTTAGTCGCACTGGTGTATTCGCGCGAGGTCCATTACGTCCACAAATGCAAAGGCTAGCTGCCAAGATGGTTTTTGTAATCCTACCTAACCCGGAACCTCAAAAGCCCAGCCTAGGTATCTTTTGAAGGTTTCCTCCAAACATAAGAAAAGAGATCCACAACAATCTTCCTTTATCGTAAAGCTTGTAACTATCGCAAGCTGCCATCTTTCAAGTGGCGATAAGTAGAGCCATCGCGAGTTTTCCTAGTGACCGCGAGGTACTTCCTCCCTACGGACTCCTACTGCTCGCTATCACGCCCGTCCGACTGAGATATGTCTATTGTAACATGGGACTGTGGAATTTGCTTTTGTAGTAGTCTTCCATGCACCGTCCTTACCATTCACCTGACGTGACCACTGCTTATCTAATAAATTAATATTTATTCTGTAATACTATTGTTACATCACACTTAGGTCGACCTAATAAGTAAATGAGGCCGCACCACACAGATGCATCATGCTCTTGACCCGAAGAACAAAAACTATTGGAATCGTTCCAAGGGTCCGGATAACCAGAACACATGATTATAAATGAAGACAAAACTTAGTAAATTGCAAATTTAACAAAAACATTCGAAGCAAAAAAACTGTTGGAATATGCTTTTTTTCTTTCATATTTAATGTAAACCTTCTTTATTTAGCGGCAATTCATATTTTTCCAATGGTTTCATTTGCAATTAGTATATATTGTACGTACATATGTACATACATACTAATCCATTAGCTTAAACCACAGGAGCAGCAAAAGCTGGTTGTCACCAGGTGGGCGGTATGCCAGTTTCCAATTGGAAATTTTCCTTTTTGATACATTCTAGTGAGCTTATTTCGCTAATGGCCCGAGGCAGTTTCGTTCCGGGGTAGTTTAGTCGCGGTATTAATCCATTTAAATCTAGGTTACAGCCCGGGTCAGTCCGAGCTACGTCTGCAAGCCATTAGATAAGTAATGCGAGCCGTTCATTAAAAATCATTGCTGTTATAACTACTTCGAAGGTCAAGGAATATCGCTTAAAATTAAATAACAAGAAAAATTTCACTATGAGTTATCAGTAACCTGGTGCTCCCTAAGTTTACGCTTCCGGCGTTCGGGATTCAAATGTTCAAAACTCGCAATTATGTGTGTCGTGATTATCGGCATCATCGTCACAACCCACAACTTTCCCAGGATTGGACTCGGGTCTCCTCTCACACTATGAGAACACTTAAATATGCAAATTTATTTTTTATGAAAGAAGACGAAAACGAGCAGACGAGTCATCTGATGATAATAGGTCGTCGTTATTCGTAGTGTTCCGTAACACTCAAGGCCACGCCTTTGTCGACCAAAGATGAAAGCGGAGGACCCTCTTATTACTGTCTCTTCAAAACACGCGGAAAACATTTCGATTAACTGCCGCAAAAATGTCTGCCTTGACACAGATTTTTACCCGAATCTCTTCGCTTGCTATACAAGGCTTACACACTAGTGACTGGGCTCTAGAACTCTACATATACAACTCTCATACGGATGTTACGTGTTACATATACATTTTTATGAAAAAAAACATAGCTCATTGCACTCTCTCACATTTGCCTTGAGTGGTTCAATTTGATGAAGAGGCAAATGGACTCATACAATATTTCGTTGAGTGGAAACCTTCGTTCTATTTTTTTGTTATTTACATGTGCGCTCTGATGAACTGAGTGATGTTATCTAGGATCGCGTGCAGAATTTGAAATGAGACCGTCGGTTATTTTGGGAACAATGGTACAAAAACAATTTTGAATATAGGTACAGTCCACGCGCGTAATCTGATGGAGCGATAGTATTACGAGATTAAAAAGTTTATGTCAAACATAAAAATAATGGAAGGAATGAATTAATAATTTTATTATTAAAGCCTTTAGAAGCTCATACCCAACTGTATTGTCATATCTGTGGAAACTACACCTCGAAAAGACAACGTAGTCAGCGTGTAACTCTTGTTTGAATCACCGACACACACGTCAAGTTGATACTGTCTCGCGTATTACATACGGTTGCTGAAAATTCGCCGACAGTTCGACAGAGGTGCCTTTAGATTTTATATACGGAACGATACATCATTTCACACACGACGGAAATGCTTAGTAAGTACACTAACACATAAGAGTTTTTTTTCACATAGAATAAGTTAATGCTTGACAACAATTCCACCCGATGGAAAGTGATGATGAAGTTGTTGAACGTTGTTGAAGGCTTAGATTACTTAATATTTTTTTAATTTACTTAGTTTTAAGTTTGTCATAAAATTTTAGATATGCACTTAAACCACCGTTTAAAACAAGATTGCACTGCATCTATTCCATTGCATTGGCTTTGACGTAATTAGAATTGTTTTAATAAAATAAGAGAAGAATTTAAATTGACTATTTACTGAAACGGTTAAGCAAGCTCTTGATGATTCTATATAGACAATAAAAAATATTGTAGACCATAAAATGTTGACAAAGAACTTGTTATACTAATATCAAGTAGCGAAAAATTTAAGGAAGATAATCATATTTACACTGGTAGCAATAGCAAGACCTTCGAATATCCAACAGCATTAGACATTTTCCTTACTAGGTGAACTGGTAACCTAAAGAAAAAACCGATTGCTGATAAATAGATGAAACACAGTTTAATAGAAAATGCTTAAGTGTAAGATTAATGGGGTTAAAATCAGAATAACAGTGAAATGGAGTTATTAGAAAAAATTGGGATTTGTAAGTCGACCTCGTAACTATGATCCAAAGGGTTCATATTGAAAGGATATTTTAGAGCAAAAATAAGTAGGAATATCGAGTAGGGACTTTATAGTGAGAACCAAATTGGTAACATTATAACAAAGTTCAAAAAACGGAGTAATCGACGAGTACGCATAAGTCGATTGATGACAGCTGATAAAGACAAAGGTGAATCGACGTTTTGGGGATCAATGAATTCCGCTAACTACTATACTTGTGTGTGTACAGGTTGTGTACATAAGACGATGTTTCATGCATCAGTGCAGATATTATTGATCGGTTATTCCTGACATTAAGTTTAAATAGGTAAATAGGTTAATCAATCAATTGATCAATTTACATCGTGGTTATCTATGTGAAGATTACAACTTATACGATGCTTCTGGCCATCGTTTGAACTAAGTTACGAGGGTTATAAGCAGAGCTGTAACAATTAACATGAACGTAATAATTTAATGTGGCATTAAATTCTTTCTGAAACTTTGTGTTGTTCAAATAGTTTGTGAACAAATTAATTCAACCATTACTATTTTTCCTGGCGTTGCTTTGGACGTTGACTTATTGGGGGATTTCATTGACTATAATTAGAAGTATGGTAAAATTGATGTTCTTTAAATATTCATGTCCATTTTTCACTGTAATAAGAAAGGAAGATCCATATAGATTAATCTGTAAAAGTTATCAAGCAGTTTCAGCAACAACAAACATAAAAATAATGCCTTCATATAGTAAACTCTCGTATCTATGTTCTATAGCCATAATCGCCGACCGTTTGTCCCATCGTAGTTTTGCAAGTGTATAAACAAGTCGCAACAGGCAGTGATTACTCATTCTGCACGATGCGTGTGTGAGTACGAATTTGTTCAGTCGGTCGCGACTTGCACAACACTGATACAAATCCATTTTATGGATAATTGCAATAATACAGAATGTTTGAAAAAAAAGCACGACAGATGATTTGAAAATTCAATGAAACGTTTTTTTTCTGATATTACTTATTATATTTTATATGGATGCAGTTTTCAACATTAAAAGGCATTACGAGAGTTAGGCTGTGAATATTAAAGGTCAAAGAAGTTCCAATTCACGTCTTAATGAAGGCACCATAAGTGTAATCATCAATATAAGTGACCGAGTGCAATAAGAAACTATAGCTGAGCATGGTAATGACTTGATATGAAATGAAATAAGAAATTAAAGAATTTTCTTAACATTATGGGAACACCGTAATTTCTAAAACGATTAAAACCTGAGCATTTCTCAATCATTAGAACACTTCTCTCATTGTATTTAATAATAAACAAGTCTATACTTATACTAGATATCATTAAAGGTAACAACCTCACGCTAAAAATATTAGTTCTTCAATTGCAACTATTATTTCTTTAGTCGATTTCCTAAAGCGATCTGAGACTTCAAAGACGTCAGCTAGAACACTGAACCCTTCACCATAGATTATTTAGATCGAAATCTGAACGTCTTCCTCTGCAGTTCTTTGCAGTTCGTTCACCTCGACGGTCACGACGTGTTCTTTTGTCGCTTAATCGTCCTAATTGAAAGCGTCGTAAAAGTCTAACGAATCAGCATGCTGAATATTCATGTGTATCCACAATAGGTTAGAGTGAAGTAAAGAGTGAAGTAAAGAAAAGAAACGAATAATATTTTTCTTAATATTATTATATCCAGGCATGGGTAACTAATAATGGAAATGGGATCTATTAACTACTGCCAGTAGTGATATCGTATTGGTTTAAAATCGCGACGTGGTCTCGGAGGATTTGCCTTGGAGTTTTTGCACACTTCTTAAATTTTCACTTGTCACTAGCCTATCTATTCAGGGTTCACATTCAATTTTCTTCCAACGTATTGGAAGTGCAAAAGTTGAAATATGGTACAATTAAAAGAACAAAACGGAAAATATTTTTCTGTAAAATTACAGTATAAAACCCGCAATGGGTTGCCGATTCGGATTTGGATGGACTTTTTATTTTAATTGAATTTATTTGTACAATTAAAATCGATTATAACTTGCATCAAAAAAAGGATTTTTGGACAGCTAACCTGCATACTTAGGAATTTCATATAGTGTTTTCATAGGTACAATTATCTTCGAAATCGATTAAACCACAGCTACAGTTGCGTGGTACGACGAGAATCTTAAGAGAACCCGAGTCCAGTTATGGGGCTCATTACGAGTGTGGTGAGCAAGAAATATGTGGTATTTATTGTAGAAAATAGAACATATGCATGGTTCGTATCACACACCTAGATTGCCGAGATCAAAAGTTTTAAAATAACTTTGCATTTTAATATAGTGCCACTTTCGAAACACGCGCACGCCTATAAACAGCTCACCTGGTTTGACTGCAACGATTACAAATACAGCTAGAAATACGTTTATGATTATTGGGAGATGTAATCAATTTCGTGAAGCAGTTTCCAGAAGTTGTAAACAGACTTACGAATAGGAATGAGTTCATCGATGAATGTTACCGGGTTGTTCCGCGTTTTGAATGCTGATGGATTTTATTCACTACACAGGTAGATTTTGATTGGGGTGATTGTAATTTAAATTACTAAGATATACGATCGCAAGTACCAATAAAGCATGGTAATTTGAGAAATAGTTATGTAATTTAACACGTACTTCCACCTTAGTGGTTTAACTAAATTACACCATTATATCAGGCATTTAATAAATATTATGTCTGACCCATTTTATTGGTATAGGCATCAGTATTGCTTGTTTCTTTGTACAGAAGTCCATGTGGTACATGTAATAACTTCTCTATCTTTTTCAATATAATATTTAATAATTTTCTTTCACCAGCAGCATTTCTCGGAGGTACGTTTTGTAACGCAGTATCATTAATTTCATAGCTTTCAGTTAATTCTGAAGCATGTATGTTTATTTCATTAATTTCTGTTTTCTCTACGTCTCCAACAATGTTTTTGTACGTGTGAATAATTGAGTGAATGAAATGTTCCAACACAATATAATCTACTTGTCATAAACGTTAATGTTTTTCTTGTAGCAATTTAATTATTAATGTATACAAAAGCTACTTGTGCACAGTTTCTCTTGTCTTCCTATTTATTTATCGACTACAATTGTAATGTAGGAGTTACCTTTTGTGTGAAATTTAATTTTGAACTTTTGTAAATGGTTCCTTACACTGGAAAATCTTTTGTTAGCAAAAATCGCGTTAGACTATCGAAATAATGAATCGAGACGATCTCAATTGTGGAACTCGGCGAAGTAGTGGTAACCACGTCCCTTTTACAAATAAAAACTCCAGAAGGATCTAGGGTAGAAAAAAATACAAAGTAGATGCTCTTGGGTAATTATGGTTATCTTTGTAACTTCAAAAATAGTTATATTAATACCAGTATTTGGTATTGTATTTTATGACGTGACACGCCAAACCTTATAAAATCGGCTGATTCTTACTAACCGGGCTTTAGCACCTCTCTTCGCCCGAGAAGGGGTCGCATCAAATGAAGGCTTAGAGGCCGCAAGGCCAAAGCCGACCTCAGGTTGTGTTTAGTGGGTATGCGCCTGGGTATTTCGTGAGTTCCACATAACCAGCATAGCCGGCTGCGTTGGTATGCCTGAGCTTCACCACCTCCTTCCCGCATATCTCCGGAGGGTAGCCTTTCTCCTTGTTTGGGCGCAAAAAACTAACAGGGAGCATTAGCTCGTTGGACTCGATAGGGTGAGGTTGTTTGGTTTGTGATCGATGCAATATGCGGTAACCGTAGTTATTTTTATAATTTGAACATTGTTTTGATCGATGGAGTACTTTGTAAGGTGGAGTGTTGTCAAATTGTGTTGTTAATTGTTTGTAATCTGTAGCCGTTCATAGTTATTATTTTTTTATATTAATTCACTTCTGACGCTAAAACTATGTATTTCCACAGCGGAAGCCGCCGTGTTCTATGTGTAAGAGATACACATCAGATAAACAATAAGAAGAAAAGCAAACAATCCTTTAAAGACTTTCATTTGATTACTAAACAACAATTGACAGCAGTTTGACGTCTTGGGTGGATACAACAGATCGTTCCGTACACTTGTCTCGTCTGAAGGTTCTATGCACCACAAATTTTCTCTAGTTGTCATCACGCTAATATTTGTTGTCATTAATATTATTACTGGCATTATTATCTTTCCGTAAAGCCTGCCTGGCTAGCTACCACCCTCTTGCTTGAGTCAGCCGCCAAACGACTCGTCGTGTTCCGGCAGGGGCTTGAGCCAGTTCTTTCTTTTTTACCTTCTTCTAATTTCCTGGCCGACATCTTATCAGTGATACCTTTGGTCTTGCTGATGTCCATGGGCGACAGTGACCACTTACCATCAGGTTGCTCGTCTGCTCGCTTGTCGGCTATTAACATAAAAAAAACGCTAACTAATTCTGAATATCTTATATCCAGCGGATACCGGTAATACTTTTGAGTTCGTAAGTCTACCTTGTCAGAATACTTTCTATATTCATTTTACCGAGGTCTGCAATTAGATAAAATGGTAATGCTCGATGAAACTGCAACTTTATATCTATACTGAAGTTAATAATACAAAACCATACGAGCAAAAATAGTATCTATATTATGCAGCCCGCATCTTGTTTTAGCTTCCAACAAAATTTTCCCCTCTTTTCTCTGGAATCGTTTCAAAAGTCGCTTTTAATTAACATCCGACTGAAAGGAGCGCTCGTTCCATTCATGTTGATTTTTCTTTGCTCGATCTTTGGTTTCGAAATACATTATTTTGATGGAGAAGATGCCTTATTATATTTCAAAATTCACACACGTCGACTATATAATTGATTAATAACACATTAATTGGGGTGTAAGCTCTGCCAATTCCTAAGTTTCAAACAAAAGTTCCTGCACATGATACTTGTCTGTATCATTAAACCAAACGATCGTATCAGGTTCCTTCCACTGAAGCTCAGTAGGCTTCGTCCCAACCTAGGTAATTCAGGCTGTATTCATACACTTTTGCCATGCCATCGCGTGAACTGGATATTCTTTTGCCACTTACTAACATAAAATATATGGAACAGTTTACATTAAAACAATAAAAGAATGCGATTATTGAAAAGTATTATAAAAGAATTGTAGAAAAGAATCCACATCACATGCGACGCAGTGGTTGTCAAAGTAAATGTTTAATATTAAACAACGAAAAAAGTGAGGAAAATCAATAAGCTGTCCCGGCTCACAATAAAAACAACAATAGATGGTAATGTGTACAAGTTTAAATTATACTTTGAATGCACTGAGCACGGTTAATTCACTGCACCCTCTATCCCGCGTCGCTCCATAATTATAAAAAGATTAACGTTTGAAATTTATGTTTTTAAGTTTTATACTTCTCGATTTAGCACTGATTGTTTATTTTAATTTAATGTCTTTAGTATGCGATTCTATATATTATTTTTATTTCATATAAATGAACTGCAATGGTAATTTTTCGCTAAATGGACCGCGTATTCATTAGGTTATTTTATATTATAAAATTCTTCTGTCCGCTGGACATTATACAACACTAGTACAAATACATAATCTTTGCATTATTACATAAAATTACATGGTATAAAATAAAGCTTCTGTCTCAACGCGATAATCTTAAAAAAAAACTGCACGGGAATTGATATGGTTATATCAATAAATTCATTACGCAGGTTTGTATGTATGAGGTAAAAAAATTAAAATGTATAAAACGGGTGATGAAAAGAGTAATTATTGTTTCGGACACGGTTATAAACGTAAGTTGTAATACTTGTTATCGTAAGGAATATAATTCCTGAATTGTTGAGAAGGCGAATTACTTGTGAGTAAGACTTAATCTGACTTCACAGTTAGCTAATCCTATGTCGCATAACAAAGATATATGTTGATAGAATAACCAGTTGCTACAATAAACAGTTGCTACAATAACCAGTTGCTACAATAACCAGTTGCTACAATAACCAGTTGCTACAATAACCAGTTGCTACAATAACCAGTTGCTACAATAACCAGTTGCTACAATAACCAATTGCTACAATAACCAGTTTCATATATGGTTTAGCACACATGACATTAATTTGATTAATGATCGTTTTGCACCCTTATAACTAACGGGTGCTCGACCGTTAATTATACAATGGAGTTGTAATGTGTTATGCATATGAGAGAAAGTATTTCTTTGAATATTATTAAGAAAACGACAGACCTGTGAGGTTTTTGTCTACACCGTATCCATTACCACTGTTGACCATGAGCGTGATGGTAATTTTTAAGTCCATCATTGAGGTTGTGTTGGTTTTCTCATTTTGTTTCCTTTTTAACACATTGTACACATTCGTGACAAAAAGTAAAACGAAGCAAAATGCTTAATTGGAGAGCAAGTGAAACCTCATGTTGAGCAAATTTTACTAACAATTTTTTTTTCACTTAGTATTCAATAATTAATGTAATCCTTTCAGAACACAGTCCTTTTTAGTAATTGATGGAATATACGTGATTGTTTTAAATATACGATTCTTAAAAGCTTAACGGTCCGAAAGGATTACAGCGACTCAGTTGTGGCAACAATTTAAAGTAAAGTATTTCTCGGAATATTTTAAGCCTGCCTAAGTTTGAGAGCCTCATAAATTTCATGCCCGCTTTGTTTAAAGAAATAGAGTTGTCACAGAGACGTCTCCACTTCAAATGACTTTTGTTATTGTTACTGTTATTTTAATGAGATTGTTACTGAGAATAAATTATCAATAATTGTAATAATAAAATTGTGATTTATTTTCATAACGCATTTTATAACTTACGCGGCAATGCGATAAATACCTAAAAAAAGTGATCTAAAAAGTAAAAAAAAAGTGCACGGTGAGAAGTTCAAAAATTGAGAGATTTAAAAAAAATAGTATACGATTATGATCATTGGGTACTGGTTGTTAAGCTCTTTCAAAAGGCTTTACACGGCTTAACTACATCCGAAACTCACTTTGGTCACTGATCTACGTTAGGCTACCAATCTAGTCTAATCGCGGCTTCTCAGTTATGCGGAGAGACCAGTCTAGGATTCAGTGGGTCTCCAGTATTTGTGTATTTGTTGAGTTTCCGTGTAAACTATAAGTCAAGACAGTTCCATGTTTGATTTTCAAAATTTTAGTCTTAATAATTTCGGAGTCAACAGAGAATTGGGAAAGGTTTACGTTAACTTTTTTTTAATATATATAAAGAGCAATAATTTAAGGTTACGAAATATACCCAATTTCATCGACAAAAACACCCAAACATAGGAGTCTACGTCCATTTAAAATATTAAATTTGTACAAAATAGTTAATATTTGCATAGGGGTCATGAGAGGTAATTTGTTTGCAATTGACCGCCTCCACAATCCCCTAACGGATAGCCAACATATTTCCAGACACCTGTATATATACACACACGCATATTAAATATATAAATTTATTTATATTTATTAAATAGCGATTATATTTTACGAAAACCTCGATTATTTCGCGGGAAATACCTATTTCTAAGAATTCCGACAGATTTTGAAACATATGCTCTTCTTATGTTCGTTAAGATTATTGTCTACCATTTAAATAAGGAACGGTCATTATTCGTATGAAATTCGGCTTGTTTTGAACACGTGCCTTAACTTTCGTTTGTTATTGCTTTGTTATAATGAACTAAGGCTTTTTAACTGCTTCTTAACCGCCGATTTACACCGAATTTCCAGACTCACAGGTCAATATTGAAAGGACAATTGATTGGTAAACATGTCTAGTCGCAAGAGAAAAAAATTATCCTTCAATCAAAAAGTTGCTTTGATTCGTGCGATAGAACGAGGTGAAAAAAAATGCGATGTGGGGCGATCCTTTAGACTCTCGTTATCAATGGTAGCTACTATTTGAAAAATGAAGAAAACGATCTTACAGGCTGAAGCTAAGGGCAGACCTTGCAAGAAAATAAAAAAAAACTAATGATGACGTAGGTGAGGAACTACTCACATCAGTGAAACTGACCGATGAAGCCATGAACGGTGAAGAAGAGCAACATGATAACGTAGAGAAGGCAAATCCAACAAGCTTTGGACGCGGCTACAGTAGTGGAAAAGTTTTTTTTGTTTACCGAAGACGATTCTACGAAGAGGATTCGAAGGTATTGGAATTTATTTATTGAAGAATTACCAACAAAATTATATGCTAATACTTACGTAACTATAATATTTTAAAGTTTCTAAATACATATAATCTCACTTATAGGTAATTACAACATGCATAAAATACTTAAAAACGATAACAATGTATTTGTGGCCGGGAAAAAGTTGTAAGCAAATAGGAAGTGGGTTATTATTACTTAAAACACAAATTGTGTACATATAGATAGACCAACGGTTAGAGAGAAAGAGAGGTAGTATATATACCTATCAATAATGTATATCAAAAATCTAAAGTGTACTGAAGTGTTCAGGTTCGATCTTGGTACAACAACAGAGTGCAAAAGGAAATGACGGACTACTTTATATAATACATTTTATTTACGTTTACTGTATAATTCTAATTTCAAATAAAAAACATTATAGAATTTTTTCCTTTTCTCAGTCGTTATAGGAGATCTCAATTAGGAGATAAATTGCTTGGTTCTTTTAAACTCCTTATATAGAGTTTTCATTGTATATAAGTTTAATTGGAGTCATCTAACCTGCGACTGGTATACACAGTTAAAACACCTACCGATTTGCTGAAATACAGCACAGGAAGATCTTCTTCGGTAGATATAAGGTCCTTGCTGCCTGAATATCAATGTATAAATAAGGAATCCTTTTTGATATGAAAATTTACATAAATTATTGATCTTCAAACTGAAATAGATTGAGATTATCGTCTTATTTGGCCCTTTCAAATATAGCTCATTCGAAATAGTCTATGCGTTGGCGACTGACGTACTGAAATTATGCTTCATATATACGATTCAGTGCATCGTTTCACTTCCCGTATCGAATATAGAACAGAGTTTACAAAGTTAAGTTTCTAAAATACAAAGTTACAAATCGGCTAAAAATAGGCAACAATGTATAAGGCAAATATGTATATACATATAAGAGTTTCCCGACATTTCGTGGACTTAATCAATAATTACAATCCGAAATATTTGAACTAATGACGTCTTGGAAAGTAACATTTCACAGAAAATTACCCCATTGCTGAGGTCAGACGTGTACAAGGATATAGCACATACAAATTATTCTATTAATAATCTTACATCAAATCGAGAAAAACTAATTTGATTGATTAAATGGAAACCCGAAAATGTTTCTCCTAAAATTGAGCTGTATCTTCCGGAATGAAAATCAAGTTAAAATTAAACAGTTCCCAACTAGGAACGGTGATGTATAAAGTTAAGAAATTTGCGTTCCTTTGCTGTAACAGATGTGACTTTCAAGGGCTATTTATGGTTGAAACTTCGGGACTAGTTTTGACAGCTGCTCAGTCGAACAGGCGATAGTGGTTTCGTTTACTCTCTATGCAGATTTAGGCAAATTTCTGACCTCAAACTACATAGCTGACTTTCATCGGCGGATCTTATGATTCGCCTACTTCATGCTATATTATGATAATTATATATTTAAAAAAAAAGAGCATCTTTTTTATATACAAGGTTTTTTTTTTAAAAAAAGGTTGGTTGTCATTTGTCAGTAATAAAATCGATGCCGTTAATAACAGGTCAAATTGAATAAAACTTTGTCGAATTAAATTCATTGTTTAACATATCACATAGAATAAATATTACGAATGTTTTAATTTGATCCACATATCTACCACCATAAACAACAATAGACACATGATTATAAACTTATATCATCGCAGGCATTATACAGGCATTTTAACTGCATCGAGTATTTCGGACTTTCGTTTTTAAAACGATATTTCGACTGAATTACACAGATTACGGTCACGGCGCAGTGAGGCTGCGGTGGGTGGGGAGAAACTATTGACAGTTTACATGTCAGCACGTTAATTTTAGGTTAGGTCAGGTAAAGTAGCTCCCATACGCGTGCCAAGCCGTTGAATTTTTGTTGGTGGCAAAATAAAAATACGCGCTCGGTGCTTAAAGAGGCTAAAGAAAAGCCACGCTAACCCATCGATTATTGTTAGTAGCAATCAAAAAACCTCGTTGGAAACCACCGTGGTGAATCAAGTTTCATAACGTGAAGAAATCCGTTACGCCAAATAGGCCGCTAACGGGTTAACGTCATGACCGGACTGCAAGAGAATTCAAGTGGTTTGAGGAGAATTAAAGGAAACTCTTTACGTTCCCAGCTGTATTGCGTCACACACAAGCAACGGCAACTATTGATAACGACAATGGCTTGCCTCTTATGCAAGCGATAAGACCGCCTGCGCATTAACTGGCCATACGACAATTTATACTTCTTTTACAAAGCCCTTTCGTATCACAAGCGCTTAGCGACCGATCCTTATATAGACTCAACTAAGTCCATAATCGAATGCACCATGAGTAAGTAATAAAACACTATAGGATATAATCGGTTGCCCTCAATAGTACAACGACTACGGCATCTCACAGCTGTGCGCCATTAACATGTTCCGGAAAACATCGATATTGAATTTAAAACTATGGATTGAAGGTTTATTTTGAAATGGCCGTTTAAACATTTATATGTGGGTTAGCTGTGCGGAGTTCGAACTACTTCCGCGGTGCACAATGACTTTATCGAAGTGTTAGATTGTCTTATTACACTTCACGTAACAACTGTGCCAAATGTTTTCAATAAAATGTTTTACCGATTATCTTGAGATATACGATTTTGATTTCGGAAGATTGTAATAATTCATATATTCCTGATATGTATGTGTTGTAGTACAAAAATTACACGAATTAATGCCATGTCAATATTATATATATATTACTTTGCAAGTGCATTTTACTTTCTCTCACTGAAGCCTAATCTGTACGTTTCGGCCATCTTTTATATAATAATAACATAAAAAAGTAAGTTAGTCGATTTCATTCGATGATTAAGTAAAGACTGGATAGGATTTGAAAGTTGTGATATTTGAAACTAGCTATACGCATTACAAACACAACTGCTAGAAAAAAGATGGTAAGAATAAGTGCATAACGTAAAAAAAAATCTCTTAGTATCTGTCACTACGCTTAGGATTTTTAGTTATAGAATACTTCGTTGTTCACAGAATCTGACTTCCTACGTTGAGATTCTCTATTTAGTAATTAGTTATGTAATTTTGACTATTTAAGTAGTTAATGGATGGAAGTGAAGTATAATATTTATCGCGTGGTTAACGTAGTGACCCCAATCTATATCTTATCTGTGTCGGTCTGTACGTCATCATATAAGTGGGTTTTGTGGTTGACCGAGAGGCCTTTAGGTTAAAACACTCAATATAACCTCCACCTAAATAAATCTGACCTTACGAGATTTTCCTTCCTTTAACATTCTTAACCCGGTAACAGTTCTATTCCCAATCTATATAAAATATAATATAATATAAAATATAATAAAATATATAAATAATATAAATTATTTGCTGTGTGATAGCTTTGAACGTAGTTTTCCCATACGAAAGGCGCGGGTTCGAATGCATACATCTTTAATTTCTTAAGTTATGTGCGTATTACAATTAATTATAGTACTTGTCGAACATATGTGAAGTCTTTCAAAAGGCATTTGACCAGCGTGGCGGACTATGGTCTTAATCCCTCTCATTGTGAGATAAGAACTGAGCCCAGCAGTGGGACAATATGGCTTGTAATGATGATGATGACGATTTTTATCAATTGCCACATGTATGAAAGATCTAAATGTGAAAATGTGCACAACGCACAGTCACAAGCATCTCATACATTTTCGTTTACTTTATTAATAAACTGCACTGGTGCGAAGCCGGGGCAGGTAGCTAATAATCTATAAATACGAGTTTGGAGCTCTTGAAAACCAGACTCTTGCTGGTCTCCCGGCTTCGATTTGCGCTTTGCAAATAAGGGGTGCTCCAGTTTTTCCAAGCTATGTATACATTACAAAATAATTATCACTATTTCTTCTAAGTTTCTTTCGCCATTTCTAATTAGAAACTTGCAGACCTGAAAGTACACCTCATGTTTCTGAAGGTACATATGTGAAATCTACCAATCCGAACGTAGCTCGCGTAACGAACTACAGTCTTTGTTAGTCTCATTATGAAAAGAGACGGAAGGAGAATATGCAAATAAAAACTAAATGCTCACAAACTCATTCCCGTAATGGGTTCCTCGTGTCGCGGGTGCCATGGAGACAAAATTCATGCTACTAACAGCAAAGATCTGAACAATGCCATATAATGTTTTAATACTAACAGTCCGTCATATTCACGGATATAAGGCAGTGACTTATAACTTTTACAGTAAAGGCCAACTACGAGTATTTCTAGCATCACCACTACTGTATCTACATACGAACAGGTTTCGAGTAGTAATTATACGGAAATCAAGTCATATAAAACAACACCGATGTAAACGATGCACATACAGAAATCTAGGGGATCGAAAATCTGATAAAATTTATCCACCGGGGAACAATTTTGGTTGGTGTCGGTACTTGGATGAGTAAAATTAACCTGGAGTGGGCTGATTTGGGTTAAAGCTACATAATTCGTAATTTCATCTGTCTTGTACGAGAATGAAGATTACGAGAATCTACGACGAACTTATTTCCTTACTCGACGTCTTGATTATATCACGATACTTACCGTGCGCAATTTTTTTTCTATTATATTTTCGAGATTTTTTAATGAGAAACCTCCTTATATCAGTCGCTGTACGTACCTGCAATAAGAAAACAAGACTTATATGAATTTCCCGGAAAGATGGTGGAAAAATCCACGTGGTAAAATCCAAGTGGTAACGGTGGTGATGATGGTAATGTGAAAATGCAAGAATACGTCATCGAATTATCGATGTTGAATGCGTGAATGACAAAACAAACCATGTCCTGTACAGTACATTTATTCTAATAATGTCTTTCATATGGTACTTCGTATGGTATAAACAGTTCAATTCCTCGTCTTTTCACGTCATTTTATATATTTCTTTCATACTGTAAAAGTAAACTTAAAAATATAAGTAGAAATTGATAAAGCAATATAAATTTTTTCTCATATATTTGATGCAGTTATTGTTCTTGATAATTTTTTTTAACAAAGAATACATATAAATACAAACACAGGATTAAAATAAGAACTTAGAAACAGATGAGAAAGATATAGGGTAAGTCAATTCAATGGAAGGACACAAAAGAACTGAAAAAATTAAGGAAACACAAAGAAATATAAATAACAATAACAAGGAAGTGTATATAACTAATAACAAATACTGACGTACACTTCAAGATTAACGGCCTGTCCTATTAAGATAAGATATATAAACAACGCTTTTATCATACGTCGAACTTATCTGTATCATTTAATCACACGTACCATGCACCGTGTCTACCGGTGATATATGTATACAGAAACAGTTATATGTATACAGAAACAATTTATAAACAGATACCAAAAAGCAACGAAAATACCGTCGATTAAACCAAAAATCTGATAAAGAAGTGAGCGTGTGTGGGTGTGTACGTATATATGTCGAAAATACAACGAATGACAGATAAAGTAAGACCTGTCCCCATAGAATACAATAAGCATTACAGTTAAATCGATAAAAGACGTCTAATCCTTGAATAGAATGCATCCCCGCTCGACCGAGACGACAAAATTAATGTTACATTCGTAAAGCCAAATGGCTGACAAAATCAAAACTGCGGATACTGAAATGATCCCGGTACTTTGAAATGCTCTAGTTAAAATGATACATGCTTGTGTTCTACTGCTGGTTGAAATATTATTGCTTATGTGAATATTTTTAATGAATTATCACTTGCTTGTGTGAACTAAAACATATTAGGTAAACCCAAACCGAGTTCTCGATATATTCTCAAATTTATGTGTAGTCTGTCAACATGCACTGTCAACATGCTTTGGGGACTAAAGGCTTTAATTTTCCTAGTAAGAGGAGAACGGAACCCATCAGTAGACTTGTTACAGTTTGTAATGTTGAGGGCCCGATACCAAGAAAATTTCATTGTAATATAACAAGATTGTACTTCTGGTTAAAATTTCACGAAGAGAAGACATTGATGGTTCTTTACTTCTGTGCTATACATGTGTCCTAGTCAGCTTCATCTGTCTGTACAAATCGTGACTTGAGCTATATCTCAGTCTCTTTCGCCACTCGGTAACAGTTAAGATTTGTAAGCCAATGATCGTTAACTCATATTCACTCAGTATGGCGCTAATCGGCTGTGAACGATCAGTGGAGCAAAATGTTATCCCTCCCCGCAACTTGGCTCCTATCGACGTTGCTCATTATGCAAAAATGAAAATAATAAATAGATTTCGCCCCGATCGATTGACCAACCTCCCCTGATCATAGTTCAATGCACCTTGTTGAAAGACGGACAGGGGAATAATAGCATTTTGGTCGTTTCTTTTGGAGATCCCTGAGTTCTGTAGTATATCAGCATAATCCCAAGGAATCTCGCACGGTTCACTGTTAACGAACAAGTTGGCCTCTTCCTCCTTGGCTGGCAACGCGTTGGTAATGCCCCTGGTGTTACAGATGTGAATGGGCAGTGAACGTTCCTCTACCATTACAACACAATGACCATTATTATATTGTAGTTATAAGAAACAAATTCATTGGAATCAACAATAAGGGTGAGATTTAATATGATTCAAAAGTTAAATAAAGAAAAGGTCATGAATCATTCAGTAATGACGTTGAGATTAGTCGCGTTTACATGATCACGAATGACCTTGTCGGGCCTTCGACACTTTACGAAGCACACCACGAAACTTTGTAAACGTGCTTTCTTATACCATAGTGGATATAATTATGATGGGATTTGGTAAAAAAAATACGCGTTTCTTAACACGCGAATACCTGATTATAGGGAATTTACGAATTCCTTTATATTTTTCTACTGAAAATGTTATATTACGTTCATACTTTTATAAATAAACTGGTCTAAAGTTTTTGTGTGATTTTACATAACAAGTTTCAACCTTCAATCAATTTTAGCTCGGTTTTATTTATCAATTCAATTCAAGCAATTAACGCTGGAATACTTTCGTTGAATTATTAGAAAAACAACTTTGTTTGACGGTCTTCCATTCATAAGACCTTTTTCTCTTCCAACGACCAGCTGTTGTTTATCCATCATTAAAAAAGGCCACGTTAATATTGTCTAAATTTCTCCCCTCTCCTCGCGACTGATCAGCTGTGAGACGGCGGCCATGTTTAGTTAGGTTCAAGGTTAAACGTACCCACGAGGCTCTTTATTACACGCGTACCGTTAAAATACCGGGTATTTTTACGTTTAACGACTAATTTCTCTGAATTGTTTTACAGAAATTACTAGTTAATTAATTTATTGAATAGGCTTACAAACTGGAACGGTACCAGGTTTAGGGAAAATTTGCTTAAATCCCAGCATAATAAAGCTCTATATGCCTCCGTGTCCATTAATGATCCGTGTCCACCAAGATTGCAGACTGATGAATAGCATTTAAATGTTTACGTGTTTCTTTATGCACTTATATGGAGATAACTAAAATACGAAGAATACTAAAGAATTTAAACGCATAATTCCTCATATTTGAGGAAGAAGTGAACATCTTTGTAGCCCAAGATGTGCTTGTCAGTCTTGAGAATCGTCGAAAAACTAAATGAAACGTAAAATGGTCAATTTTGGCGTAATAGGACAGTTATCCGTTCCTTGACCCGCCGCGACAAAACTTTATTGCGCAGGTACGAAATTCCTGTTATAATATATGACTTTTATGGGAAACTAATAATAGTGTGAAGTCGATACGATTATACATATTTCGTTGAAGTACTAATGAGTGAGTACTAATAGTGTTACAACTCAGTTCTTAGGAGTTATAATGTTTTATTGAATCTCGTCTGCATTTTTATTTACACATGCAGGTAAACTGTTAGACGGGTCACCGGTTTCTAAATGATCTCCGTCATCATGGGCATCCATATTACCAGGATATGGACACAATGAACCCGCTTCTTCGACGTTTTACAATCGTAGCAACGTGGGAATACTTTGGATTAGGTACAAGATAAAACCTTACCATAGTGGATCATTAGGTACCTATTCAAATAGTGATCTTATTCCTAGAAACTAGAAACACCAGTTTTCATTTTAAAATTGACCAGACACTCATTCAAAACCAAAACACCTAAAAACGCTGCTATTTTTAAGTTAAGGCTAAAACTGTTTAGGTAGGGAAATAAACAGGTTCTCAAAAATAAAATATAAAATGTTAGGTACAAATGGTTATTCAAAAAGGTAAAGCTGTTAACAAAAAACGACCAAGCCGACTTAAAACCCTGTCAAAAAGCAGGCAACCTGTTTCTAGGTACCTAATACACTACATTGACGTGTGCGGTCTTTGTTTCTTTTATGACACCGCCTTGCACTGGGACACAGCAATGACAAAAGGGCTTGAAGGGGGAGATATTGATAGGGAGGACAATAGTTTGTCTGTAGTTTTTACCATCTTTAGTGTACAGACCTATCGTTTCATATCGTATCACACAGACATATAACTGTAATTGACGGCACTCATTATAATAATAATTAAATAAATAAGTTACGCTATATTTAGACAAACGATCTTTTTGCGAGTTCATAACATTGAGAACTGAACAAGAGTGTAATAACGTTACAATCTCAAAATTGTCACACTCCTGAGCTCGAATCTTCTTACAAAATATGAGGCCAAGGTCATAGTTCGCCACGCTGGCCAAGTGCGGATCGGCAGACTTCACTCACCTTTGGAAACATTATCAAGATCTTTCAGATATGGTATCTTTGTAAAGTTTTCACCGAAGAACTTACTATTTTCACCGTACTTCACTGAAGAAACGGATAATTAATTTTTATATTCACGTAATTAGAAAAAAATGGAGGTGCGCGTAGGATTTAATATACATAGAGTAGGTATCGTGTGCGGGAGACCGACATTTAATCCATTAGGTCATCGTTGCTTACAATACAGTAAACTATTATATGTGACATAAACTCTGATGGTTTTTAGGTATATTGTGCCAAAATTCTAAAGCCATCAGATACTTACAATGCTCCCGCTACATCTGGTGTTAAAAGTATCTCGCAACCATCAGATACTTAGAATGCTCCCGCTACATCTGGGGTTAAAAGAATTTCGCCAGCCATCAGGCACGTATAATGTTCCCGCTACATCTGGGTTAAAAGTATCTCGCAACCATCAGATACTTAAAATGCTCCCGCTACATCTGGGGTTAAAAGTATTTCGCAGCCATCAGGCACTTAGAATGTTCCCACTACATCTGGGTTAAAAGTATCTCGCAACCATCAGATACTTAGAATGCTCCCGCTACATCTGGGGTTAAAAGTATTTCGCAGCCATCAGGCACTTAGAATGTTCCCGCTACATCTGGGTTAAAAGTATCTCGCAACCATCAGATACTTAGAATGCTCCCGCTACATCTGGGGTTAAAAGTATTTCGCAGCCATCAGGCACTTACAATGTTCCCACTACATCTGGGTTAAAAGTATCTCGCAGCACCAGATGCGTTACATCGAACAAGTGGTAGAACAACTGACTTACATATCTTGATACAGCCAAACTGAATCTTTCATACAGTACAGATAACCAATTGAGACGTCTAGACAAGTCGACCGTGCCGGGTGCGCAGAAAAGTCGTGTTCCGGGAGCTCTTATAGAATACGGGGTAGAGCATTAAGACAATGTTCATACATTGTAGAATTATTTCGTTATAATATAATCTTGTATCATGTGACAACTCCAAACCAATCAATCAATGTGGGTAAAGGTTCCCACAAATAGGTGTTTAATGAGATTATATTGGGAGCACTAATTAAATATAATTACTGATTAATGAATCCAGAATCAAACTGAAATACCAAGTGACAACAGTTAATATCAATAATTTTTTTTTTTGTTTTGTTTCTTTTCTGCAATCATTGAATATTGTAATGCCAACTTACCATATAATATCACCATCATCAGGCATTAGACAGGTAGAGGATGCCAATTGGCATCAAGTCCACCTTTGTAACCCTAGTTTTAGGAAATCACAATACAAAATAAATAACTAGGTCAATGATTTCTCTTTTTTTTCTGATATCCATCTGACACGGACCGCTATAAGTTCTTACACTGTGGCAGTGTCGATGTTCGAAGTATTCACGGGGGTCTCGACACCTCCCACGGCTTGCAGACTGCTAATAATAAAAGGCAATCGCTCGGAAGACCACACGCGCATATCGTTTCTCCTCACAAATCAAAACTTTACCTCATACACCTACACCCAATGTCAAAACTCACTTAAACCACCGTAGTTTTGTATATATATATATATATAAAGTTTTCGTAACCCAATTTTGGTGGCCAAAAACCGCACGCAATTATCATATTCCTCATTAGCACATAATTATAAATTACGGTTACCGGTGAATAACACATTTTACGCTCCCCAGATTACCGTTTCTGTATTTATTATTATTGCAAGTTTAAAAATAAAACAAAAAGATTTGCCAAGAGGTAACAAGGCGGAACGAAAACGAATTTAGTTACAAATAATTTTTAGGTGTTAACCAAAATTCCGTTATTTTAAATATGTGTGGGGAATTATAATTATTTTTTTGTATAGTTACTGATGTTTCTAATAAATAACAAAATATTTTCAAAATCAGGTCACACCCTCACTCTGAGGTTACGTTTGTCAGGATTTCATATACAAGAGACTCATCAAGATCCGAAAAGAAATAGTTATCTGTCACGTGAATATTTGATTTGGCCGATAATCGATCCCGGACCTCTCGCTCAGTACACCAGGGCATTCTCCGTATCCAGTACGTATACTTAGTCAGTAGAGCAATCTCCATAGGAGCAGAGCAGACTCGTGTGTTATTCATAACATTTTGTGATAATTTCGTCAAAGAATTGATTTATTGCGACATGGACGTAAATGAGAAAATCGTTGTCTTATCAGGTTATGACTGAACATTCTTTAAGTTTTCAAATTTGGCCATAGCCAACGATATGGTAAATTATCTTGACGCTCAGACCACTCCAGATATACCGTTCAAACGTATGTAATAATATATTATCTTGTGACAAAATGTTGCATCTACGAGTATACACACGATGGAATCTAGATCTATTAATCAAACGGGTCAATTCAAAATTGAACTTAATGGGATGTGGTTCTATACTGTAAATAACCCAGGAATGTTTTCCCTTTCCGGTGAAAATATTACGATTTTCGTAGAGGTTTAACTTTAATAGGTTTGGCTATATCATGCTTTTTTTATTATTTAGGGTTCAATACTTTCAGGGAAATACATGTAGTGGTCAATTTTACTAATTATTGTCAATGTTGCTTCGAATTCAAATGTAGTATATATTCTTATTCAGTCTCCAAATTTAAGCATAATTTCCTCCTTTTACCATCTGAAAATATGGCCCTAATGGTTTTTAAATCGGACGACGGCAGTTCGATAAATTGTAACGTGGGGATCGGGTTTTTACTCTTGCAATGAGAAAGCGTAATTAACGGTATACGTCCATTATAAACTCATCGACCCCTTTATGCCACTACAAATTTATTTTTGAATCCAGAAGCTTTGGAGAGAAACAGATAGACGGCGTAACAGATATATGAATAGAGAGACAAGATAGACTAAATCATTAGGGATTCCTTTGATAGTCAGATGTATCCACGGACTATTAAAAATAGGCTATGTTGACGTTCGGTCTAAAAACGTCGTCATTTTATTAAATCGATCCGAAACCGAAACATCCCGACTTTGAACGAATCAAACGGAAATTAAAAAGTAAATTTAAAATGTGTTCCATTGTGTTACGAATCCTTCGCGAACGGTTAAGCAAAAACCGTACGAGTAATAGCAGACTTCGAAATATTTCACCGCCACGTACATAATTAACCTAACTGTATTCAATACGAAAACGGCTGCTATTAATAATGGAACTCGATTTTGTAACATTTAGCGTAATACCAACTTTTTATAGTTTGTCACGACTCGGAAAGCCGGTTTCCTCATACATACGAGACGAAACAAGTTTCAGGTGAAATTATGCCAAATACGTCTGTATACAGCATACGAACGTATTAAATGTATTGAATGTCTATCTTGATGACTGCGCTTCTTAAGTAGCACCCACGTAATCAAAACAAAAGCTTCCGGTTCATTTGCTTTTATGATGATAATTATTAAAAAAATAATACTCCTTAAGATAATTAACTGAATCTTATAGATCGGTGTATTAACAATAATAGATCCGACAATAATTAATAACTAATACATTCGCTCACACTATGAGCAAATACTACCACATTTACTTTTTTACTTTACTTGGAATTTTCGCAAGAGGGCGCTGTCCGTCTAGAGTCAATGAGCACATAGTCAAAAACCGCTCAAATCAATTATATAAATATATGAGGAGGCGGTCGCAAATACATTTTTGTGCCTTTCGTTCATTTAGGCATTGATTGCAAGCTTGTAGTAATAGCTCTGAGAACTGACATACGATTTGGAATGTGAAGGCGATAATTAGTTGTTTTGTATAGCCTGCAGGATAACATACGAGGAGTAATAGCACCAATCCACTTGGTTCAAAGTCGTTGTCCTGCACGGATAGCTTGAGTTCGAATCCTGTCCAAGCATTTATTCAAAACATGTGCGTATTAAACATTAATTAACTCATGATCGGGATTTTGAAAATCTTGAGAGGAAACCTGCAGTTATGACAGTTCTCTGTAATGCTCTCCAGTGTGTTAAGTCCGCCAATTCGCAGTTGGCCAGCGTGAGGACTAAGAGGAAACCCGAGGCCAACAGTGTGGACTATTACGAGTTGTTATAGACAACCCGCACCGATGAATGATCACAAAGCGAACACACATCACGCTTCACTTGGAATACCTTACACAGGATGTATACGAGTGTACTTAACGAGCGTCAGACAAACCCATTGTATGTAAGAGGTACATAAAATTGCAACAATATACCGGAACACTTCATATTAAAGTGTACTCGGGACTATCGAATATTCTTCACTATTACATTGATAGAATTAATAACTAGTAGAAATGAAATGTTTCTGTAATATGAAAACATAAAACTAGAACGAAATTTAGCTTATTGTGTGCATTGTAGCATAATCAGAAGCTGGGCGACGGGACAAACAAAAGAATATCATGACTGGAATAATAAAAAGTGTGGTTTGATGTTCAGACTACAAGCCGGCCGATCTGGGCGTAAATTATGTTTTAGCACTTAGGCGTGAATCAATAGTAATTGTGCTTCGCTGGCCAGTATCTCACGGTAATGTGGACATTTAATTATTGGATATGGAAGTCAAAAAAAGTACAATGGATCGGTATGAATGATGGATAACCACGAAATGTATGACGAAAGTGTGTGTGCAGTGTGTATGAAATCTATACCGATATTTTTTTACAACCATTTCTATTCATTATCAATTATGTGGCGCGGTTGAGAGACTCTTGAAAAACGAAACATTTTCTCTTCATAAGCGCAAACGAGTGTACCTCCTGATTCCCCTCAAAGTGTGTACTGTGCGCACTCACTAAATATAGACTCATTAGCGAACAGTCATTCGCGTAAAGAACCTCTCGTAATATGAAGTTTCATATTCATATAACTATGCTATACTTAGTTAAGTATAGTTGTTTTATGCCGTAGCATGGCTGCTTAATTTTTCTTTGTTACAATTGGCCCCGTATTCACTAGAGCGGCGATGAGATGAGATTGTTGTTTATAGATAGGTATGGAAAGAGCGAAATCTATCCATCTAGCGATAACAACATAGTTTAACAGGTTGCTTAACTCGATTTTCTATTAAATTGAGAGGGGAATCTTCAAGATATACTCACTAAATTAGTATTAATTTACTTTGCAACAATCCGCAAGCCCAACACCAACAACAACAACAAGCGCAACATCGCGCTTGCGGATTGTTGCAAAGTAAACTAATACGAATTTAATAACAATGAATTTCCGCAGAGTAACGCCTGATACTATGCAAAATATACTAACGTGTGCCTCGTAGACAAAGAATCAAAATTACAGAGGAGCACACTTCCATTTCAAGTCGATTACAAATATGTGTGTTATCTTGAGACGACAAAAACTTGTCAAACTTCTATCCGAGAGGAGATACAAATGGCACACATCTCCATCTCTACTGAGTTGACTGTATTATATTGCGTAAGTATATTTATCAGGGGACGACAGATGCTATCGTTGGTAAAGAGTAAGCGAATATATGACCTCTTTTTAGTGAATTGTCCTCGGAGGGGTCGGAGTAGCGCTCCTGGTCGGGGCACTGAATTTAAAATAGATGAATAAAAAAATTGTCGTATTTTACAATGCATTCCACTTGCACTTTTATGTCAGGGTTTTTATCTTAATACTTGCGAGGTTCATATTCAACCGTACCTCTGCAAACCCGATGAATCGATAGGTATAATATACAGAATATAATAGGTATAATATGACTAATATATATATATATATATATATATATAATACTTTATACTTAATATGAAGTTAATGCAATTAAAAACTCTTTAAATAGGACATATAACGATTTTTAATGAAAATATACATTTGTAAAGGAAACATTCACAATAACAAACGGTAAGTCCTCCATACGAAAAGTTTTGTTTTATCATCTCGTACACAAATCGTCTTGTAAATATGTTTTATATGCGTAATTCGGGTATGTATAGAAGGCAAGGCTGGTGGTGTTAATGAACTCTGCCGAATATAGCTTACCCGCTCGAGGCAAACATTTTACAACCAACGACCACGACTCGCATGCGACTTCTCGACTTCACGTCTACGTTTTATCTTGTTCACTACAGTAAATCGACTCATAAATCTTATTTAGTTACCGCTTTCATCAACAGCAAAACGTATGTCTTATACTCGGTATTGATTGACCTTGACATAAATAACATACTCCATTTCCTCAATGATATTTTTAAGTGATATTTTAAAAACTTACTTACAATATACTACACCCGATTCTACTTACCTTCATTATAACTCCCTATATTAAATCAGCAAATAAACAGCACGTCTATTTTTTATGTAGAAATAAAGGACATTGTAAAATTCAAAAAACAAAGAATTTTTTTCCTGATCGTGAGGTATAGGGGAACAATTTGCGTTTATTCGTGCCGCACGAAGCGATACACTATACAGTGGGAGGACCCCGAATGATCGATGGTACCTACCAGTTATTTCGGATCACGAGATCACTGATCGCGGGGGACATATGTAGGTCACACTAAAAAATTAGACGTCAAACTAAACCGAACGAGAAGACGCCATGTTACTTCTTCACTACTATAAAATACTTGATATAAGTTTCAGCTTGTGACAATAGGTTGAAAGTAAATGGCCGTCAAATGCAAGCTAAGATTGTGTATCTGTGTGAACGCGACCTGGGGTCGAGACAATGTGACATTTTTAACTTAGAATAATTCTTGAGTTTCTGAATACCAAATACACATGTAACGGCTTTTTCAAGTCGTACTTTAAAAAAAAGTTTATCCGAGAAAACTTTCGGTTCGTCATATGATTCAGTATGGTAGGTTATGGTCGAAAACTACTCTGTGAGAAGAATGTTTGCGGATAATATTATAGTCTATCAATAAAAGTAACGCCACATATTTAATAGAATTTTACCTAGCAATAGGAACGTAAACAGATTTGCTTAAGAGAGTACCTAATATGAATCGGCGATCTCGGTTTCGCCGCGATTGCTTCTGTTTACGTAACAAAGAGCTTCAGAGTAGCTCCGGATTTCTCTAAGAGGAAATCGAGACAATCTTGTGATATCAAATTCGGTTCAGAATTTCCCGTACTCTGTGCCCGCGCTGGTGCTAAAACTTATCTTCATGTTTTTTCTTATTTTTACTAGTAGTTTAAATGTAGGTCTGTGCGCCGGTGGTCTGCGTTTGAATTCTGTGCTCAATTCGAATTATGAAATTACCTGTATATATCCTTCTTAACAGGAAACCATTGTGAGCAATCTGCATATCGGAGGGTGTAAAATCTATGAAGTCTGCTTTCGCACATAGTCAGCGTGGCGGACCAGGCGTCCGAACTAGTCCAGCAGTTAAACAGTTATGTGTTATGATGATCAGTGAAAATTACTAAATTGCTACTTGCTATTACATCGTAAAATAAATATAAAGAAGTTGTACAAATATTTAATATGTATTTTAATTATTTACCTAATATTCCCGAGACTAAACAATTAATGATTAGTAATTACCAGCTTGAGTTGTTGGGTACGAATCGTTAATTTTCCCTTATGACTCACACTTACCGGCGCACGTACAGAGCCACCGACCTAAGTATTGTTCACAATAAACAACATTATCGTACACTGAGGTTACAAATTGCACTGGGTATTTAAAAATGACTTTTTACCACGAGTCGCAACCAGAGTAGTATTTCCATATAGACCAATACGACAAAACACGAACACGAGACCCACTCCAAGTTAGCAACTGTATTGAAAAGCTCTGAATCTCTTAGAGAACACGATTCGAACACGGTTCGGAAAACAATACAACGAGTTGAATTATCCGTGACGAGCGCTCCGTACCGTTGACCTGCAACATCGATTTGACCGATTAATCGATATTGTCACCTAATTCTATTGCATTCACCTTTCACGTCAATGTGTCAACGGGCGGTCAATGACGTTTGCTTTACCTTTTCAAAAAAAAGTCGTATATCTCTCAATTTTACGTACATGATTTATTATTGGTGATTCAAAGCCAACAGGCCACGTGACAACAGGTGATCACTATTGCCCGTGCACTTCTATGATGTCAAGAAGAAAAGGCACGTGCTTCTTAGCTGCCTCTCCAATACTGCTATCGAAACATAGGAAAAGCTATTTTAAATATCAAAATGAGCACTGTGGCCCACACACTCATACCTTTATATCATAAATAAACAGACAGACAGTCGCATCCCCGCACTAGAATTTCTTGTATTGCAAGTACTATGATGTATATTTGTTAGATACTAAAACATCACAAACTCGAGCACAAACATTTATCTAAAAATATCTGTCCCAGTCGAGAATCGGGTTCCCGATCTCTCGCTCTGCAGGCAGGGTAACTAACTGGGCTACGTGGTCGCCAGTACGGTTAGTGTTCACTAAGATTCAATGTTTTGCAGGTAGTATAGTCTGAACAAACGGGCTACCTCGGGCGCGAACATAATCCAGGCGTTTCCATTCGGTTATGTCTCAACTTAACCTAACCTAACCTAAAAATCGTGTTGAATATTGTACAGAGATGTTTATTTTTGTACTAGTAAACTGCCCTGAATTATTTTAGGACTGGGTTTTATTCGTTTTGTAAATTAGAAATACGTGTTATCATTTACAACATTTTGATTTATTGGAGGTTTGAAATGAAACGAAGTTTAAATATTAAGTGACGCTTACTGCAATACATTAGTGAAAACCGTAACGAAATCGGATAAGCCGTTTCTGAGATTAGCGCGAACAAACACACAGACAAAAATTCTAACACGGCCCCTAATAGTAGATTTACTCATATATCCTTAATGTTCACAAAGCAATCAGTTTGAATTTTATTATATGCACAGATTACAAAACAGGTACATGAAAAACTATGGATTAGGCCTGTAAATAAGAATACTATACATAACGAGATATATATGTCAAACGGTAACTGATCGGTCAAATTAATTCATGAATACGTTTGTTTAGATTCAAAGGAGAGATCTTTGAACTTCAACGAGGATTGTAAATTAAATGTATTATTGTAATAAATTACACCGCCGCACACTTAACGCCACTCTGCCATCAGGTGAGATTGTAGTCAAACAATACTTATGGAAGCAAAGAAATATCTGCGATTTGTATGAATTTTTCAATCTCATACATTAACGAGCTAGCCGGGCGGATATCTGTAATTTTGTTGACGTCGGTAATATACAATAAAAAATATATTGAAACATAAAATTCAAACTGATCGCTTTTTGAACATTAAGGATATATGAGAAAAACTACTATTAGGGGCCTTTATTAACGCGATAGATCCCAAAACATAGTTATTAGAATTTTTGTCTGTTTGTCTGTGCGTTTGTTCGCACTTTTTTCAGAAACGGCTTATCTAATTTCGTTACGGTTTTCACTAATGAATTGCAATAAGCGTCACTTAATGTTTAAAGTTCGTTCCATTGCAATCCGTCCATAAATAAAAAAGTTATACATTTATACACGTATTTCTAATTAACAGAACGTGAAAAACCCAATCCTAAAATAATGCAGGTGATTTTTTCTAAGTTAAGGCAGTTTTTCAGAAACGCAATGAGGGCGTTCGTTAAGTTTCATAAATATAAATCGCCCAGTAACATCTATGCAAAACAAATATATGATATAAACACAATCGGGCACGTCGTTTAAAAATTACACGATGTTCAATAGATGCGTGACCGTTTATCTTCGAGTACATACAACATCGTTTATTTATGTAAATAGGTTATCGATACACTTATCCACGTTATACTTGTTACGACCGTTTCGGTCGGGTGCTTCATCATGGAGAAGAATCGACCAAAGGAATTCCTCAGTAGATCTTCAATGTTATCTGAGCGGAACCGACGTTTGTAGCGGTATTATTTCCACGCTTCTTTATCATTAACGTGTATGTCGCGGTCCAATCGCGGAATTGACAATTTCATAAAATAACGCAAGTTTCATGAACTGACCACTTGCAGTACAGAATCGTCGAGTCACAAAAATACGATTCAGTTAACGATTTCGACAATCTCATTAACTTGTCAGTTGTTAAATAAAAAATATAAGACAAATAATGTCTCGTAGTAGTATTGAAGACTGATGCTGTTGCTACGTTAAGTAATTCATACCATAATTAGAGTCGCAAGAGTACTAATTACCAGCCGTTGCATTCACCGTCTAACAGCTCGTTGAGCAATGCAGTGAGTGCACAATGGCACGATACTTCGCCCGCGCCCTCGTCTGCAGCCGGTACATACGACCCCAGCTCTGTCACCCGTTCACATAGTAACACAATCAGAATCATACGCCGCCGTCTCACTAGACCTGAAGGAACACATGTTATAAAATCGAATATATTTTTGTACAACGTACTTCCTTTACTGTTTTTACGTTTAAATGTTTTGAAAACGTAACTAAAACGTAACAATTTTTTTTGTAATTCTAATGATGCAAGCAAAAGCTGCGTTGCATTGTAACAATATTACTGGTGCAACAATGAAAATGGTGCGTACCCAGCACTACGAAACCAACAGCGTTTTCACAAAGGCCCTTCGATGATGGTAGACTTGTTAGTTTCCGCTTTAAACGTACCTTATTAACGTAATTTAAGTGAAATATAAATATTTGTGACATTCGCAAGTAACGTCTGTTTAAAATACCAATTTACAAGAAAATATCAATAAACTTTATATAGATTTTAAGTAGAAAATGATATAACGCAATATTAGTTAACCATCTGTCCACGAAACGAAAGGAATATAAAAAAAGAGAACACGAGCTATAAACAAGACGCAATCGTTCAAACGATTCAAGATTAGAGTGTAATAATTACAGTTAAAAATATTCTTTTATAACAAAGGAGCTATACAGTGAAATTTTGATTTTAAAAGAAAAACCCTAGTGACATCTGTGATCTGAAGGTTAAACCACTTCTCTGTTATTTTACAAATTATAAATTGATGGTCTTAAAACCAGGTCATAATTATGAATCATTTTACCGCTCACTAAGACGTATGGATAATTAGAATAATTTGGATATCTGAAAATGTGTGAAAATTGAATTAAAAATTTTTACTACACCTATGCAACAATATTGTGCAAGCCGTTCCCACGTATCTTTTTTTTCTTATGTAAATTGCCGACAAAGGAGCAGATGAGCCACCAGATGGTAAGCGGTCACCGTTGCTCACAGGGACATTATTAACATCAAAGGCATCGCTGATGCGTTGTTAATCGTCAAATAAGAAGAAAGGAAGAAAGTTTTCGGTCCTATGTTTCTGATAATCACATAAAGCACAAAGGAGAATTCTTAAATCTACGTCGATTAAAAACAATCAACGCTTATAGGTTCAATCAAATCAGTCATTGACATAGATTTGTCAGTGATAGACATTTTGTTTTTAATCTTTAAAATAAAGAGATTATAAATACGATAAACTCTTGTTAAAAAAAGGAAAAACCTTTCCTTACCTTACTTAAGGTACAACTTTGTCTTAATATACATATTTATACCAAAATTATAAAAACAGTGAGTTCCGGAATCACGGTACCTACTTAAAAACATATTTTATCATTTGAAAGGTAAGCAATTCCGGATGGACATAGTCTGTCATGTATATAGTCATATTTTTGTTGCAATTGTAACCGTCAATATTGTAAAATGACAGACCTATTTCATGGAATATAGATATTTTAATAAAAAAAATCAATATCTTTGACTGAAAAATATTGTATGATTTTGTTGATTTCATTACAGGTGTCGAAATGATATATTCGATCATTTTATGAAATTTACAATTCTACGAACGAGCCGCATCGTTTACAGATATTACAATTTGTTATTTTTACCACACTTCGCTGTAAACTGGAACATTTTGTTACAAGAACTTCACACATTCACAGTCACAATGTACTCTGTGGCTCACACCACTCGCGCGCTCTGCCCGCACGGGCGTACTGAGAAATAGCGACCTCCGCTGAGTGCGCCCCTTTTCGTCATTTGATGGGTACTGCAACACCGGTTAACCATTAACCGGTTTATTATTATTATTAGGTTTTTTTTTTAATTTTTCTTATTTTTCTTTTTTTGTTCAAAATATTTATGTTTCATCATGTTACAAGTTTGCAGTATCCATGTTATTAGGCGAAATAAACGTTTTCTTTCTTTCTTTATTTCTTACATTCATCGTTTGCAATCTAAACTGGACACAAAATATTACATCTGATATCACATCTTCAAATACATTTTGAGACAATAGAAGAAGACATCTTTGTATGAAAGAATCTCTATAATATAATTTTAGCAAGCTAACTCTAGTGAATTCCGCAATATAGCCATATGACTCCAGAGGTAAACAACTAACTGGGATCCTTGATACAAAACAAGCATACGTAACTCCAACAAGTTTACATAAGCTCTAAGGCCAGATGTAAATATTATAAATGTAAATAAAAAGCGCAAATAACACCGCGCTCACAACTTCGGCAGATAAAGATCAGAGAGGAAGGATTTGACGAAAAACCAATCGGTTGAAAAGGCTATTACCGTTAAGACGGTGGTGAAATCGGCTCTGTGTAATTGTATAGCGAGACAGCTCTCTCGAAGCAACAATACGCCATTGCGATCTACCAACAACATGTACCGATATAAGTTATTCCAAAGCCTCTTTCTGTTTAAATTTTTGTCAGAACTTTGCTTTTATGAAGATCAGTTGTTTTGGTTAAAATAAATGAACGTTCTCACAGTCACACCCCCGCACTGCGATACCCTGTGTTACGTGTGGTATGGATATACACAAATAGACATCACAAACACCGGCGATCCGAGAACAAACACATCTGTCACATAAATGTCTGCTCCGGCTGGGAATTGAAACCGAGACTTCTCGCTCGGTACGCCGAGTCACTTCCAACATATATATTTTTATACATCTACAACAACACGTTTGTATATAAGTTTAGATGTATACAAAAATCATATATGTATACATCAAACTCCTGTAGTGTCTTACAAATACAACTACGAGCTTCTGCTGTGTCACATTGTTCCGTTTCTCATTTGACCAAAGGTTATCTAGAAAATATCTATTGTATAAGTCATTATGTAGTTACATTGTACACCCATCAAAATGTATTCTATACATATAAAAATTCTTTCGTTCATCTCAATCCGTCCATAAATAAAAAAGTTGTAAATTAATTTAAAATAATGTTACCTCCATTATTATATACTATTTCTTAGCGTAGACCTAGTTTTTCCGAAGCGAAGCGAGGGCAGTTTGCTAGTTCTATAAATAAAAAAAAAACTTTTATTTAAGTAATAAAAACTCAGCAATTCGTAAAATTCACCACAATTGATTTGTTAGACAGAAAAATTAAACTAATGTGATACATTGGAATCTGAAATCTCATGTATGATACTATTAAACTTCGTTTCACGTATACAAGACGTAGTGATTTAAATTTAGCTATTGTCATTTCTCACCGATAGATGCTTACTTGTTCAAATTTATAATACACACACAACCACAACGGAGATACCTACGTTTGCTATTTAGTCACACAAGGCCGTTTGTGGTTAATTTAAGAACATGAACATGAACTGGTACTTAATTCCTGTCTCGTGTGAACGTGGGCAAACAAAATTTAAATTGAATGTCTTCGATATATTCAAAACGAAAAAAATGCATCTCTTTTTAAAATTAACGTAGCTTCAGCTTCGGTTTCCGCATCGAGTATTATAATACTGGTCAGTATAATTCAATATTTCTGGTACTTCACCCTCAATTCATCTTCGTAACTCTGAAATACCCGCTCGAGGCGAATTATTTACAATATTCTTACCCGTGTCGGAAGTCCTAACATATCCCGAGGGTCTCGGTCTCTCGAATATATCAAGGATACGTAAGTACTCGATGTAACGACCATCAAACTGATCGGTTGAGTTTATGCCATCCATTCGAGAACAATAAATCGACTTATGTCTAAGTACCTATTTATCTGTATCTATCCGTATTGGGCCGGCCTAGAATACTCCCCCCAATCCTATGCTGACAAAACAGTGTGTTCCGGCTGGGGGCTTGAGAGCCAGTTCTTTCTATTTTACATTCTTCTAATTTCCTGGCCGACAAAGCATCATTGATACATTGGTCTAGCTAAATGTCCATGGGCGACGGTGACCACTTACCATCAGGTGGCTCGTCTGCTCGTTTGTCGGCTATTAACATAAAAAAATATATTTAAAGTCCTCTTCTGGACATCTCTGCGAATACAATGTATATTGAATCGTATGTTGTAACCTTAAAAATAAGTTGTTTCATAGCAAGACTGTATTTTTGTGGCATATTTTCGCATGTGATATAATTAAAACAAGTACAGAGGTGGATCCACTAACGAATTGATCGCTTTTTGCCTGCTTGCCAAGCGAGGGGACCCACATTCGATTCCCGGCTGAGAGAAACATTTACATGTTAAATAAATGTTCGTGTGTGTTTGTGGAGCCATATCCGAGTACGTGCATCCCACCAGCAACACAGGGAATCGCACAGTGCGAGTGTGTGAACGTTCTTAAATGCATGCATTAACGTCTCTCCCTCAAACTATACTAAAGTTGTCGATTTTTTTGACGAATACATTGAATTTTTTCACTCTCCTAACGTTTTATTATATCTGAAGTGATTTTGAGCGCACTGGAATCATGTCGTTGATATTTCAGTCGGCTTGAAATATTAACTAACGCCTTGGGGTTAAATATTAACTAACGCCTTGGGGTTAAATATTAACTAACGCCTTGGGGTTAAATATTAACTAACGCCTTGGGGTTAAATATTAACTATTACAATTTAATAAGTAAATAAGTTGCTTAATCACAGATCTTTATTTTTAGCTTCGCAGAACGAGGGCTACTCTACGAATGGGAACAAGACGCGTGTAGGTTAGCAAATGTTATCTATGGATTAACGATCTATGGATATCTATCTATTGATCCATGGAGATTCTTGATGTGAGTTCAAAAAGTGTAATATACTTAAAAGAAGGTTATATACGGCTACTCACAATTTTGTACATAATATACTTTTCGCAAAGTCCATACTTTCGCTTTCTGTACATGAACGATATATGAGAAACAACCTTATTAGGGGTGTTTATTGGCGCAATAGAACACAAAACAATAGTTGTTACAATTTTTGTCTGTTTATCCGTGCGTTTGTTCGCGTTAATCTCAGAAACGGCCTTACTGATTTCGTTCTGGTTTCTACTAATATATTGCAGTAAGCATCAGTTAATACTTAGAGTTTGTTCTTACATTGCAATGCGTTCATAAATAAAAAAGGTAATTTAAAATAATGCGGGTACTATTTCTTAGCGTAAGGCGTGGTTTTCCCGAAGCGAAGCGAGGGCAGTTTGCTAGTCTTTAACAAAAACAAAAGTGGCCAGAAAAATTAAACTCCATAAGCAATTAAATACAATAATTATCAGCCAATCAATCTAGACAGCGAAACCGATTGTTTCTTTAGTAATATAATTATCACAATTCGAATCATTGGGACTGGTGAAATGATCAAGGCCGGTATTGCGAAAGTGATTTAAAACATTTTGTTATTTAAAATAATTTTGAATAAAATTATTCCGCGCAGATCTTTTATGCATTTTGCATAGATTTTGTTGCGAAGAACATAAATGTCTTGAGTAAAGTTTGCGTTTTAGAGGTTAGTTTACTTTCAAGAAAGGTTTACAAAATTTAAATTGAAGCTTAAAAGCTGTACATATGTAACATAGTGGTGGATACCTATGAAAAACAATACTACTTATACTAATAACAGTACTAATAAAACACATGAAACGGAAATGACTACAATATTTAAATAAAATTGTTTGATATGAGTAGGTGTACCCAAATATAATATCCGTAATAAAAAAAGCACTATAAAAATTGCCGCCCATTTGTAATTCTTTTGAATTTTCAATAAAAATAGAAACGCTACATGTTAAAATGCTTATGCTTATGCGAACGCTACATGTGGGTAGCTTCATACCGTAACACACGTCAGACAGAAAAGGAAAAAAAAAACGAAACTTGACCGAGAATCGTTAATAATGTTGTGCTGTCGTTCGTGCCACTTGCCAATGTGAATGCACGAAACACAAACACGAAAACTCAAGACATCAAATCAGCCAGTGTTATCACTGAACATGAAACTATCGAAATTGACACTGCGTTCCGTTGTGTGAGCAACGAACGGTCGTGCTAACCACCTCTTAAATAAACGGTGACTGGAGCTACAGTCGTCTATACCTAATTGTTAAAGTTCATTGTTAAAGCACTTTTTCGAAACGGTGGTAGAAGCAAAAAAAATGACGTTCATAAGTGTATTTACTGAATACCGATATGATTAAATGATTTTGAATTTAATCACATTGGTTAACGACAATCATTCCAGACAGCTACGGTTTGTAAAAGTAATAATAATATTTGGAACTAGCAAACTGCCCGCGCTTCGTTTCGGGAAAACACGCCTTACGCTAAGAAATAGTACCCGCATTATTTTAAAATAATTTATAACTTTTTTATTTATGAACGGATTGCAATGTAACAAACTCTAAGTATTAACTGATCCTTACTGCAATAAATTAGTAGAAACCAGAACGAAATCGGTGAGGCCGTTTCTGAGATTAACTCGAACAAACGCACAGACAAATTGAGAAAAATTGTAACAACTATTGTTTTGTGTTCTATTGCATTAATAAAGGCCCCTAATAATATTTTTTCTCGTGTATCGATCTTGTACAGAAAGCGATCAGTTAGAGTTTTATTATATGTATAGATAATACAGATATAAATATACTAAAAAAGTATAAAAACCACCACCGATTGATCTATACTGCTATATAAATATGTAGTCTCAGTCTGTCAATACATTCCGTTGTTTTGTCAAATTTCATGATAAATTTTCGTTCAATGACTCGCTGACAACAGTTTGAACATTTCTGTCTGTCTGTATGTTCCGTTATAACTCGAGAACGGCTTGACCGATCCTAAGAAAAGTTAGTATGTGTTGAGAACACGTGATTGTGCAGATGATAGGCTATATAAAATATCTGGAAATTTAATGATGTCTCATCAAGGCAAAAAGCATATTTTTTTAAATGATCATGTATGTAAAAACCGAAGGCGGCCGCTACTTACTTATAACACCTAAGAACACGAAAGTAGGTAAATGTGTTTTATTTAACAACATAACGAGCTGATGAATAAAACATGTTTATTATCCAACTTTTTGATTATTGTTACTATCTGTATAATACGACTTGTAAACACTGTAAAAGAAATGACATAAAGAAAATAGGAATACATACACTACAACCTTATACATAAAGGCAACCGTGAAAGTTATGCTCATAACAATATGTAACAAACTATATTCTTATGCGACATTGAGAACAAAGGGAATAGAGATGAACTTAAATATCGTTAAAAGCACTAAGGATAATTTAGCTGACGTAAAAGAAAAAAAAGTCATTATTAAATTTAATCGAGTTGTCTAGCTGGCTTTTGATTATAATCTCAGAACTCCACAACGGATAAGAATAATAGTCTTACCTGTTTTATTGGACGATCTCATACGACTCCGGGGAATTTCAAACGAGCTATGAAAAAGGAAAACGAAGAAAATAGGAAGTACTTAAGCTGCCCGATGGAAATTTTTAGACGAAAAGTAAAATGACGGAGAGGGGATTGTAATGTAAGGGAATTGCAAAGCTGCAGTTTTTTTGCCATTGCACGTCTAGACAGACATCCAAGATTCTTTTTAATGGCCATATAGTAAAGGGAAATAAGAATACTTATACATAAACTAAATAATGTTTAATAAACCGACCAGATATGAATATAATTTGCATTTGTAAGGATCAGTGCCAGTTTAAACCAATGAAATGAAAAACCAATGAAATAAAATTTTCTCAATAGGTGCGAAGTTAATATTAAATGCCATTAGAAATTATAAAAGGAAAAATCAAATAACATAATTTGGAGTGCGTTAAGAGTAAAAAAAGAAGAGCAATGTAATTAATGTAAAAAGGTGTGAGTAGGAAAAAAAAACTATTATTAAAAACACACATTAATGTAGACCAAGTCTACACATAATTGTATACCTTTAGAGCAATACAAATTAATTTCAGTTTAATATTATGTTATTATGTAATAACAAATATTTTAACAACAAAAAAAACGTACTTCAATTTGAAATAGATTAGTTTCTTGGTTTCATCTCCTATTTTTAACTCTCAGGGGTGCTATTTTCTACAAATTGAAATGGGACCAAACGATAAACATATCCTGTCAAACAAAAAACAATTTTTTCAAATCGGATAATAAAGGACGGAGTTCTGAGGTAACAAACAAACGAACAAACGAATCGAAATCCTCCTTCATTACTGAAGTCTGTTAAAAATAAGCAAACATCTCGTATAGATACATATCAGACACGGAGTTCCGATGCAGTTCAATAACTTTTTTTATGTAACTAGCCGCCCAACGAGCAGACGAGCCACCTGATGGTACGTGGTCTCCGTCGCCCGTGGACATCAGCAAGTCTAAGTATGCGTTGTCGGCTTGGAAACGACAAAAAAGAACCAGTACTTATTTATTACTCATTTAGTATTATTATACGCATGTCTAGACATCGCTCGCAATGAAATTTATCAACATGTTTGTATTGTTAGTAAAATACGTTTCTAAGAACGTGGAGCGGACTATGTCCTAGTTTAAAAGCTATATCCGAAGTTGAACCTTTGTTGGGTTAGACACTAAGAACGAACAAACATATCTTCACGATAGAAAGAATCTTACGTAAGTAAACGTACATAGTTATCGTTTGCGAATGCCTAAAACGATTTAAAATATTCTCAACAATATTGAACGTGTACAATAATTTCATAGACAATACCTTTACTAAATATTTTTATATGTATATATATAAGTCTTATGTGTATATTTCCTTTGTAAAAGATTGGAGCTGCTACGCGTGTCTAGTAGTATATACTGTCATACATTCTGGATTGTTACAGAGCAGATTAATGTTCAATTAACAAGCATTTCTGTGCTTCGACAGGCGCATTGACAAGTCGGGCGTAATTCATAAGCTTGAGGATAACAACTTACGTTGGCCAATGTTATAGTGGCTAATTCACTTGAGCAGCCTCCTGATGTACCCGTTCTTTAATAATATATTCTCTCATACACACAATAGCGTAATGGTCTGAGTAACGTTAGCCACGTTTAATTTCGATTCAACGACGCAGTATCCTCAATGTGGGTAAAAGAAAGGTATGTAGGACTGAACAAAGGGTTCGAGAAGGTCTCCATTAAAATAAGACCGCTGGAAGCGGGCCAACTCATTGAGACGAACAAATAAATTCCTTTAAATTCTCCTTCACGTGGAAATGCGCAGAATAATCAGAAGCTGACGACCGGAATACGCATAAAACCCGTTACAATGAGATAATGAAGAACTGTATCTTGTTAAAGCCGAAGAAACTGGCACAATGGCGGATTTTACGTTAACGGGTAAAACTAGTGAACATACAAAAAATATAAAGCGCAATTGGTGTCGGGTCATGAGAGTAACTGTATTAAATGACTTATAATGACGAACAGTTCGGAACGGCGCAGTTATCCCTTATCGTTCAACAAGTGCCGTAGCATCGTCTGTCTCGTATGATCTGTTTGTACAACACTCGGATAATAATGATATTGCCGGCTGTAATTATTGTTTACATGACACATGTATTGTTGAATATGGCGTACTAAAGCGTATTGCATTTAACTAAAGCTGACATAATTATACCGTTATTAATTTAAGGGATAATATTGACAATGTCTCGATTTAATTTACTTATTACATTTATAGTATTATTCGTATACGCAAATAATAATTGGCTTTCAATGTTGAAGAACGGAAGAGAATAATTGTGTGAAATTATTTTCTAATAATACATATTTAAAACAACATTTGTTTCTTTGCAAGGTTCCTTTGAAAGATTGGCGTTTTGAATATTATTTAATTTCCAGGATGTTAGTTACTGCAGATTATTACTGTTCCGGTGGCGCGACCAACAGAACGAAATTTCATTAAAGAATAATATTAAGTGTAATTAAAGAATTATCATTGAAACACATTCTATTGGTACATGTTTACTAAATGCATAATTTCATTTGGACTCACTTAAGCGCAACATTTTTGAGAAGAGTCTGCAGTGAACTGTTCATAGGCTAAAGCGTTGAAGCCTATTAAGCAATAAATCCTTTAAGTCTGCAATGGCGTAATGCCATCAGGAAATCTGAGTTTAAATTATTATTTGAGTTAAAGGTTTTTAGACTCTGATATTGTCAATGCAAGCAGTTGAGATAGGAAGACGAATTAAAATTACTTTGGAAGAAGATAATTTACATTGTGTATTAGGGAAAAACCATAACTGTTTGACTTATACCTAATGAACGAAATTTGTAAATGAACAATAGATAGTAAATTCTCAGTGACAAACATACATTCAATGAATATTGCAGCTCAATACATTACGTGTCTGCTGGCTTAATGCCAGAAGCAAAAGCGGAAATATGTTCTTTGTTATCTTTTTAAAAGAGTTTTCATAAATCAAGACGATAAACTTTTAAATGAAATTCTTTATTCCAACCTAACTTAATCTAATTACTTTTCTCCCGGTGATCATTTTAAATTCATTCAATAACAATAATAAATATGTTCAAAAATGTACCCCATATAACTTTGGAACAACCTAAAGTTCCGTAAGGCGGTGTTCCTCGAATTGCATAACATACTTTCACTTGTTTAAGGCAATATCAGCGTCCTATGCGACACAATATGTCGGGCGCCAGAGCACACTACGAGGAGGAGGTCAAGACAAGGCAATACGATAACAAAGCTCAAGACTACTTGGTGCGTTGATCACGCAATCTGATCCTTGTCATACTAATTTTTAATGTGTTACATACAAATATGCACATTATATACTTAATTATTAAACCTTTTGAACAACTTTGTCAATGAAATAAGATCTGCTGTAAAACTTCAATCACCATGAACATTTTAACAAATTTAATTGATTGACATTTATCCTTAAAGATTTATTTATTATCGTTATTATCACAGCCCAGCTTTTCAGTGAGTGGGACACTTACATAGATAGATGTAATTATATGATACAATTATTTTTTTAAAAAACAATTCTAAAACCTTATCAGTTTTAAGAATATGTTTTAAAAAATAACATTGAACAAAGTAATATTTATTCGAAAAGCATGTACCTATTGGACATATTGTAAAAAGTTTTGAATGAACAGCACTTATTTTAATACTACCATATAAACAGTAATCATAATAAATCATATATTAGTCAAGTTAATAATAATCATTTATTAGTGTCGAATAAAGTTCAGAAGTATAAATATTTTTAGTACACACATTTAAAGACCGTTATCTCGAAGTAAAATCTAAAAGACTAGAGTTTACTCGTAATGCAAAAGAAAAAACATTGAATGCGAATATTGACAAGGGAGACGTTTGAAAGATGACTGAAGATTTTATTCAAAGACCTACACAATGCATGTAAAGACCCGAAGTGGACGCTAAAATAATAATTCACGCATCCTTTAGTCTTTGTACGGACTTTTAAACAATAGAAGCTTACCTGAATAAAACTAAAAGAGTAGTAAAGGAAGCCAGAATAATGTTTTTAAAGAGAAGCGCCTTTGTGGAAGATATGGGACAGAATTTCGTATTCTGCAATGAGGGATTCATCGTATTCTGCATACATCTACTACCTATTGAAATGCCAGTAAATTGAAATGGAGTTAAACTAAGCACTTTTATTTATTAATATTGCTGCTGTACGTTGTGTCTAACAATACATCGCTAATAAAACACATAGTCGCTAATCAAATTACATGGTATATTATATGCCCATACGCTAACCACATCTGAATATCAAATTATCAACAGCGAAGGTTGAAATTGGTAGCTAGCTGAATAATCTACCGTTACTTCTTCAGTACAATATGATACTATGAAATATTATTGTGCGGTAATTACAAATAATATGACAGGTCATTTAAATGGCACGGTAAACAATTTAAAAGCAAATTGTGGAACATTAAATCTAGATTAGGGAGTAAACGTAAAAGTGTAACGGTATCAAGCATACCGAATTAGCATAATCTAATAACAAATATATCATTATTAAGAATCCCCGAAATGACATCCCCAAAGCTGTAATAACTGCTACCACGCTGTCATCTGATACGTAAAACGCTGAAACACACACTGACATAAATTGTTGCAATTACAGAGTCTATTGCCCTTTCGTACAATTTGGATAACTGTTATTGTATACGTTTTATTTCGGTCAAATAGCCGCGGAAAGATGATTCAGCGTGTCATGACCACAAGTGAGGAGTGTGTGCTATACATGTCCCGTTACAGTCTTTGCAGGCCAGGCGTCCATGCGAGATACCGTAACATGCCTTCTACGGCCACGGGCCGAAATAACTGTATCTAACCTCAGTTGCAGATGTTGCAGTTAAGGACAAGAGTTATAACATAACATAACATAAAATACAATTTACCTCAGAGAGAAACAGTACGAGATAAATAACATCATTATTTTGGGAGTATTATATCGTAGGTATGATCATTGCCCAACAAATATAAATTACAACTGGCTTAAAAATGGGTCAAAAAACTTCGTTAACAAAACAATTTAAAACAGTAATTGTCAAATTTAGAACCGGTCATTTAACAAATAGTGTAATTTTGGTCGTCGTTTAGCTCGCGTGGAATTAATTGACTCCCTGATAAGATTATGGACTATCGAGGCTCTCCGTTCAGTCTTAAGGATTAGTTGGACAGGCGGCATGGGTTATTGACATTCCGGCTTACATAGGTGCTATCCGAATATGGCTGCTTCAGGAAGTACCTGAGCCGAATAGCTTGAAGAACACCGACCATCAAGTGCCACCATTGTGACTGCGACGATGACATGACGATACGTTATTGGAGTGTCTGGCGTGAGAAAACGAGTGCCGTGAAGTCGACGCAGTAATGGAGGATACCCTTTCACTTCAAACTATAATAGGATCGATGGTCCAAAGTGAGACGTCTCGGGTGGTCAGACTCTCCATCACGGGAAGGTGAAATCGCAGAAGGAAGTTCTGGAGGGGGAGATAAAACTTCATACAAACCTCCCGATCCGTAGCAGGATAGTTGAGCGAAGGAGAAGGGCTCACCGAGTCCTAAAAATATGTTCAGATTCATTCGCAGATCTGCTCTGAGGTGATCTACTTATAATGCATAAAGCAAAATGGAAACGAACATAGATTGCGATGAAATATAGGAAGGGAATATGCCGTCGATGGAAGACATGGCTTAAGCCAGTAATCCGAAACGAGAATTTCGTATATATGTATATGTGTTGACTATCGAAATTTTTCGCCAACCCGTAGCGTGCCGAGATGCTCTGGGTGTTTATATGAATATCATCCAAGTAGTGAGAATTTAAGGTTACATTAAGAGGAGGGATACTATCAAAACTGACATTATTCAATCCATCAGAAGCGGAAACAAATTAAATGGATAGTTCATCGCTATCGTCATTATAATCATAAATCATCATCATAAATAGAAAAAAGAAATATTTTTACAAAATATTCAATCTTACTTATTTTACCTGCCAGCACAAAAAAGGATATAAAAAATAAGATAACACAATTACGTTACAAACAATATTAATATGTCAACATGTATAAACTACTATTAACATAAAAGTAATTCTAGTGTTAATGAATATTGTAATAGCAAACAGAATATATGGTACTTTTAACACTAGGTATATATTCAGCTGTTTATAAGTAATGAAAACATTATATCACACGACTTTATGCCGGCATTATAAATAAAATCTCAGACACGAGAATCGAGCCGCTTTGTATTATTCAGTTGCATTTACAAAAATATAAAAATCCCTATTTCAAACAATACTCATAAAATAAATGATTAAATATTCCAACAATGTCACTTAATTGAAAAAAAATGTATGTATTTAAAACAAAAAAGAAAGGTTCAATTCTGTGTATGACTTTCTATTGAACTGTATATTAATAGGCGAATAAGCAAAGACTACTATAACCATTATATATTTGTTTCATCAGCATATCAATGAGAAGTTGCTAAGGCAAAGATCTTAAAGGTGTCAAATTGAATGTTATCCTTGATTTGCAATTCTACAATATGATAGACGAACTCCAGATGTAATCATGATCAAAACACACCAACATTTGTTGATATCATGTTATCAACGCAAGTTGAAAATTTATCGATAAATCACAATGGCTTCAGAACTATAGCCATCATTATTACTTTTAATCATTTAGTCACCCAGTAAAGTAACCATTTTTTAAAATAACATACAATGTCAGGTACTTTGACGTGAAATAAAAATAGAACTCTTTACATAAAGATTTCCTGTAGAAAAAAAAATACTACGTAAGTTGCAAAAAAATACCTTTTGGCGGAGCTGCGACGAAGTAATTTTAGAAATGTACGAAATATCCACCAACAACGTAGAAATGGAACTCCGAGAACTCACTGCACACTGTACTGTAATTTGCGCAGAAAGGAAAAAGTCTTTAAAATTAACTGCACTAAAATAGCCGTTGTGAGCGATAACACGTTTTGTTTTGTTTGGTATAGGAGTGGTGGCAGCACGCGACCGGCGCGCTCAACGTCCACACGCGAACAACACAACAAAACTACTCGGTCTTGGACTCCGCGCGGTTTGCTTGTCAACAAACAAAGAGGGCTCGGTCGCGCGCCGATCTGCGCAGGCGCAACGAGCGAGCGACGCCGCACGTACACACGCCGAAAGCCAGATCCATACTGCACACGCACACAGCGTCAGTAATGTGAATGGACACGTAAACACTCTAGTAGAGTTCGCTATACTCTTGAATTATACGAATCGCTAATCGAGAACGTTTTAAAGTAAATAACGCGTCGCAAACTGTAATGCGCATATACCTGTACATGCGTGTTTTGTTATTGAACTAATTATATCAAGGTTGCGACTGAACGGTCTGTGAAGAATGAATTGTACCAAAGAAAACATTTACAACGATAGAGCAGATACCTACATATTACGTTGTTTGTTACTTTTTTAGTTCCACATTTGTACGGAATAGATATTTTGTTTTCGTATCTGCTATCTGACCTAAGATACGTTAGAACTTTGAACGGCGTATCGCAGCGAATCTTGACGATGCCACGGTTGTCGAATCGATGTTGTCGAGAAATCGGTAAGTTATAATTAATTAATGAGATTATGTGGCAAGTTAAAGCAAGCAATGTTGAAGTTCTGAACTGTACTGAGGCCAAAAATATTTACAAATAGGTATTCATTTCAGAATCTATCAGTTGCAACTACCCTGACGTTGTATACTACTCCAAGTTAAATTTAAACGGCAACGATTCTTTACCTTTACTTATATAATACTTACTAATAACTCAATCAGTTAAGAAATGACCAATAAAGAACTACATATTGACATAAAACAATCAATAGATCAGCGATTAGTTTTACCATATAATTAGCTTCTAATCTTTGGACAAAATTGAGTCACCACAATTAAGAAATTAAAGCCAAGACCTTTTACGAAACGCTGCCTAACTAATTAAACAATAACTTTTAATTTCCGTTCACTCGTTAAGAAAACAATAACACTATTTAAATTTCAACCCAGTACTATGGGCACGATTGTTAATGTTTAATACCAATTCGCAATGATGCATTATAATGTAGTAAAATGTCTGTAGAAAAAAAGTCCGTGCCACGTGCCATTCAAAATCATCTTGATTAATTGATAATACGAGTATGGCCTTCTGTAGGTTTTTCGTTATCATGTCCCATGTCCCAAATTCAGTTTACTTCCTCTAAAGATACTCGTATGAAATTTTTTTACTGTTGTATTTATAGGCGTCGTCAATGTATACTAAATAAAGGGTAAATTTATCTATGTTTCTCTAGATACAATGAGCCAATAACACAATAGATTAATGTTGATAAAGTACATAAACAAAATAATGATGATAACACACCGACTATGTTATGAATTTTTAGGCACCGAAAGTTTCGGTTAATGCCACGTCTACATTTGCGGCGTAAATGCCCGCAAAATACCGAAATAAGAGTTTCCAATGATAAAATGAATAAAAACAAAATAATGATGATAAAAGAATGATTAGATAGTGTATCATCACGATTATTGCATATAAGGATAAGCTTACAATCGGTTCAAGTCTACTGGAACGCCTATTGATATCTCCAAATTTGGGGCATAAACTCCTGTAAAAAAAGATGTTTTTGCTCAAATGTTACAGGGCTTTTTCAATTGAAATAGTCATTTATTGTTCCGGAACAGAGTGTTCGAACTAACATCGTTTGCGAGTACATACGAACATGATTATTTTTCGACGAGTAGAAAGTGTGCTTATATGTTTCTACAGCAATGTTACGAGTTTACATTCAGCGAAGCAGTTTGACGAGATTCGTTAAAGATGTGTGTCAACTATTCAAAACAAAAACAGACATGACGTCATATTTGCATTATCGCCCACTCTATATAAGATATACAAGATAATACCCAATAATCCAGTACGTAGACTCTAACAAGAATGTATATATAGTTACAATATATTATTTACATAATATATTGTAAATATGATGCTACGAATGTTCTAACTGTGACTTCTGTTGTGAATAAATATTTTGATACTCATCCCCAGCAAATATTTGTGTATGGGCATTTTACAAAGTTCCAACCAATGTTCTAAATATAGCGTTATTTTATATCTCTTTTTTGTGTATCACTCATATATATAATATAATGATATAATACATTTCACAACAATGGTGTCCTTACCGCTAAAAACGATTTCTTCCAGGCACTTAAAGTGAAAGTGGATTAAATCGGTCTATTTTTTGTTTGAAATTATATAAATGACAAGTGAAATATTCATAAGGCCTAGTAGTATTATACATAGATTCATCACCATCTTTCATAATTACAATCCATAATTCTCCCACTTTTGGGTTTGGAGAGTGAAAGTGTAATAAAATTGTAAAAAGAACCAAGAAAAGAAAATAGGACAACAATCACATAATTTGTAGACGGCAGTAGAGTTAGGGGAGGATAGAATAGATAGGAATAAGGAACTATCATACCAGGTCTATATTATTATGACAGCTGGATATTTATTGAAAATCACAAATCTTTGGTTGTTCCTTTTTAAATTAAAAAAAATGTCTCGGTCGTTGGTAACATGAAAATAGACCAACATTTTACTAAGCAGATAGAGCATTCGTTACTAAAGCAGAGGTACGATATAGGACAAAAGCTGACGAGAATATGTGCAAAAATCTTGAATATGTTTATAAGATATATTTGGGAATATTTGATTCCATATTACAAAATTTCCATTCAAGGAATTTGAAATCGAAGTGAGTATGATTCCGAAAATTGAAAATAAGTGAAATCTTTTATCACTTAATTCGCTTAATTGGTTTAGTGTGTAATTATGGTTACAGAAAAACCAAACTTTTCACAATTGCGTAACAGAAAATTTTTCACACGATATCGTGCATTTGCTAATTGCCGGTAACAAAACTTTTGTGTAGGCTTTTCCTCTGATGCCGTTTTTAACTAAACTGGATCCCAATCCCCATGTATTAGTAATCTACCCAGTTGTTTTACATTACAATGGTTAACATTTTTCCTGAAATAATTGCACGTCTAACGGTACTAGTTTGAAGAAAAATTTTCGTAACGCAATTTGGGTGCAAACAATCAAATACATGGATAGAGAGCTTGAAGATGATTTAACTACAGTCAGATTGCTTTCATAAAAAGAGATCATATAAGCAGATGATGAAAACGTGACTGCTAAATTAATCCGACTTTAAAACTCATCGTTCGTTTGCCAAGGTTCCTGCTTATTTTTGACATTACTCGGAACGTGAACGTACAACGCTGTCTGTAATCCACACGCGATATTTAGTATCGACAACACGTGGCCGTCCTAACGTTTAAAGACTACTCGTTGAAATAATACGGTCGAAGATTCCAGGGTTGGTCAAATTAATATGCCCTTCAAAAATCCTGAGGTAACTGCGGTGACATGTAGAATTATGTGAAAATCAGAACCCAGGCAATTTAAAGGTAAAGTTCTTTTGCTTCGGGACTTTAGAAGGATACCTATAGATGGTAGGATCTTACTTGAATCTTACTTCAGCCCGTGGCAGTTTCAGTGCATTTTTGGCTTACATCATACTCCATTGATAATCGGAAACCGACATGCAATCAAGTTGTGTAACTACGATCTCTATACGCATATGTGTATTAAATTTAAATCAGGTCTACGACTCTATGAATTTTAAAGTTGATTAAAAATTGGTACTTCAGAGCATTAAGATTAAATTTTTTATTTGTAAATTGACTTCATACAAAACTAAGCAATAAAATTCTAATTTTATTACGTGCAATTACAGTGGTAGACAAAACGTTGAATACGCTTAGTGAGACCAACACTGAATGTTTATTGTCCATGAATTGCAAACATTGGATTACCACCTTTGTGACTTCCATATCGCAGTATGTAACTTCGTTATTGTTGATCTCATCACTCTCTCTCCTCGTGTTACAGATAAGGCGTATATTTTGCGCGATCCATGAATTATGAAAACGTGCAAAATAAATGCGCGAAGCGGTGTGGCGTCACGATCTATATGCATCGCAATCAACCTTACTGCGGACATCGCACCGCGCTAGGAACAACAATATTAACAATGATTATATTAATGACAAGGACGCCTGGAAATAAGTGTCGAAACCAGTTCCGCGCTGGTTTAAATTACTTTGTAATTGGCATGTCTTGTTTTAAATGATGTGCTGAGATTTAGATTTTAGCTAATCACAAACTCTTTTCATGCTCCCAGAAAGTCTGGGTTTCTATCAAGAATTTCGATGACAAATCATCATTGTAAGGATCTCAGAGAGGTACTATCAAAATCATAGATAGTTTGAAAATGTCCATGAAATCATCATAAGGAGCTCGTGGATAGTTTCCGACAGTTGGCAATAATTAGGCAGAGATCATGAATACTTCATGAGTGCATGGATAGTTTCCGCTTTCGTGGATAATTTGTCGAGCAGTAATTCAGGAAATCGATGAGGATGTTTTTATGAATAAGAAAAGTGCTACGAGTAGTGAACCTAATTTTTGATTCTCCATAAATAGAAAGGTTAAGAGTTGTATTAATTGGGAAGCAATGCATTAATTAATGAAATAAAGTAACAAAGCACAAGGTACTTCATGTAAAATGTAGGTAATAACAATGCAATTTATTATATTAAAAATCGAATTATTAAATCAGAATCAGCTAGTTTCAAAGGAGGAATATTTACGTTTGCTACAGCAATTCCTATGAAAGTATCTAGGCAGAGTGGGTGTAAGTACATGAAAAATAATATTTACATCGGTTATAAATGGCTTTTTTGCCAGAAAGATTTTCCAGCTTCTAACAAATTTACGATTAGTTGGAACATTCATTCCACACTGGACTGTTATCAATTCCGACAAACCAGATCCTTAGTAACTGCTACTTTTTGTTGCTATTAACTTTTGAGCATACTACCTGTATTAGTTCGTAGCTAATACGGTATGCATTTTCGTCTAAGGACGCCGTTGACAAATTGACTTGTGACTTTTGGCTAGGTTATCAGTTATCGATATAAAAAATCTTGATACACCAGCATTAATTATATGTGACATTTTATAATTCTCGAAGGGATTGAAGGTTGATTTAATTTGACTGGACCACACTATTCAACTGCCAACCGTCATTAATATTATTACTGGTATTATTATTTTTCCGTGAACCCTGTCTCGCTAGCTACCACCCTCCCGCTTGAGTCAGCTGCAGAACGACTCGTCGTGTTCCGGCTGGAAGCTTGAGAACCGGTAGTTTTTTTCTTACCTTCTCATTTCCTGGCCGACAACGCATCAGTGATACATTTTGGCTTGCTGATGTCCATGGAAAACGGGTCACCGTCACACTTACCATCAGGTAACTCATCTGGTCGTTTGTCAGCTATTACCATAAAAAAAACGACCGGTAGTAAACAGTGATTTGGATAGAACGTCGGGCTCCCGTACGGACATTTCGGACACGAATCCTGTACGCTTCTCTAATTTAACAAAGTTATAACAACAATACACCTACATCGGTGAAGGACCAACCATGTTCGTCAGGAATGGATTCTCCACAGTGTTCTTTCTTAAAGATGTCACAAGTCCACCAATTCACCCTCGACCAGCATGGTGAAGAGGCGTGATGGTCCGTTGTAACTTTTACTCTTACATTGTCATTGGAGACTTGAGCCCATCAGAGGTAAAGATACAGATCGTGATAATGATAGCTCAAACCGATTATGACCATCTTAGATAATTTCACTCATATAATTTTGTCCCTATTGGTAAATGGGTCTGACGAATGGGGTTCAAACCTTAAGTTTGCAATTAATTGTGATACATCACAAATACTTAAAATAAATAACCAGATGGTCTTTTCTACGTCCATTTCTAATAATAAAATGGCCAAAAACCTGCATGTTCGACCTCACCCGGTGAAGCGTTCTGTAGTCGTGATCAGTAATGGGATTTATTTTATTACATTAAGGCAGCAAAAACATCTATAGTTCATAGTAATACTATAGTAATAAGGCAGTTTATTTTTTCTTATTCACGGTATATTTAAAAAGTTAGACGGTACACTCCTTAAGACTAGAAATCGCATATTTGCCAGCTTTAATAAGAAAGTTAGATACTTGTAATTTATAAAGAAAGACCTATGCATCTCACATGCTGATATACGTTTTATTTTCATCCCACAGTTACGTGTATGTGCTATTCCTATTTTTTGTATTATTCACAACACAAATTACATATGTATGTAGTGAAAATAATCTTTAAATGTAACAGTAGGACAGACGGGTAAGACGAAACTGTAAGTATCCCATTTTAACAATTAGGCTATGGTACCCTAAAACTTTAAAATTAAAGAACCATGCACACAATGAATATTAAGTCAAAATTAAAACATTATCGTATTGCCCTCAATAATCAATTTCTGTGTAAAATAAAGCATACGACTTAATTAATTCATAAGAGAATAAAAATCACTGTCTTAAAAAGTACTTTTCTGATCTAATCGAATCGATGTTTTGATATAATAATTAATTTCATAACAATTAAAATTGTGTTTGATGTTGAACTCTATGTAAAACTGCAAATTAATGTAAAATATTCAATTTAAATTATACTTGATAAACGTGTCGAGCTAAGTGAGTAAAAACCAGCAATTAATATCAATTTGTGTGAGATGATAGAAAGAAGCCAAAGGCTATTAGCACATAATCTGTGGGGAACATTTTACAAAAAGCCAACAGACTGCAAACTGCAAACTAATCTCGATTTTCTATATAGAATAAAAACACTGAACAAAAAGTGGTAAACTAAAATTGAACAACTTTTTGTTACAACATATCAATTTGTTTCGCCTGTTGCTGAGACGCTCAACTTTTAGTCACTGTTTTACGGGTTACATGGCAGTAAATAAAATTGTATGAACTCTGAAAAAGCAAACTGTTGAGCATATGTAGTATCTTAGACTACTGCGCCTTGGACAATATCAACAAGTCAGGCATGGAGATAGAATGGATGGGCATGTATCATTATCATGGCATCGCAAAATTATGCAAAATTACACGGCAAAAGTTGGAGTCACGCTAGATCTGAATTTAAATGTAACTGAAATAAAATCCATCGTCGGTTAACTGATTTATCTTCGAAACCGTGGAGGCCTGGCAGGTACCTATTTTAGTGCGTTATTTTGAAGAGTATTATTAAACTAATTTTTCCGATTACGCCAATGTATACATATTCAGGGAAGCAAGTTGACAATCGCTGAGTTATTAAAAGCACAGAGAACACAACGAATCGACCTTGAATTTGTCATAATATCATTATTACGCAGTCATTCTCTTTTCACTGGTCGACAGCAGTCACCGGTTATGTATTGAGTGTGAAGGGCCATTTACATTATAACAATGCATGGTATAATTGTATGAATTAGTTATAAGATATAACAAAGTTCTAATGGAATTTTAACTTTATTAACCGCCGGAAACGGAGGAACTTGTACGTGGTCATACGAAACGCGCATCGAGGACAGTGATATTGAACAAATTGACGACCCCATAGCCTAGTTGGTAGTAACCCTGCCTGCCGAGCGAGTGATCCCCGGTTCGATCCCCGGCGCAGGATCACATTTATGTGACAAAGAAATTAAATTAATACTAATTTAATAACACCGAATTGCCGCAAATTGTTCTCGGGTGTTTTGTGTATATCCATTGCACCTGCAACACACGAAATCCTAGTGCGGAGGTGTGAATGCTTAGAAAACAACACATTTTGCCTAAAGTTTTATAAAAGTCATTTTCATTATAGTAGTTTCTCAGCGTAATAAACCGAAAGATTTGGCAAAATAACCATTCCGATCTCTGCAACGCTGTTAGTTTAGTTTCTAGAAATGTTGAAAGGTTTCTGGTCCAGTGTATTTCTTATTACGGTATCGAAGTTATCTACACCGGTCAAACACTTGAAATAATTAAAATATTAAGTTACTGAAAACAATTAAGGATGTTTACACATTCACTGAGCTGTACCCAATTTCGTCGAAATTTACTTTGCTGATAGTTTTGTGCTGACTCAAATTCATTACAATTAAAACCGCAGAATTAGCGATGAGTTATAGTTACGCACTGTTATTAAAAACAAATGTCTATATAAGTTTTAGGTAAATTATTATATATTTACTTATATTTCAACAGTTTCAGAGCACAAACAATATTGGTTTACAAACACACACATACACACCTCCATCCCGCATAATAAAAGTCACTTCTAAGACCTTATCCCCTTGTCATTTGACTACACCTTCTTGAGTTTTCGATGGTTGTTCTGCGAAGAATGCTTCGAACATTAAATTCCCCTTTGTACCTAGTCTTAATGTTTTACAGGAATATATCGACATGGTTAAGATACCTTTATACAAGTATATTATGTAAATAATTAAATTAAAAAGTTGACTGCTGTGTTCATGGTATAATTCTATGTATGTTTTCAATATTTTGTGTTCTCTGCCTGCGCCATATAGTCCATGTTACGCCATGTTGTCTTTTGTCCTTTGTCTGAATTTTCTAGTAGTAATAGCTATAAAGCGTTAAGCCCGCCTCTTGTATTGTTTTCCTTTCTTGTGTAGTATATGTATTTTATATATAAAGTTAAATGAACCTTAACTCAGTGTTTAAATTAAAAAAAAGACAAGACGGTGGACGATGTGATTTATTCAGCATCGTGATACTTTTTATAACCACTGTGAGAAGTGCAAAAGCTTTCCAAGAATATCTGAAGGACATCTTATAAAGTTCACTGACGTGTCGTGAAATAAATAAAGAAAAATAGCATTTTTCCACACTGAAGGTTACTAGGTTATTTACACTGGGTGAAGTGTAATCCCAATGATACGTTGATAAGGTTGGTTATTGTGTGGTGCCAAAAATAACTACATTCATTCATATGGATATCACAGATGTGTGATAATTTTTATTCCAATACAGTTTCGAAAAGGTAAATTTTTACGAAGAACAAAACACTAAAGTTGTTGAACATCTTTTAAACAACAATACTAATAATAGCGATATACCTCCTTCTAACTAAAGTCGTTTGCTGTAGATTAAGAAGCCACTTTGAAGCATCATACCTCTCTTTACAGACGGCAACACTTCGGTGATTAATCAAAATCTTCATAAGAAACTGTAAATTTTTCAATTAGAATATCTGTCTGCTTGTTTGCTAGCTTTCTAAGTTGCAAATGTCCATTTGCGGCGATTAATCAACAGGTGATCTATTCGTTTTAAACGAGTCAAAACCAATGGTAATATTACCACCACTGTGAGCCATAAATCATGATGACATCCGATGTCTAATGCAAACACAATATACGATTCTGCAAGTTCCACGCGTTGGTTATAATTTGTAAGGCCATTGTTCAGTATTGCACAAAAAGTTAATAAAATGAATCATTGTTGACTGCACGGCACGGTTATAAAAACTCACTGTATCCAGAGGAGCAAAATATTTTAATAATAACTACTGAATCAACAACGCGAGAAGATCCAATCACAACGCTGAATTCAACTCGTGTCGTGATCGTGACATTCAAATTGTGCACTTTGACAGTGAAATGGAAAAAAACACCGCTTTGCAGAGAACAGAGAATAGGAAGGAATAAGGAATCATTTAAGTTATAATTTCACTGGTTATTGTACTTCAAAATTGAACAACAACTGTAGCATAACAATATTTATTAGATATACAATACGAACACACATACAATGATAAATACAATGATAAGTATATACGAACACGAACAGCAGAACAGATCTGAAGAAGAAAATTGAACGAGATATGGAAAAGTACAAGTACACAATGAGGGCAAGAAAACAAAAGAAATAAGGAGAGAGAAGAAACAGAAGAAGAAAAGAAAAAGAAGAAGTCAAAGGTCCTTAGTTTTACTTTTATTTTAACATGGAAAAAACACTAACGATGAAGTAATGGATATTAATTTATAGAAAATATATTTACTTACACGTATAAAATATTATTAAGTTCTTAATTATAAAGATAATTTTGTATAAAACTTATTTGGTAGTGGTGTAAAAATAATTAAAAATATTTGTTTTTTATTTGACGTCTCTACGTCATACTATCAATCGTCGTTAATAAATTAAATTAATACTCTTATGATAGACACGTTCAGTAGATATGACGATATAAAAATGAAGCCCCTTAGTTCATAATGCAAGGAGACTGGGATAGCTATGAAAGGAAAGTGAAATTTCTCGTTAACTTTCTACTCTCAAAGCGCACTTCTGGGGCTAAGGTCAATCTCGGCTGAGCTCTGGAAACGCGGTCAAAAGAAATCGAAACTGTATTATTTAAAGATCGGTAGTTCTTAACATTGTTTTCGTTTCAAATTATACAGTACGAATGAAATTAAGCACATAAAAAGGGATACCAAAAGACGGTCCTATTGCTTTTTCGTTTACTTTAAAACTGCAACCACTGAAATTCGTATAACACACGTTGCTAATTTATATACTAGGTAATTTGTAATTTATGTTAGTGGTAGTATAATTAAATGAGTTAGGTATCTGTTTCTGTAAATGTACTATACATTATACTAATGAGTTTATGTCTGAAGTTACTTACTAAAAGGGAATAATTTAAAACTGTATTTACAAAACGGCAAAACTTTAATGAAATTTAAACAAAACTCAATTCATTTTAAAGTCGGGTATAAAACTACTTAGAAGGATCGGTTTTTGATGCTAAGATAATAAAAAGACAGGAGACGACATGAAAGGGCAAATAACTTGGCAATAAGCCTTTTTATGCACACTAAACAGTAGTCCTTTTTTTTTGACGAGGGGGAAACCTTCAAAAGTTACCGGGTGCCGTGGGAGCGACGCCGGGATATGTGGGATTTTTACCGCACTAAAACCCCCCCGGTGGCCTTCCTCGGCTCTATGATAGGATTCCGGGATCTCCATCGGAACACGATCGGAGTCCTATGAGCGCGTACCCCGTCGTGCTCTGTTAAGGTGAGCGGACAATCATCCCCTATTCTGGTCCCGGGCTACAGGGACAAACACTAGTCCTATGGATCCGTTCTGTAGATAGTATAGTAAAATATGTTTTAACAATCATGTCTGCGAGTGGTCCTTACCCTACAGGTTGTTCTTTACTTGCTAACAAAAAAGAAATTCCATAATCCTGCCTACTGAGGCCGAATGTAAATATAAAGATTCTGGGATAAATTGTTGTAAAAAACCTATTGAATCTTAGATTTCAATATTCAAAGAATAATGTAATTGGCAGAGAATCCTACTCTTTAGAAGTACGAACTACAAATTTAGCAGGTGAGGGTTAATGTCCGATCGTCACACTTCATTGAAAGGGTATATGAACTCTGTGAAACCGTTTACTCTTTGTTTACGACAAATACCTATTACATATAACATTCATTTCTGCTTTCAAAATTAGTCTTTATTGCTTATTATTCTTGGTCTTCTGAAATTCATGATGATCTTTAAATCATTTATGTTTAGTAGAGTGATAAGACTTGGCTCTTCAAATTCATACTCCCATTTAAGTAGTTTCGATACCCCCTCTCCCAACTGTTAATTTTTCTAAGTCTTAACGTCTTTCGACAAAGGAAAATATTATGAAGAAATCTATTTGCTAACAGTTCGTTCAAAAGATTTCATAATATACTTAAAGCATCGCCGTTTTTAGCTGTGTTATGTTGGATGGAGGTTAGGATGACCACACATTTAATTGCAATTAGTTTCCAAGCTTAAAACAACAGATTTATAGGTCGAGTGGCAAGAAGGGGCTGGCACATTCATATCGGTCGGTCAGTAACGGTTGGGGGTTATTGCGGTCACTTGACCCCGTTCCATATTGGGATTTGCATCGAACGTGATTCACTGCTCGTTTAAAATAAACAACGGAAACCGATGATTGAACACGGAACAATTGTTGCCGATGTATGTATGCCTCTCAGATTAACAAATGCGTTTGGCGATATTGAATTATAAGTATCAGTGAAGTGAATTAAAAGATAAGAACACAAGGAGTTTGTTAACGTATCCTAATTTATTTGCGTCATGGTTTCCAAATTACTGTATCTCATTTTGGCTAATGTAGCTAATGTAGTAATATGTATGTAATGTAATGTAGTAGTATGTAATGTAGTAGCTTTTTCTTTAATCTGAAATTAGCAAATAATGTACTGCTACAGAAGTACTTATAGCCTATGGAAGCAAGAAGATTAAATAGCAAGTTACTCACTTAAAAAAACATCTGTTTGCGGATTCCGGTTTCTTTGTAAATAATGGTCACCTACTTATTACCGCCCCAAAAACCTTGGAAATTCGTTATAACTTTCCACATATCTATGCACATTTGTACATATACCTTATATACCATACTTATTACCATACATACATACATATACCTTATTACCATATAGTTAGTAAACTTTGGTTAAACAATGATAAAAAAAATCCCGTAAATAAAGTTCTTCAATTCACGAAGAATGTATATTAAAAATGCAACTCCTAGACCGTTTGAATTAATTGACCACTGTACATTTGCCATCTGTAAAGATGTAAACGACCCTCCATTGGCACGTTGATTTGTGTTACGACTTAGCAGTAGTCACTTATTAAGTTATTAATATATATTATTAAGTTATGTTCGCAGCTTGCCTTTATGTTAAATGCGACGATTTTTATAAAAGTATAAAGAAATTTTGTTTTATTATTTTCATATAATATTTCCCGAACAAATTTGGGGCAACTATATCAGATAATTGTACCGATATTATACAGGAAGGTTCTTTAAAAAACCTTCAGAGGGTTATTGGACCAGCGATAGTCATACAATGAGTCATAAATTTTTATTCTCAAGTATAAAATGCCATGTGGCTGCAGTCTAACAGATTAAAGTCTTAATTAAGGTTCAGATCGGAAGGATTCAGATGCCCTTGGAAGTGCTTAAAAACCAATAAAGCACCTAGGTCTTCTATCTTTGTAATCGACTTAGAACTGCCATAAGCCAATATATGTTTTTTAATTTCCATGCATGTTTCAAACTCCATAATACATTTTAAATCACGTTCCACTCACAGGCAATGTAAACATTGAATCTAATGTAAACCATGGTATAATTGATGGTTGAAAAAGGTTGAGCACAACATAGTAATGAAAGTAAGACATTTTAGTTAAAATTGTATAAATGACCTCCAAAAGAAGATAAATTCGAAGTTGTGCATTCAAAGACTTACAGCGGATCTTGTTATCGGTGATTAACGGTCTATTCAAGAGGCATCTTCTCTTCGAAAACAGATCCTTGAAACGTACATTCAACCTCAAAGTTCGAATTGATATTGGACTGTTACGCATAAAATCAGAACTGAATTATCCAAGGACATTAAAATCCTCTAAAGTACCAAAATTTGATAACGACGTCACGTTTTATATTTCTGAAGGCTTTTTGTTGTTGTTGTTGTGAAAGAAACAAATGGGAACTTAGAATCAAGTGACATATGGGCATAAATCTGGTAGCAAAGGCAAAAATTACTACAATCCTTTAAAAGACAAAAGTACATTACTGTTACAGGAGCTTGATATGGAACGTGTAACTAGTGTCAATTAGTCTGCGAGTAAGCCTGGTACTGCAAAGACCTCATCGAGTCAACTTCTACACTAATAATATCAGATGAGAGTAAAAGTAATCTAACAACTAACTTGAGAGCATTAATTCTACATCCACTGAAACAAATCTCCAGCTTGGCAATAATTTATGAATTTCAGCCTAGCCCCTCCATGAGACATAATGTGGCGAAATGGATCCTTCAGCAGTGCTTTTATCGTGAGTCACTTATTTATTAAATGACGTGTACTGTTCTGTTGGACAGCAAAATCGATATTACTACGTCATGTTAGTGTAGAAGGTACGATCGAATCCGTGATAGGGGTTCTTAGCGATGGCACCAAATGTGATGTTGGATTGTGGGGCACATACTCGTATATGAAAATTATTTTGGTATTTAAAATGTTATAATGACAATATATATTTCATATACCCAAATAATTTTCGATCCACTAATTCCTACAGTGATGACATTTCGGTGCAACAACCCCCTTTTGAAAATACCGTTGTAAATAAAGGAAAAACGACATTGTAACGCAGTTGATACCTTGTACCTTGATACCTTGTATGTACAAGGAGAATAGAACCATGACTATGTATTTACACGCCTTGTCATGGTACTTCTCTATTGCTCTGTTATCGTTCATGTTATTTACTTTTGTGTTTTCGTCACTCACAGCCTTATTTATGTTAAAAAAAAGATTTGTCAGTAGCTATGGGTCGTTCCATGACATAATCATGCAAGTAGCCGTAATTGTCTATGAATAATTGTAAATTAAATTTCTTTCTTACGAAAACTGTAATGTGACAATTAGTATTGTTAAGCTTTTGTACTGTCAAAAGGCGGCCTTGTAAGCCGATGTCTTTCAGTCAATCTTCGGAAACAGAGCAAGTGAAAAATTACGGTGGTTTAATACGCTATGTCACTCTATGTCATGCTTGATGACCGTTGGCTCTTATGATATGAATTCATTAACTAACAATAGTTCATCTTTTATATTTTATGATGTAGTCCTAAAATTTATTAAGCTTTCTCACAGCGAATGTGTTCATTCAAACAATATTTTATTTTTCCCTTTTTAGTGTTTCGTACATCCGATAAAAAATCGAAAATCTCAGATCAATTCTCTTTCTAAATGTATGTTTGACTGTAATTGTACATTGTAAAGTTTGTGTGACTTGAAAGTTGTTAGGAAAGTAAGTCTCAACACTGTACAACCTTTGATTTAAACAATACATATTCAACAACACTTGGCTTATAGAATTTTTATTCAAACGAAATTCGCAAATACATTTGGCTCTTAAAGTTATTCAAACGAGATTTATTTTTATTGAAGTACTTTCGAGGGCGATGTTGTTTTCATCCCGGTTCTACGACAAAGCAATGTCACGTAGTAGTATAAGCTTTTCCATTTGAAATTTGCAAATAACAGTCGAAGATAAATATGAGGTGTTTTAACTATAAAACTTAAACGTGTGTTTATATATATATTTATATTTGTTTAGTGCAAGCACTATTTTCACGACTTCAAATAGACAGAGGCAGATTAAATCTTATCAGGGGGCGAGGAAGTATACCTGGCAAGTCAGTGCAATCAAAGCAAATACTAACGTAACTCCATTTTGTGCAAGTATTTCGGCGTATTTTTATTGCTCTCTTTGTAGGTACTGGGTAATTTTAAGCGCTGAAATTATTGTATTACATACTTAGAATTTTAAGTTTTGTATTTCAATTGGTTTGAATTAGTTTTACAAATGTGATCACAAAAAATCTAAAATGAGCAGCACAATTAGAGGTGTCGAAGTTCTAAGATAGCAAAAATTATTCAGTCTGAGCAGTGATGGCCATTTTTTATTATTATACGATTTTACTACTTTTTATGGACAAATAGTACCAATAGAGACTTGGCTCCTTTTTTACAGAATGTTTTTATTAGGATTTAAAATAAAAGATCAGATTTACGAATAAGTGCTGTAACTATGTGTTAGCAATAATAACGACTTTAAATTGTTCACTCACCTTTATTTAATTTCTACTACTAGGTAATAATTACAATTTTCACTTAATCCAGTACCACCGGGAGAGTACCAAACCACTCGAACGAATGCCCGTTGCTCGTGTCATACAGCCCTTTAAAAAGTTTTAGTTTTAATCGAACCAGCAACTATACTCATGACGACGAGGACGGGCATATCGGTATTATTTTAAAATATGTTTTTATTCGATCGGATTAATTCATTAGTTGAATAAAATTAGTAATCAAATAATAATTATATATAAAAATATTTACAAATGTTTACATATGGGACTGATAATTTATATATTCTATGCTTATGAATATTTGACCCTTGGTTTGTTTATTTATTACTACTCAAGTGCATTCACGCCCTTGGATATTAAGGAGTGATCCTTTATATCGCAAGTTAGCCTAAGCCAATTACCCGTGACTTTTGTTCAACCACTGATGTCTTTGGGACATCTAAAACCACTACTTAACATCAGGTGGCTCGCTTGCTCGTTTGACGGTTATTTTAATATATTGGCTGAGCTAATTTTACCTGGACACACTTACTCCATAGCTGCGATTTGGTCCTTCGTATATAAATATTAACCTATCGCATAATAATTGATATTAAACGCAAGAGTACATTCCTGTGTCGTTATTTATACTAATAATAAAAATATAACAGGGCCGAATTTTAACAACCTTTTTAAATATATGATAGACTTAGTTATCAATATAAGGATCAACGAGTTTTTATTTTTATTTTTGTCTGTTTGTTATAGCCCAATAATAATAACGATTGGATACTTTTATTTATATGATACTTGGAAAAATTCTTACTTATATATCGAGTTAATATCTATCATATCTTTTATCCCGGGAAATGGATCACGTATTGAAATTAAAAGTATGGAAGTTCTGTTTCTAATTAAAGTAAAATATCACTGTTTCGATTGTGTAATAAACGAATATGTTAGTAATTAATAGAACTAGGAAAATCGAAATACTGAAACGGAGTGAACATCTAGTTAATGAGTGATAAAAGTGAATATTTATTATATGGTGCTGGTGCCGTTATGTAAACGTAAAGCATACGTTTTCTGAAGGGAAAGGCAGGCGAGTTATCAGTGTGAATTATTTTTCATTCATTCAAATCAACCTGGAGAATTGTACAGCGCTTCATTGCAATGTTACCTTGTCAGCCTCACTAGAATTTTACAGCTTCAGCTCGCAGCGTCCAATTAACCGCTTTGTATTAGCCTGTACTGTATTTTTGTATTGGTTGTTTTAGAATGTTGAAGTTTGTAATAAGTACGTATTGTACTGGATTCCTATTTGTTTTGATTTTAAATGCTTTTAACTCGTTTCCTTTAGTATCAAAGCGGTAAACTAAGACAGCGTTCTGTTCTAGAGACAAGATTTAAAAATTCTTTCAAGCCCAAATGGAACTCACGTGGATTGGGCATCGTAATTTAAATAATATATGATAACGAAAGATATACATAAAGATAGTAATTTAATATAAGGTTTTTTTGAATGTAAAAAACTTTTCCAATTTTTTTTACATTCAGTTATTTTAATCCCTCGTATCGAACCCCTTCATTTGGTACGTCATATGATGGAGTTGACAAAAGGTTTGTATTATACTAATTTGAATCGAAATTCGTTATATATTTTATGGAATATATTTACTATTGGCTATTTTCACCCCACATGATACACAAAATTTCATCCTTTTCTTTTCCAGTAGGCTTAAACAAAATTGCACGGGCCTGTCTTGACGTTACTAATAGGCCAGTTACCTTATTACAATACCAGGTTTTCAATTTAATTTTTTTTATTTGTTACCATTTATTTCTTTTTTACCACGATATAATTTAAGTTAGAGATATAAAGTCGGACGGCCGAGGTACCGCTGGAAGGACGTCGTGGAGTCGGACCTACGCCGGACCTACCGGGACCGCTAGCGTTCTATTGTATCGGAGGCCAAGATTCACTTCGGGTCGCTGCGCCAGCGGAGTAAGTAAGTATAATTTAAGTATTAAATAAACCCTTAAAGTGATGTGTGTATTATCAGTATAACTACTCGATACAAATCTATTTACTTAAAAGTAATATAGGCTATATTACTGGATAGTTATACCATAGAGTTTACCTTATTACTTAGTAGTTCTAGTAAAACGGTGGGTGTCTGACCGAATAAAAACTTCATATGGAATAATTAACCACGCGACCAAGTTCATTTCTAATTACTTTAAAATATTGTGGTTTTACCGCTGATGATGAAACCAAAAAAATTGTTTTATCATATTGCAATAACAATTATGTTCACCGTAGACCTTTGTAGGTTACTCATTTTATTTAATTCATATTATTGTACACCGTGCATAAAGATACAAGACATTTAACGGCGTTAAATAATTGTGTACAAATAGCGTCATACACGCCGATACATAGAGATTTTTTGAAGAAGAACTAATTGAAAAGACATATTAGTATTAATATACTTTGCAACAATCCGCAAGCATAATGTATGACGGTATATACTTCTATACATGCTAAGAACTTCTCTTGGTTTAGACCCAAAAACTCGAATCGTCAACCCAGCCCAAAAAATCGTGGTCCGGCTGAGGCCTTGAGAGCCAGTACATTCATTCTTTCTTACCTTCTTCTCATTTCCTGGCCGACAACGTATCAGTGATACTTTTGGTCTTGTCCATGTCTTGTCATGTCAGGTCTTGATGTCCATGGGCAACGGTGACCACTTACCATCAGTTGGCTCGTCAGCTCGTTTGTCGCCTTTTAACATAAAAAAAAACGGCAGAGACCCTTGTATGTTTTAAGTTTAAAAAACATCAAAAAGAAATTATTTTAATACTTTATTTTTCAGCTTTACCATCCAAGCCTGCATTGCCACTTAGCACCAGGCGGGATTATAATCCAAAAATCACTTACAATGTTCAAAAGCGCAGTATCTTCACAACTTTACATTTTGTCAGCGTTTAAGAAATTCAATGTTTTCAATATGTAGATGATAAGACGAATCGATGACTTACGAGTAAGTAAGTCCTTCTGTACATTTTAAAGTTTTCGAATTTCGCCATCGTTACATATTGTGTAAATCTTAAAACTTATACTTATATAATCTACATATATCGAGTTCACCATTCAATGTGAGAGGACGTTATAACAGAATCCTCTCGTATTCCATATACATACATAATATGATCCGGAGTAATAAAATTGTCGTAGCGTGTCATCCTCACCGCCGCAGGTAATTGCTCCAAACGATAAATGATATGACATGTTTAGCCGTAAGATTTCTGTTAAGAACCCTTTTTGTTGATGACGAGATTTAAATGGGTTCATTTTGAACATATTTGTTTTTCTTAATTTTTTTATGCTTCTATTTTATTTACTGTTGTATAAATAATTTGAACTTTACTGCCAATTCCTGTGCATGGTAATATGTCTGTGTTCGATTAAGTTATCACTTTATGCTTTTGTGATGATGGGGAAGTCAAAGAAGCACTTATGATCCGACGTGTTAATCACGTTCGGACTTTGTTTAAGTCTATTGAATGGCTGTCTGCTAAGAATAATACCCAAGCAGAGATTGTAACAACTTTGCGCAAATAACGAACAAATTTAATACCATAGGTATTATTAAACCGAGTTACTAATTTTACGCCTTCTAACATAAAATAATAAAGTTGTAAGGCATTTTCGCTCCTATATTAAGTTCGTTTTTGTTCAACGGAGCTTAGTGGGATAATTTCGTTGGTAATAATAAGGGTCGATCCCTCGTTTTGCGAGCTCTACCAAATTTCTTTTAAAAATGTGGGATTACAGAACGTAAATCAATAATGCTTTCTTCGTGTAAATTCAATTAAAATTTGATAGTTCAGAATGTTTTACACTGCGCGCTCTCTGTGCTATGTCGAGGCGCTAACAAGATGGTATAAGTCTGCACGTTATTTTAAATTACAATACAAATTAATGTAAGTACTTATAATGGTTTAAGTTTTATATCTAGCTGTCTGCGCAACTCGGATCTCGGATCGGAAGCGAGTGGTAATGAATTTTAATACCTACACAAGGGGGTTATCTGAGGCTAGAAGTATGTTTAAAATGTGAAACGGCAAAATAGTCATATTCATTGTCATGTCATGTATGTAGTAGTATCATACTAAATATCCTTATAACTGTTAAACTTCTAAAATTTTGGACTAATCTTTTGTTTCAGCATATGGGATGTTGATTGGTCAAATAGGCCTTACTTACATCGGTGGGTATTACACGAAGAAAATACAATAATCTAACTGCGATACCCTTAATCTTTAAAAGAAAGGCGATAAGAAATATGACTATATATCTTACGATAATCGATCATGAAATTAAACGAATCGTGAAAAGCAATAACGAACTCGCTGTTAGAGAATTGGATTACAAAATTTTAATCCCACACTTATCTCTTAAAAATAAACTTAACGTAACTTCGTCGTTTGACGCACTGCCAGTGCAAGCAAACTTGATTCTCTTCCACTATCACTATATAAACACAATATGTGGAAAAGAAAAACAAAATCGTAAAAACGCACATGATTATACGCACCTTTCTAAAACAGAGAGCGGGTGAACGCAACAATCCAATAAACAAAAAGGGTATGAAAACAACGAAACTCAAAAAGTTTTGGACGAGTCGCGAAGAGGACGATAAAGCGCGCGATGCGGCGCGGCGACCGCGGGATCGGCAATCGTGAACCGAACTGACGACACCACAGTGCAACCTGCATCGAACGGGCGCACGACGAACAACGACCGGAGAGACCCTTACAGCCATACACCCACGACACACATCGAACACGGACCCTACAACACACCCATCTACGAGACAGACGGGCAGACACATAAAAAGCGCAATAACATTATATATATCCTCGAGATTTATTCATATCTACGCGAACGGGCAGAACGGGGTAAATTATCCGCTTATTAAAGGGCACACGGTGATAGCCAATTTGGTGAAGCCACCTAAAACCTGTGAGAAATGATAACTACCAGTGTCAGTGCCTACGTGATTTATAAAATAAAGTAAAATCAGTAAAAAGTTCATTATCATCTTGTTTGAGAATAACATTGCCGTCTGCTTATTGAGATCATTTCAAAGCACTTTGAGTAGATTAACCTCGCAGAAATGGTCAGTTGGTGCTCGTTTACGTTTAGTTGATTCTCATCAAAAGTAATGCTCACACAGTCATCATTACAAGCCATAATTGTTCTGCTACTTCGCTCGGGCGTCCTCTCACAATGAGGGGGGTTAAAGCCAAGTCCGACACGCTGGCCAAGTGCAGATTGGCAGACACATCTATGAATTTAGCTTTCCTGTTATTCAGACAGCATTGACACGGAAAAACAAAAACATTTATCTATAAAGCTCTTAGTCCGGTAACGGAACGCGGCACCTTCGATCGGAACTCTAGCAACTGGGCTACAGGGTTATTTATTAAAACGTTTACTGGACGATCTAAGTATACGTCAAGTTACTTAATTTTGATAGTGAAAATTAAAGTGTAAATTATTTATAAATTCATTGCATATTTTACTTTGTACGATGCAATATAAATGGTTGTAAATCGACCAATTTTTGGTTCATTGCTTAGCGAGGTTATCTTTAATTACTAAGCTATTTACCGTGACGGTCCAGCGTGAATTGAGAGAGAAATGGCTTGTCAAATCAAATGTTAAAATGTGTAAGGCCCCTGCGGACCACTCCTCCGTTAAAGTTGTCCAAAGCATGAAATTGCTCATAAAATTTTTGGCATTTGTCCCCATCCATCAGCCTTGGAACTCATTAGTGGAGATAGTCTCGCCTAACTGGTGCCACTATGGTCGGTTCTAAGTTTTCTATAACAAACTACACTTTATTACAAGCCGTCGGGATGAACACTTCAACCAATGCAGATATATCTTACATCTAAACACATCTGAATCACCACTTAGCGCATCCAATTCGTTCTCGTATTTATTGCGTGGGTGTGGCAGCGCAGACGGGCGCGTGCGGCAGACAAAGCAGTGTCAACGTCCCACTGCCCGGTGGTTGATGGCGAACGACGACCGACGGCGGAAATGCAACCGCTTCCCGATCGGGACCGGGTCTTGGAAATAAATGTTGAGAGGGAATTTCGCAAAACACACGTAGTTAAATGACTGATGGGTATATTATTTTTGAGACTTTTTTACAGTGTGAGAATTTTATATTTTCTGCAGATGATTGAATCGTGTAATAAACATGCAAGGACAAATAATAATAAATAATATTATAGTATATTTTAAAATATTTGTAAATTTTATTTATTATTAAGACGCAAAATCATTAGTTATAAACATATTATTTTTAGTTACTTCGATTAAATTGTTCCCTACCTTTTTATTTTCCTATTTTTTTTTTCTTTTTTTATAAATACACTTGACGGAAATTACTTGGAATATTATTGTTTTTAATAAACTTCAAACAACTTATAGGTATGATTTTTAACTGCGCAATACAATTCATCATTATTCGTAGCGTATCTGTCTACAATACAATATATCAAAATAAATTCAAGTGTTTGATAAAGCTCACGGAAATGCAATAACTTCGTAAAAAAAATTGTAAATAATTTGGCTGCTAGTTTCAGCCTCACCTGCCTGCCAGCGTCGTCTTATGCTATCGATGTGTAATCTCGATTGATGCAATGAAACACTTATACATACATATGCAAGTAGGCACGCGAAAACATTAACCTGAAACAAATAATGGTTTTAGTTACCTACTTACGTAAAACAAATTGGAAAATGCTTATGATAATCTAGCTTACCATAGGTGAAATAATTTTTTAAATCAGTTCAGTAGTTTTTGAGTTTATCCATAACAAACAACAAACAATGAATTTTTTTCTCTTTATAATATTAGTTTAGACCATAGGTTCCCAAACTTATTTTTCTCATAGACCACTTTCAAAATTTTGCTGATTAAGATGGACCCCCTGCAGCTACATTTCTACTATACTCCCAAAACTTGACAAAAAATGTGAAGATTACATCTAACTATGGAAATTTGCGTTGCGGCTGCGTTCCATCCACGAATTAACAGTTTTCGAAAAAAAGTGAGAATTTATTGCTTCCTTGTGCTGTGAGTGGATGTCAAAAAAAAGTAAAGTTGGTCAATCAAAAAAGTGATTCCATTCAACTTCACTTTTTTGACATCTACTCACAGCACAAGGAACCAATCAATTCTCACTTATTTTATTTAGAAAACTCCTCATTAAGTGTGGTAAAAATAAAAAGAAAAATAATATATTTGCTTACGTTATTTATTAAAATATGTATTATTATTACACAATTACTCAGTCGAAAATTAAACATTAATAATTTCTACAATGACAATCACAAAATAGTCATAATTTTAATGGGATGGATGTACTTGATGGATTGACAGCAAATTATCAATATTTGGCTTCAGTTTTGTTAGGAATAATTGCAAATCTCCCCGTTCTGTGATATTCAATTTGCTCCTTTTTTTTGTTAAAAGGTTTGTAACGACACTAAAACTTTTTTCGACAAGATATGACGACGAAAACACTAACAAAAGCGTTCTCGCAATTTTCCACAGTCCAGGATATTTTTCGGGTATTTCTGCCTGCAACCAAAATGTTTGATATCCTCTTTTAAATTTCATATTCAGCTCCTCATTAGTGCTAAGTTCGAGTAGCTCCTCTTGTAATATCACATTCTCAACTTCCGTTTCATCAAATGGATTTATAACCCATGGTGGTATTTCCATCGTCAGAATATCTTCAAATCTGATTTTGAAGTCATTATGCAGGGCAATAAAATGTTGAACATATGTGTGAATATCCTCATCAAGGCATTCTGTGACAAGTTTGAAAACTGGGAAAATTCGCGCCGACTAATATTTTGCTTCATAAATTTCAATTTTCCAATAAAAGCTGAAATTACACCCTTTGCTTTCATTAAATTGAGGCTGTCCCCTTGTAATTGTAAGTTAATTTCATTAAATTTTTTGAACAAATCTGTCAAATATGCGATGTCTGCTTTCGAATTGATCAGGTTTTCTTTTAAATCCGGATCTTTACTTTCCAGAAAATTTAACACTGATTCAAAAAGTGAGTAAAATCTTGTGAAACATGCACCTTTTGTCAACCAGCGTACTTCAGTATGTAAGAGCAATCGTTGGAAGTCTTCATCATTTTCATCGCACAATTGTGCAAATAAACGCGTATTCAATGCATTACTTCTTATTTTGTTAACTGCATCAATCACAAATTGAAGCAATTGGTGCAAGCTATCATTAAAATTTTTCGCTACTAGGTGTTGTGGGTGGATGACACAGTGAATTGCAGTTACCTCTGGTATAATTCTTTTAAGATGGCTTATAAACCCACGATATCGCCCGACCATGGCAGGAGCTCCATCTGTTGCCGCCGAAATAACGTTTGTAAATAGAATCGATTTATACCTAAAAAAATCACTCAGGACATTAAATATTGATTCACCTTTAGTGTCCGTCTCCAAAGTTTTTTACGAATAGTAGCTCTTCATGAATTTCTTCGTTCATAACAAATCGAACATATGCTAACAATAATGCTTCATTACCAGGTAAAGTTGACTCATCCAGTTGAATAGAAAAATGAGTTGTTTGTAGATAATTACACAAGAAACTTTCAATATTAGAGCTCATTTAATAAATTCGTCTTTGTACAGTGTTGTTACTCAAAGGAATTCTTTTGAGTATGTCAAATGAGGATTTGTGCAGAACAGTTTTTAAAACCTCTTCAATAGCGGGTAAAATTAACTGTTCTACAATGGTGTGCGGTTTTCCAGATTTCACTGTAACTAATGAGATATTGTAAGATGCCCTCAAGCCATCATCGTTTCTTTTAGACGTTGAAGCGAACATGCCGTGCACGCTGGGTCTCTTTTCATATTATTCGTTCAATTTTGAAAATATTTCAAATCTTTACCTATTTTATCAGGATGACACCTTCTTAGATGATCTTCGAGCTTCGATGGTTTCATAGAGTCATTGCTCAAAACTTTGTTGCATAAAAGGCATATCGGCAATATTTTTTAAATAACCAACACTGTCGACATTTCTTCTTAGATTCAGCCATGTTTCATATCAGTTACCTACCTGTAAATAAAAAAAAACTTTGTTTTAGTAATCTTAAGGCGGTCTTACTTAACAGGATATGGCATGGCATATTTTAACTGAGTAGAATTAATTAATTATAGCAATGAATTCAACAAAGTACCGGTGACTTTGATATATTTCTGTAAATTCGATGTAAAATACTTTTATATAATACTTTCATAACAAAACTCTGCGATTTTAATTATTTATTTATTACCTTAATGCACGTTACGACGAGTATGTAAAGACAAGAACATTTTATGTTAATATATTTAATGATTGAATGAACCACCACATAGTCGGGAAATAAAAAAAAATACTAATAAAGTAGGGACAAAATGTTCAATCTTTTTCGGCATTCTGTTCTTTTATGGAAGTATCTAATTATGGTTCTGTTCAGTATTTAATTTAGAATACGTACCTACCGTACGCAAACATTACAAATATATTACAACAAAAATATACATATCTCCTATCGCAGCTGGGTTGGAAGAGATTTCTTTCAGGAATAAGCCTCACCTGTTGTACCTACGTAATTTTTTTGTAATTTGTCCATTTTTGGTTTACTTACAATAAATTGTAAAATAAGTAAATAAATAAAATAAAAGTATGTATAACAAATTAATTGGCAGATAAGTACTTACTTTTTACGACACTAGCAAACACTAACATCGATTCACTTTACTTTTCGAAATACCGGAAACAAATAATTAACGTTTATCCTTCGCATTCGTATTTATATTGGTGAAGAATCAAGCAAGTTCATGCAAGATTCCTAGAACACAAACACAAGTTGTAATTCGTTTCCTTTGCAAGTCTGAACAAGCGTTGCAGACAGCGGTGGCGGCAGCGGTGCGGCGGCGCTTTGCAAGTCACGACACGTTGTACTGAATATGGAATATGCAAGTTTTTACATGTAAAAGTCGCTGAGTTTCTTAAATAAATATTATCTGCCTACATTGATAAGTGAAGTCAAGGCAATATTTTAGTTCTTCACTACCCTAGTTAGAAAAAGGCATTTATAATGATTAAAAATATTAGAAACGATTAAAAAAGATTTGAATTTGATTACAAGATAGATAAATAATATATACTTTGAACTGAAGTAATCTTTCTAAATGCCTTTTTCTAATCAGGGTATCGAAACCAGATAAATTTTCGTGGACCCCCGCTTACGAATTGTGCACCCCTATTTTTTGGCCACGGCAACGTAGACCCCCGTCGAGTCTCCCGTGGACCCCTGGGGGTCCACCTGGACCACTTTGGGAATCAATGGTTTAGACTATCAGCCCGCCTCGACTTCGGATTGAATAATCATTTAACCTGCTTGGTGGTAGGGCTTCGCGTAAGGATTATATTATCAATATTATTATTATGTCATTAATAATAATAAATAACGTAATAAATAATAATAATAACGTAAAAAATAATAATAATATAAATATAACGGTTCGTCGTGTTCCGGCTGGGGGCTTGAGAGCCAGTACTTTATTTCTTACCTTCTTCTAATTTCCTGGCCGACAACGCATTAGTGAAGCCTTTGGTGTTGCCAATGTCCATGGGCGACGGTGATCGCTTACCATCAGGTGGCTCGTCTGCTCGTTTATCGGCTATTAACATAAAAAAAAATTAAGGTTTAAAATTTTGATCTAAATTAGCACAAATTGACTCATAGTTGACGCATCATACTTTAATTATACTACCTAACTTATAAACATAGCCTATGTTCATTCGAAATAATGTTCCATCCCACTGGTAAAATAATTTCTCAAATAGGTGGAGGTTACGGAGGACTAACTACCCGTCGCATTTACACAAACTCACAAAATTCGCACACTTTCTTTATATTATTTGTTTTACGTGATAAACCATGTTTCAGTTTCAATCACTACGTGCGGATGCATTGCGTGGCATTATTAAATATCTAATTTGGTACACAGTACCTACGTATTGAAATGACTCATGCATGCAAAAACTGAGCGGTCGCGTCGAGTGCGCGCGTCGGCTGAATTCGTATGGACGATTGCTGTATTGTTCGTTCTTCGGAGGTCACCTTTAGTTAGGAGCCTATAAGTCCTTCTATATAAAATAGGTAGCGTTTTAGTGATCATTTTACGTCTAACGGCAGTTTCCAATTACTTATCTATGCCTTGTAGCTAGCCTGCTTCTTTTGTGCCTCTTCACTCCTGGAGGTGGGCCATCAGGTATGAGAACTTCTCTCGATCTTGGACCAAGCGAAATAGATGTTCAACGCTAGCAATGTTAGTCCTTTCTCGGATGTTGCGGAACCAGGAACAAATCTCAAGGACAACTCTCCTTCCAGCGCTTCGCTTGCCCGCTACTTTGCCCATCATTATAAATTGGAGCAGTTGGTATCCTTCGCGTCGCAAGACATGTCCCAGATATTCCACTTTTCCCTTTTTTTTTTGACAAATGGTAATAACTCGCGGTTTCTAGCGACGCGCTGGAGTACTCTGACGTTCGAAACTTTCTATGTCCAGCTAATTCGAACCAATCTTCGGTAATACCACATTTCGAAACCTTTGAGACGTCTCTGAGTGTCAGCTTCACTACCATAACTACTGGCCAGACAAAGCTACCGAGCAGTCTTTTTCTTAGCTTTATGGACAGTTTACGGCTGCACAGACCTTCTCCATTCTCTTAAAACATGCTATGGCGATTTCGATCCGGTCACGGATTTGTTGTTGACAGTCCCATTCTTCATTCACCCAAGCTCCAAGCTATTTGTATTTTCGCACTAGCCCTAGATCTTTACCTCCAACCTGAATCTTAGGGTTCAGATCCTTGTTACAACTGGTAATCATCTACGGCAATAAATGAAATAAAGCAAAATTCGCACCTTAAACACGCAGCATTAACCTTGTCGGTTAATACCACTAACCGCGTGTTACTAACTGCACACGAGCTGCCCTGACACCGATATAGTGTAACGAAAAGCGGTGAATGTCGTGCGTCCTGTACAGATGTAACGCTAGAACACATTTGACCACATGATACGCCGTTTTTCGATTGACGCATTGAAACACATTAAAAGTCCGCTTTACAATTTGTCAAATGTATTTAGACTACTAAAACCAAATACTTCTCCTATCCAAATGTCGGAGATGGTCATTAGTATAGACGTCAAACGAAACTCAGCACGATGTCCGAGTGATGGCAGCACCGCCGCGATAACGTCGATATTCGGCTAACATCGTACTATAACAGAGCCTAGCTAGTGGAATGACGCCGGATGGAGCCTCAGTTTACATTCTGCGGTCGAAGAGTTCGGTTCCTCCGCAGTGGGAACTGTTACTTGTTTCGTTTGCTCGGTGTGAAGTGTTTGTTGGCAATTAATTAAAAATGTTAAACGATTCTACGCCCACGCTATGTTCGACAATGCTAGTAAAACTACTGGCGTTGCCGATACATATATATTGTTACCAGCAAAATCTTGTCTGGATTTCTGTCTTAAAACTGTATTACAAGAAGATGAGTCTCTAATACCATTGATGTATCTAGATTTTTCAAAAGAATTTCGCACACACTCATTAACATACCCTTTACACAGACACACACGATGTACACTACGTCTCGTTAGTTTACGAATATTTAAAATCTATAAGGTCACCCGAGAGCCACTAATAATGTTGACTATATGTCGCTCAATGAATTGAATTGGAGCGTATGAGGCTGTGCCGATCATTAAATCCTAGCAGATCTTTCATAATTGTGCTGTATTTTGCTGGTCAATAGAATAATGCCAGTCGCTTTCGATTAAATGTACATTGAAATTGAGAAGACACCGTAACTCAGTTAGTAGTGACCATGGCAACCAAGTGAGTGGCGCCTGGTTCGATTCTCGACCGAGATAGCATTTATGTGACAATATATGTTTGTTCCCGTGGAAGTCTGTGACGTCATATGAGTATACGTCCGTGCCACCCGCGACACAGGAAATCTTAGTGCGGGATTGTGGGTGTGTGAACGTTTAATGTTGAACACCTCGCAATTCATCGATGACCGTCGTAACCACTTACCATCAGGCCAATTTGGAAGTGTGCGTTGCAACATAAAAAATACACGAACTGAGATCAAAGCTGATGTTCATCGTACTCGTAAACCAGTGTAGAACGAAACTGTCGAAACGGTAATAATCCGTATCGTTCATCACCATCTCACGTAGTTTCGATATTTTATCTCAAATAAGACCAGATAGACAATTCGATGCTTTAGGGACGGTAAAACACCAGTTTATGACTCTTGGGATTTTGTTTCAATAATTTTACAGTTCAAAGCATTTGTCTCACTGGCGGCTGTCCGTTTTGAACAAAAACACGAAAAATTAGGATGTTGATAATAACTCAATAAGATTATATAGAGTATGGTAATGTAGAGCATTTTACGGATTTCTGCTGATTCCGCACGATGACGCTGTTATGGTAAGTTAAAACATAAACGGTGGTTCAATAAAAGTTTTTTTATTCATTATCACCAAACCATCATTTTTTAATTATTATCATAATGATCTTACTTACGTTTTTGAAGTAGTTTTGATCCTTGAGTAATAAAAAAAATATATAATAAAAGAAACCCATTTCAAAAATATACTCAATACATTATTATGTATATACATAAAAACAAAAGACTGATAAATTTTGCTTTGTAGTGATTTTATTAATTATTGATTGATAATCATAATTATTAGGGAATTGTCGTTATCTGTATCTATAACATTACAATCAAAGAGATTTTTTTTTGTATGTTTGCAAAACAAACTAAAAAACTACTTTACCAATTTTAAACATTATTTCACCTATCAAAAGCTACATTATCAGCAAGTAACATGTGCCATACGCTGTTAAAAAAAGTTGAGACTCCTACGAAAATTGCAGTGCAGTGCAAATGCTATCTTTCGCGAACGAAGCCGCAAGGGGGGTTTGCTAGTAAGGGATATATGTATATACCCCTTTATAGCTTTATAACTTTTATGCATATAAAAGCTTCCAAAGCGAGTAATGCTCTACATTATTTTCGAAAAGTAAACACGATAAGATGGTTAAAGATAATTTTGTGACTTCAGTGAAAGATAATTGAAACGGAAAAGTACACGGAAGGACTGTATAATCGTCGAAGTGACATATTTATATTGGCGTATATGTTTTTCTTTTCTCATTCAGAGACACAGAAAGGCGCATAGTTTAGTAGAGAGGCACTGATACACTTTGTGGAGTAAAGATGAGCGGAGAGGAGCGGACACTGAAGGTTAGGGGAGTGAGTCGCAAAGTGAGGCGAGAGGTTCGAGGGAAAGCGATAACAACTACATAGTAGTATATAGTATGGAACAGTTTTTCCCAATTATTCTTTAGAATCACAAACATGTTAACATTGTAACGAAAAAAATGTAAATGTAGGTTAGATTAAGAGTTTTAAATGAAATTTTATCATTTGTTGAGACAAAAAAATCATAACCTAAAAATCTTAAGCCGAAGCCGAATCTTTGAGTCGAAAGTTGCATCACTGAAATATTTTTTACAATTTATTTTTACCACAGCTCATTTACAACCATCCGTTTAGCACTCCCATTTATTATCAACACATTTAAATATCTGATCTTTATTTTTAAATGGACCAATCTCAAAAATGAATGAAGAATGAATATACTCGTTCTATTTTGAAGTTATTTTAAAATTGTTATTGAGTTGTGAACGCCCAGCTGAACGGTCGTATTTGTTTTTTTTTTTTTAAATAATACGATATTTTCCTTACCCATCAAAATCTCATAATCAAAAAATGTTCAGTACAAATTGTGGGCGTAGGAATCATCATCATCACCTCAGCCGGACAACGTCCACTGCTGGGCATAGGCCTCCCCCAAGGATCTTCACCATCCACACTTGTAGGAATCATAAAAGCTAGCAATGTAAACTTTACAGCAAATTGTACAAACGTTTTAATAGTATGATTTTATTTTCATTCAATTTTTAATCTACTTACATTTTACTTCCGTTATCCGTTGATGGCAACCCAAACTGAACAATTGGTGTGGATCTGCAGATTATTGGAGCGTTTAATTACAAGTACCCACGGAGGTGTACGACCTTGCCACGTCCCAACCGTAAGCAGTCTGGTAACGCTGGCGTCAAACCACATCTCGTCGCTAACATTGAAACCACGGACTGAGTGAAATAGGAACTCATTCACTTCGGGTGCGAATCAGGTGAATTGCTCAAGTGAAGTTTTCGGGCGTAATTAACAATCTGAATCAACGCTTCTGTCTTTGCCGACAACTTTTCTGTAATCATTTTGAAACTGTAGATAATTTCACCTGACATATACAATGTCTGCATACAACTAAATATTGGAGCTTGTTACACGGACGACTTTCCATTGTTAGTCCCATGCTGATAACTGAGACGTGGAGTTGAATCTATTTGGGTATTATCCTACGTCGCAGTCAATGAGAACCATAATTGATATCTTACATTATCGTTCAATTGTCAGTGTCAATGTAATTGATCAGTGTACGTTCAAATGTTGATAGTTATTCTCAAAGTTCGATATCGTCTTTACAACCCATAGTGTCTCACTGCTGGGTTGTCGGATTACATATAGCTTGAGAAACTTATGAAGTTATTGCGTTTTTTCATTTGTGCAGGTTTCCTCAGGGTGTTTTTTTTTATCACTGAAGCATAATTAATTTAGTAATATAATCTGAAGATGTGCGTGCGGGATTCGACCATTGCATCAAAGTTCACTAGTTAAAAATCACCATCTACTCTGATCGGGCTTCGAACCTCATGACAACCATGAAGAATTCAGAACACGGTTATAATCAAATTAACCTGAAGGGTGTTCAGTACGAAATGCTTTTAGCACTAAGCAACCTTTGTACTAATCCTCCCATATTTACCTTTGTAATTTAAATAAATGAAGCCAAACATGCAAAACTATAAACATCGGGGTTTCATGCCAATTCATTGTAATATCATATTCGCATAGCATTCTACAGACTTGTACACCGTCTAGACACGTTCGGTCGAGTCTAGACGCTCAGACAGGGCCTGGTAGACGCCAACTGGGAGCACAAAATCAATGAAAAGGTATAAAAGTTTGGTCTGAACGCGAAAGTGATTGTAATTAAATTTTTCAATTTTAACATTTGTGTTTTTTTGCCGTCCGATATCTGACCCCTGGCTGGTACATGTATTGTCTTCTAAATTTTAAAATTATTTCAGCTTTGAAATAAAAAATGCATCCGTCACTGGGATATTTTGTCTACGGGACACGGTGAAAATTTTAATTTTCATGTAAATTTTTACCTTAATACGATACTGTAATTACAAGAAAAGTAAAAGTGGAACTATAAAGTTAGTTATTGATACTTGTGTGCATTTGAAAAAGTGAAATATAGTTTGATATTAAAACAACGTACGTTACGAGAAACGCCCATCAACCTTTTCCCAAGTAATTAGATCCCAGTTTTATTACAACGTAGAAAACTTAGTATCTCATTGTTTTCGTATTTTAATTCACAGATATATAAATAAATATGGCTTCACTATAAAATCTGAGGAATGTTAGGAGACATTAACAAAAAGACGCACTAGTATATCCAGAAGTGCCCGTCGGAGTTGACATATCATTATTTTAGACATATCATTTATTCGTAATGTTCACAATTACCAAATTTACAGTTGAAACACATTTAGTTGAGTTATAAAAACATTACAATGATTGCCAACCAGAAAAGAGCGAAATGTTACACACATGCAAATATTACGAAACGTTAATTAAATTTAATTGAACGAAAGTTGCGTTAATTGAAGGTTCCCTGCTGTATACAAACACACACAATAAACACAAAAGCTACAAATTTGTATAGATCCCACGTCTGTCTCAATTTAAAATCTTTTATTGACTTGGTTTTTATTCAATCAAAAGACTGAATACTATTATCAAATAATTTAATGAGGTTTTACAGCTCTGAATATAACATTAGACCTCATTAAGTTATCTTGTAATAATCGCACTCGGTCCTATTAAAACAAATCGAAAAGGCCGATTACTGCGCGAACTATAGTGTGCTGTCCTACGACACTGGATAAGTAAAGTATCCAGTCGTTGGATTGTATTGCTCTCCATTCACAATTTACATCCAAAGGTTGTAAACGGAGAAATTTATACATTCATTGCCTGAGTAAGGATTCAATTTGCTGAATGGGAGATGAAAACGAAGTGGGGGGTTTGTGAAATCGCGGACGGTTATAACCGCGGGGAATTTTTCTTATTCGAGCCACTATAGTCCTTATATCCAAAATTACTTGTTGTTCAATTAACGATAATACTTCATATTACAGCAAACCAACCCTGGAATTGGCTGCGAGTTTGATCTCTGAGATTACAGAATGACCGTTCTCAACGATTGCACTGATCGGAGTAACATTCATACAATATATTTGCGTTGTGCAAACGATGGAAGTTATGAACAAATACTATAATTAAAAATAAAAATGACCATCAGTCCGCAGTAAATAAATTACTAATAATAATAAAAATTAATTTCTAAAGTTAGAGGTCCACGTAGGAGTCGAAGTCTAGTCTCCCGTGCGGAAGACCTACGATCGAACCACTAGGATCCACTGCTCGCGGTACATACTAACATAATAAAATTGTAACAAGGCTGTATCTATATATTAAAGGTCTTTATTTTGCATTATAATTATTATTTTTATTACATTACATTTACATTATTTTTTATTATTCTTCGTGTGTATTTATCCGAGAATCAGGCGTAAACTTCTAAAAATTCTTCTGTTGGTAATTAATCAAAAAACCATAGACACAAGTATCATTTATTACACTTCTGTATTATATTTACGTTACTAAGTATATTATGGTATTTAAAATTTTACGTGAACAATATTTTGTTCAAATTTAAACAATTTTTAGTTTTTGAAATTACAGGAATGACAAGCTTCCAATCACAGAGCATAAAAAAGTTCAGACTGTCCTATTGATATACCTACTTCTTAGGCATTACAAAACTTATTTGAAATGGTTCCGTATGAACAGTCAATAAATAAATCGATAAATTGAATTACTTAGAAGTTACAACTTATAGAACAATATTAGATAAATTCGGGCGAAGTTGCTCACAAAATTTAATCCTTTATATCTTCTAAGTTTGACGATATATTAATATAATAATAATTTTCACACTGTTACTTGTCCATAATAAAGAAAGCAGGGCACAACACTTCGTCAACGATAAACCGTTGGAGTTCTCAATGTTCACTTTCAAGTGATAACTTATTTGGATAGGGCTGTTATCTGTCAAGTTCCAATGCTAATTCTATTTCTTAAAAAGTAATGTAAAGAAACAAATGTCCAATCGTTTGAGCTGAAATTTATGGGTTGATTTCTATATACTGCTAGATTGGTTGATAAAGTAATGTGACATTCATTACAATTATATCAATAACCACCGTTTTTATATCAAAATAATGTTCGCAGACAAATGCAAATGATGATTTTGATTTTGAGCTAGAAAAAATACAATCAAATCTGATGTATGTTGCATAGCTAATAAAAAAAAAATATTGTGTAACCTGACCTTGTTTTTTTTACTTGAAATGCGATTTTTTATGTGGTTCCCCTGCTGGATTAATCATCTACTTAAATATTGCTGTAAATTTTAATTTTGGAATTTTAATTTTTAGTATCAAACCTAAAACTCGGATATAATATATTTATACACTAGTAGTAATTACTAAGTATATAAGAAGTGGTGTACCTTCTAAAAAATTGATAAATTGAGGTCTTATTAGATATAATATATTTATTATATTTACATATAATATATATAATTTGCGTGAATGAACGATTCTTAAGTATAATAAGATCCAAAAAATGTCGCTGTAACCAATCTTATAACGAATTCGTTACATATTATAAATATATCGTAGAGACAACTGTTTGGCCAGCTAGTAACAGATTATAGACAACTTTTCAAAACATTGCATTACACAAGACGATCAATGTAACATTGAATGAGAGGTTCGTCCGACTATGAAGCTGTAAGACGAACGCTAATGACGGTAATTTTATAAAAATACGAAATTTCGACCATTTCACGAACCTTATTAAAAGACTGAGATTAACTACCTTTTCTTTTACGTGGGGAAACTCTCATGGGTTCTTCGCAGCCGCGGGGGTGACTGAGAGGATATGCCGGACTCCTACCGGCTAAAACCCCACGGTGTTCTTCTGAGCGTCCTTTGTCGGGACTGCGGGTACGCTCTCGCATTCTTCCGCGGACCCGACGGCGTTCGCTCTTCTACAGAGCCCGTCCCTGTGCGATATGAATCTGGAGCTACTTCATCCCTCCGTCTTTGAGGTGCACGCGGGAACACCGTGCGCATCACCTCGAGGCTCGTTTCTTGCGGTCCTTTTTCGGTCGGTTTTTGTCCTGCACACCCCCGTATCTTAGGCCATAGCCTCTGTTATGGGGTCGGAGATGGGTGTTGGTGCCTCTTCTCCTACGCCCGGTTCGCCGACTGCGGATTTGGAGGTTAGAAGTATTTTCTCTCTCCCTTTCCGCAGCCTCCTTCTGCGACATGACTTCTTCGCAGAAGGACACTTCGAATTTCCACGATCTCTCGCTCTCCACCATAGCTTTCACCAAAGCAACGAGCGAGAGGTCGTCCCCCATAGCAGAGCTTAACTACCTGGAGATGAAAGGCTTTACTTTGTGATTTGAACGACGGTCTTTTGAACCAGATACTCAAATTCAGTTCTTCTATGCATATCTAGTATTTCATCCCGTGAAGCCTGCCTGGCTAGCTACTACTCTCTTGCTCGAGTCAGCCGCCATACGATTCTTCGTGTTCTGGTGGGGGGCTTGAGAGCCAGTACTTCCTTTCGTATCTTCTTGTAATTTTCCGGCCGACAATGCATCAGTGATACCTTTGGTCTTGCTCCTAATATCCCTAAAAAACTCCTAATATTATTTACTATCTCTTTAAGAGAATTTTACTACGTTTATATCCTTTACCGCGGGAACAAATTCATTTCTCGGTATAAAAATATCCTGCATGTGGGTTCATAACATAAGTGTATACATGTGCCAAGTCTCATTTTAATTTACATATTTAGTGGTCCCTACGTGATTCTGTAACATAAACATACAGACAAAATTTACGAATAACAAAACCGAATGACATAAGTCTTCAAAGATTTTTTTAAACAGATACGGATCTTGTACAGATTAATTATTAGTAAAGATTAATTTAAAAGCCATATTTTTTAACAACCTTACCTTCAATTATTGATTGCAACATTACAACGACTTGTACTTTTACTTTCGCTGATCGACAAGTTTCAACTTCAGCAAGAATAATAGTATAAAATTCCCCCAGACAACTTGTAGGCAATCTTTTGGCCTGTAGTTTTGTAGAGTGAAATAGATGCAGGCGCTGTTTGCGTTTCCTGCGACTTCCGCCTCGTGCCCTGACGGCTATCAGCGACCACTTTTCGAATGAATTGACTTTGTAATTAACCGTTGTCATGATATATGTATACAATATTCATATATCCGTATCCGTATCCTGATCCGAAATTTCATATCCATAACATGCTTAGCTTAAAGAAGTGCGGGATTCTTCCTAGACAATATTGTACCCCATTAGTCAACAAAGGAGACAAGATACACTAGACTATCCAACAAGTGTGGTCCAATGGTACTGGAACTATGACAAAGTTAACGTTTGGTAATTTAAGTGCTTGTGTCAACTTGCCAGCACTCAATATGAGCGATCTAAATGGCTCGGCAGCTGTCTACAAACTTCCCTTGTTGGGTAGTCATTAGATGCAAATTGATGCGGCATCAACAACCGATACACCCACACCCAAACCCGAGGTCGTTGAACTGTAAAAAACCGGCCAAGTCCGAATCAGTCTCGCGTAGGGTACAGTTCCGTATTGCGTTGAGGGATATTTTGGCATTTTTGAGTGAGAATTTATATTACAGAAAAGGAGGGAAGGTAAGAAAGTGCAGTAACGGATAGAGACAGTATATACTATACGTATTGTAAGACAGTATCGAATCCCTAGCAAAATACTCGTAGCTGGCGCTTCATATTTAACCTATTTTAATCAATATCTTGTCGATTTAAGGAGGGCTTTAAATTATATAATTGTAATAACAATGAAAACATTGAAAACACTATATACTAATCTCTAACAGAACTCCCATACTGGCATTTATCTTTTAAATGTAATATCTATTTCCTAGGATGTACGGTTTTATATAAGTTATCACAGATGCTAAATTTTACCTAAATATGTACCTCGGTTTTCGCTACATACCAATAGACAGATACACAGACAACAAAATTGAAAGAAAAATTTGAACTTTATGACAAAACCAACGCATTCGGCAAAGCGATGGAAATAATAAAAAAAATAATAGATGTATAATACACACAAATTGATCGTAAGTTTCGTGAAGTAACTTTCTTTAAATTCAGATAGAATATTCCCCGCAATAACGTTATATAAATTGGCTAAAATTCTACAGTTCGCAGCAGACGGACCTCGCAGACTGAGTTGAAGGTAATTTACATACTTGTTTGTCGCACTGTGTTAGCGTTAAGTGCAATTAATGTAAACAAAGACTGCACGTGAACGACGTCAAACTTGGCTTCAAGCGATTAGCAGCCATATCACGTGTCCCTTATCGTAATTACAGGAATGGAAGGGGCTTGCTCTACCTGGCTGTTCCAGTGCACGAACTCAGGGCCACCGTGTGTCCCAAGTTCCCATGTCACCGTAACATCACCCACATAACCTAAAGTTAAAAATTTATATCTGAAGATAACGACAGTGCCTCATTTGCTAAATGGAGAATGGTATTAAATTCCATCGTAAAACTCAGGTCGTTAAGATATAAACAAGACAGGATCTTTTCATTGAGCCGAAATTTCTTTTAGGCAACCCTAATTAACTATAAGGTAAATTATTCATTTGATACCAGCACAACATACATACAACCAATTGTGAACGACCCACACATTGTTACTATCCAAGTATGTCTTTCTACAGCAACTAGCTATGACTTAGCTCCAACAAAAATGACAGCTCCAGTGCCTTACACTTGGTTCAGGAATAATTAACGCGTTTCTATACAAAACTATTCACTTCTATTCCAAGCGGTCAGTAAATAATAATACGGCGATCTTATGTCGAGGTATTGCGTTAGCAATTGTTGGATTGAGTTGCGACCGACAAAAACCAGAAACGCCAGGCTCTGACGATTGGCGACCTCGTATTAAATTAACTGCTTTATCAGGGATTCGTGACAGCGGGGCCAGACAACAAAGGGTCGACCACAGTTACACACGGTGATGATAAACAGGAATCTAATAGGGAAGAACGAAATACAATATGTGGGTTGTATGTTCTGATTTAGGGAGTCGGGAATAGCAATGCGTCTATGACAGATTTCAAATAGTATTGTGATCTGGTCAGAAGAGTATAATTTAGTACAATGCGGCTTCTTTATCAACACAATGTTCGTTTTCTTCCTGTTTTGGTGTATTCGGTGTCTCGTTAGCGTCTTGTTGAAGATAGACAAGGGATACTAATAAAATAGACGTTTTGAGCCCTATTGGGGCGGCCTAGAATACTGTTCCCAATCCCATGTTGCCAGAACAGGGGTCGTAAGAGGCGACAGAAGCCAGCCTGCTTGGTGGTAGGGTTTCGCGTAGTGATTATATTATCAGCATTATTATTAAGTCATTAATATTATTACTGGTATTATCTTTCCGTGAAGCCCGCCTGACTAGCTAATACCCTTCTCCATGTGTCAGCTGTCAAACGACTCGTCGTGTCCCGGCTGGTGTTTTAAGATCGAGTACTTTCTTTCTTTCTTCTTTTTTCAGGGCCGTGAACGCATCAGTGACGCCTTTGGTGTTACTCATGTCCATGAGCGACGGTAACCACTTACCATCAGATTGCTCGTCTACTCGTTTGTAGGCTATTCATATAAGAAAAGACGCGTTGTACCTACGAGAATAAAGCATTATTTATTATTATTATTAGCACATTATTAGCACTAATTATTCCTAAGAGAAATTTCTTAATTGTCATCCAAGGTTTGCTAAGTAGAAATATTATAAGGTTATAAAAATCTGATAAAATAAAATAGAATTCTGTAAGGTATAAATTTATATCAATTTACCACTAAAATTGTGCTACTCTCACGTTTTTAACCTATTTAAAAACTAGAAAATTATTTTAATACCGAGACGATAAAAAACAAAATAAACTTTATTAGTAAAACCAGAAATTCAACTACGTCTACGATAGTAATTTAGTCTGGGGAGTTTAGAAATACATTTTCTATTTCGCAGGAAGTCCACACAACAAAAGGGGTGCAACAAGTGCAGACGCGGCGTCCGGGCGCGGCGCCGAGACTCGAGAGGAAATTAATCGAGGGGAGAAATGGTAAATTTTCCCCATCCAATGACAGACGTGGGGTATTTGATTTGAAACGAGAAAACTAATTTTAAAATAATTTGGCATATTGTTACGACTTTTATTCAAACCGCGTTATTGTGGAATCTGTAATTTAACTGAAGTTAATTTCTTTTAAAAGTAAAAATTGTAATTTGATTCAATATACACCCTAAGGCCATTGAAAAAATTTAATGAATAATCTTCTATCAATTATTTTTACAAAGTTGATTTTATGTTCAAATAGGTTCTCGGTGTTGTTAAATTTTATTGTGTTTTATTAACAAGTAAACATTGTATTTTTGTGTTTATATAAAATTTTGACCTGTAATTTTAGTTCACAAAGAATTTTGGAGTGTCGAGTTAAGAACTTCAGATGGATCGGAATGGGTGGATATTTGTGATATTTACTCTAATGTAATCCACATTTGTAGCTATACTGTCAGTATTGGGTAAATTGTTTAAGAGTATTGTCCATCAATTATTAAGCGTGCAACTGGAGAGTCAACTATCTAATGCCGAGCACGGTTTTAGAATCGGTCGATCTGCTACGAGCTATTTACAATTTTACTCGTATGTAACTGGGACAGTAGATGATGGTCTGCAAGTTGCCTGTGCTTACTTTGACATCCGGAAAACGTTTGATACGGTAGACAACGATCTGCTCCTCCGTAGGTTTGCAACTGCCGGATTTTCTTCAACCTTACTAGAATTCTTCTCCTGCTATCTCCGTAACCGCAGGCAGTATGTGCAGTTTAATGGATCTATCTGAAAGCCGTATTATATATTTTTCGGAATCACCCAGGGTTCGAATCTCGGGCCTTTAGAGTTCCTAATTTTCGTAAACGATTTGCCGAGTACGGTCAAGGGGGCTTTTTGTCTGTTATTTGCAGATGATTTGAAATTATTGTTTTGAAGTGAAAGATAAGACAGACTGTAACATATTACAGAGGGACATTGACAATGTTAGTAATTGGAGTAGGAGAAATACGCTCAGGCAAAGTGCTTTGTGATATCTTATAGGCGATTGCACAATCCACTCGAGTATGATAATCGCTTGAATGAGGTCGTTGTGGATAGGAAATCCAAAATCATGGACTTGGGAGCCATGATGAATAGTAACCTTACTTTTAATGATCACATTTTGACGATACCATCAAAAGCTTACAAATCGGTGGGTTTTGTAATGAGACAAACAAGAATACTTGAAAGTGTTGCCGCAATTAAAATGTTGTACAATTGCTATGTAGGAAGCATACTGCAAAATTATTCGGTTGTCTAGAGTCCGTAAGTATAAACTTATGTTGGAGAAACTTCAAAGAAAATTCTTAAGGTGGTTATATTACAAGCAGTATGGTGTAGGGTGTCCTTATACATATATGTATATCCGAGTCAGTTTGTGCTTGGAATGACAGGATACGATTTCCTTGAAATGAGACCTGCAATATATTTGTTAAAATATTTTTTGAATTATTTAGAGGCTATATCTTTAACCTTTCAGTGTTGGAACGAATACCATAGTATGTTTCTGATAATTACATTTATTCTCGGAGACGCAAATTGTTCCTTGGGCCAAACTGTCGCTTAGTTTCGATGAATGAGTTACCTTTGATTGGCGCCTTGACCTTACTTAATGGGTTACAGGTTTACAGTCCTAATTTGGACTTATTTTTTTCCGAATTTGCTGTATTTCACAGCCAGCGAACGCATTCAATCCGTAGTATGTAAGTAAACGCATTGGGTCGCTTCTGTCATGTTTATAAAACATACAAATGTAAAATTTAAACAAATAAATTCTATCCTAGGGCACAGGAGGTTGTGATGTGTAAGATGCTCCACTGCTCCACACTTAATCCAAGCCCACATCCTCTGCTTGTGGTGCATTTGGCTAAACAACAGACGAGGCAAAGGCGCAGGTTCCTCTGGTTGAAAGTTGCTGGATTCCTTACCAAGCATTTTACTTATTTGACTTCCTACCACTTTATAAATACACTGTGAAAAGCTTCTATTGTGTTTTAGTTGCACTGTCGGAAATCCAGTTAAAAAGCCATGGTTCTTTGATGTTACAGATGTTCATAGGCTATGGTAATCATTTACCATCACTTCCCTTTATTCTTTTCCATTTATTCAATTTAATTAAAATTTTCACAGGGCCAGTGGTCAAATAATAAAGCCGAGTAGCTTTCCCTTGACTAACGCAAAATTGAAGCAAAGAAACGGTGTTTAAAGTAATATTGTGATAACATAATGCTATTAAAGTACATGTTGATGTGAAGAAATATGAAGGTGAACTAAACAGATGTTTTAAAGTAATTTTCTATCATTTATCTACTAGGATCAATGAAAATGGCAATGTGAGGTGACGTTCTAGACATTAAAGCGGGTCAGTCAATAAAAGCACTTTACGCCGAGATACTTTCCGCCTGACTGACCCGAAAATTAATCTTGAGGCAGAATAAACAATCCCGCACCTTCCGGCTAATCAATCATATTGTGATATGGCGCTGCTGAAAGAGAAAACAATAAACTTTGATAATTATCCTGTGAATGGAATCGCTAAGCACTCATCGGCTATGGTAAAAAGGACATTAGAATCTGGTAAAGGACTAGATACTAGAGAACAAAATAGAACAACATGCGCAGTTGACTCAGTGACTGCATCCGTTAGACTGGTGACGAGAGTAAGGACGTCGCAGGTATAGCAAACATGGGCTTGTAAGACACACTATTAAATTGTATATTTGCGAAGACACTTTATTTACTGATTTAGTATATAAAAAAAAAAATTAATACTTTTAAAAATATTAGTGCTTAAAGCATAGGACTCAATAAGTGTATATTTGTATCTATATATATATAAGTGTGTATATTTGTATCTAAGAAAATAAAATAACGTTGAATAGCGAATGGAGAATAGATAGTAAATGGTAAAAATAGATGGTTTGAGGAGTGGCGGAATAGTTCTTAAATTAAAAATCCTTCTCTGTTCCGCCTGCATATTCTATTAATTTTCTCACGCCAGACAACAAAGGACTCAACAAGTGATGTAGTAGTATCGAGACGCGGAGAATGGGGAAGTAAGAAGTGAGGGGGAAACTGCACCCCGCAAACTTAGACTTGCAATTTTTAATTTCAAAAGAATGCGCTCCCGCTTATTACATTTTGTCTCTTAAATTTAACAGAATCTTTTATTTTAACTTGCATCTAAAGGATATGGACATCCCAATGATTTATTTTTGCATCTGTGTTAATATCTGATGACCATAGCATAAATCCTATCATATTATATCATAACTACGACATGGTATTATCATTATCGTTAGTAATGTTTTTTTAGAACTCCAGTTATGTGATTTATTTATATATTTACTTATACACCATACAAATTCATATTAAAACAGAGACGAACGTAATGGCTAAAAGCTTCAGGCAGTATGAACACAACGATACGGCAATATGGATATATCGGTCAGATGACACATGAAGCTAGTATCCTAATTTGATAAAAAAACTTTTAAGTTCTTATTGCTATGAAAGCGTGTTCTTTAGTTTCAAATTCAAAAAGTACCAAACAAAAAAAAGCATTGGTTACGTTTTCGACCTTAATCCATGGAACTATTTCGATTTGTGTTTAAAAGAGATCGTTAACTGTTTGTCCACTAAAAACAAGAAATCGAAAGACTTATCCAAACATTTAAATAGCGTACATGCGATTTGCAATTTAAACATACAAGATAAATTATCATAAAGTTGTCACCGTTTATGTCTATTCGTAAACGAGCCATTGTTATATTCATCAGCTGTGGGAGACATGTCTACGGTGGTTGTGGCGGGTCACGGCTGTTTCTATGTTGCAAGATGTGGTTTACGACAATTGTGACATACCTTTCTAAAATCCGTTAGAATATAATAGAAGTAATCTAGTGCCTCAACGCACCTTAGTGTCACCCACGCAAAACGCTCGAGTTCAACTTCTCCACCTCTTAACTTTTCAAATTACCTACATATTAAAAAAAAAATATTTTGGTGAAACGAAACATCATGATCTCCCATTGCTATAAATTAATCAGATTTCGATTTCAAATAATAAAACTGAGAATTTTTACCAGATTTCTAAGAACTTTTCAGTGAAGAACAGCACCATTGCTATAAATTAATCAGATTTCGATTTCAAATAATAAAACTGAGAATTTTTACCAGATTTCTAAGAACTTTTCAGTGAAGAACAGCAAAGCACGGTATGCGGTTTGTGGGGAAACCTGCATATCTTAAGATATGCAATATAACATATCTTTGCGATTTGACTAATACTTTAAGGTTCACGGTTTTTTATCGATTGTATAAAAGATCGGATTCGGTTGGAGGGTACCAAAACACTTTATCGGCACACCTGTCCGCAAATCGTCGCATTTAACGAATTTGATCTAATGCAATCGTCGTGAAATAGGAAATTCGAACAAGAAGACAATTTTAAATGCAGTGTAGTGTAATGTGTAACTATAGTTGTATTTAGATATAAGTTTTATTATACTATAATGTAAAGTGATCATCAATAAATTGTATCAGTGTTACAAAAGTGTTCGGCAGTTTCACTCATCTCCCTAGCACCACCAACCAGTATATGGCGACCCCGCCAGGATTTTATTCAATGAGTTATCTTCTAAATTTAACCATACATATAATAAAATTTCAATTATCGCTTTTTCTACATAAAGGATATATGAGAAAAATGATTATTGAGGTCTTTATGAAGGGCAATAAAACCCTTATAGAATCATATACTATACCCATTAAAGCGACTGCATCGAGGGAGTCTTCGCTTCATAAACACGCGATATTTTATCTATGCGCTAAACATGTCGAATATTTTAATAGTTACAACGTGGCATATCTAGAATAGAGAAGGATGATTATGTGTGCACACAATGACTCAATACGCGTCATTTACTGTGCCTTTTTAAAAATATGAAGAAAGCATTTTTATTTCATAAAATAATCGCTTCCGCGAGTGTTTCTAAAAGTGTTTACTAGTGTTTCTACAAATGAAAATGTTTGTCGAATGGAGTAACAGGCTAAAATAAATTTATGCGATAATTAATGAAAATGCCGCACCGTGCCCTTACAGTCAACCTTAACAACTTTAGTCAACTTACAACCTTAGTGACCTTACAGTCATTGGTTTTCAGTGCGAATCCTATTTTGCATAGTTCAGGCCAATGTCCTATGACTCTACATAAAAACTGAATTAAAACGAAAGTAATATCCAAGAAGAGGACGCATTCAATACATTTTCGAACCATAAAAATAAGAATAAACAATGTTAAGTAAAACCCTTTTATGTGCGTTTGCGAAGTGATTATAATAAATGAGGATTATAAATCTAATATACAAAATTCTCGTGCCACAGTTTTAGTAAACATACTCCTCCGAAACGGCTTGACCGATTTTGATGAAATTTTATATGTATATTCAGAAGGTCTGAGAATAGGTTGTTATCAATGTGTACACCCCAATTTTTATTTTTTAGCCAAAATTTTTTATTTTTATTTATTATTGTTTTTAGTAAAGATATTGTTTTTAGTAAAATTATTATAATTAGCGATATAATAGGTCTTTACCTATGAAATTGCCGTTCTGCTGTACTGGCCATTTCAAATCAAAATATTTTTTTTTGGCTGATAATTCTAATTTCAAATTGATTTTATTTTTAAAACATGGAATTCTTTTTTCTAAAATCGTCATTTGTTTACTTAGTGTTTTGTTTTAAACACATTGGAACATTTTTCGTCATCATGGATACGTTAAAAATTCGAGTAATTATGGAGTATGAGTACCGTCGTGGCAGCAAAGCGGCACAAGCGGCACGCAACATCAACGACGTTTTCGGAGCGAACACTACAAACGAACGCACCACCCGTTATTGGTTTGCCCGCTTCCGTTCTGGAAATTTAGACCTGAAAAATGAACCCCTTGGTCGTCCGAAAACTTTGGTCGACAATGACGAATTAAAGGCGATTGTGGAAGCTGATGAAACTCAATCTACGGCTGAATTAGCAACATCTTTCGACATTAGCATCAAAACAATATTGGTCCGTTTGCGTCAAATTGGCAAGGTAAAAAAGCTTGACAAATGGGTACCCCACGAACTTAATGATCGCCAGCGCGAAGTACGCGTCGAGACGTGCCTTGCACTGCTCAACAGGCATACAAATGAAGGAATTCTGAACCGCATTGTTACTTGTGACGAGAAATGGATCCTGTTCGACAATCGTAAGCGCTCAGCAAGTTGGTTGGACTCTGGTTCAGCACCCAAACAATGCCCTAAACGAAAACTTACCCGTAGAAAAGTGATGGTCCCTGTTTAGTGGTCTAACGCGGGTGTAATTCATCACAGCTTCTTACCAAACGGGACGAGCGTTACTACAGATGTGTATTGTGAAGAACTGAACACAATGATGGCGAAGCTCGCACGTCTCCAACCAGCTTTGGTCAATCGTTCGGCTCCACTGCTCCTGCACGACAACGCGCGACCTCACACTGCACAGCAGTCAGTCTCTAAGCTACAAGAGCTGGGGTTGGAAGTTCTCCGTCATCCGCCGTACTCACCAGACCTTGCGCCTACAGACTTCTACTTTTTCCAGAATTTGGATAACTTCTTGGCGAGAAAAAAATTCAATACCCGAAAGGCAGTACAAAATGCCTTTGAAAAATTTGTTGCCTCCCGTCCAGCTGATTTTTTCAAAAACGGCATCAATAAGCTACCAATGCGTTGACAAAGATGCATTGATTGCATGGGTGATTACTTTGATTAATAGAAATAAAAAATATAGAAAAAAAATACACTTCATTTATTTCATGAAAAACGGAAATTTCATAGGTAAAGACCTATTATATAATTAATAATTTATATGGCAAAACAACGTTTGCCGGATCAGCTAGTAATATATAAATTGAGACCGGGGCTTGCAAAGTTACATCCCGACGATTAAAGTAAGAGACACTCTGTGTACGCATGCGCGTGCGTAGGTATACATACGTGTTTTCATTGCAATTTGAATCTTCCAAATAGTTTCAAGCCACAAAATAACGGCAGATCGTTCCAGCATTTATTAGCTTTCTATTTAAAGTTTCTACAGACAAGCTTCTGAACACTACGCTGACTTCAAAACTATTAATCCTGTTGTTACGGATAGTTTTAATGTCTCTACACAACCGCAATATATTCAACCAATATTGATGTAATTTACAAGTTTAAAAAGTGCAAAATGTAGCTCCATCCGGTTTCACTTTAAGGATATTGTATTCACTTTCAAAATATTGGCATTATATTGCCAATGGCCGACAAATGCGCAGACGGGCCAGCTAACGAACCCTCGCCGCAACTGCTCATGGACTTTCATAGCACCAAAGGCAGCACTGATCCGTTGCAGGCTAAATTGGTATTGAAGACTTTTTTAACTAGCTCACCGACAAATCAATAGAAATACTTTTAAAACATTTCAGAACGATTCAAAACAAACATAATACTATGCTAATCACATACGGACACCTTGGAGGCGGTCAAGACGACTACAGCAGGTGTAAGTCACGTTGAGTTTACCCCGCTACCTAAACAACATATTAGCATTGAATAGAATGAAGCATTCTGGAAACGTAATGCATAATAGCAGTATGTAGGCTATGTGTATAATGCATAATAGCAGTATGTAGGGTGTATGCTATGGGTCACGGTATTTGCATTTGTTTTTGAGTGTAAGCAGGTAAAGAGGTCACGTCACGTGACAGTAATCGGTCATCATAATCAACCATCCGTAAAACAGTGAGCTGTTTAGTTTACCAACCATAAATTGAAATCGCGAACTTTCGTCCGACAAACTGATTGGTCACTCGTATATAAGCAAGTTAAATCTATGTTGCGCCAAGGATCATTTCTCAATACAGTCTTTCAAAGATCGTCATTTGTTCTATTCTAAAACCTCGTTAACCCCCGCTAACCCGGCATAACTAGCGTCATAAAAAGCTAGAACCTCTGAGTTTGTAATGTCGGGTACTTTTTCTATGGTAACAAGCCAGCCGAACACTCATAAAAATAAACAAAGTACCCTCGAATAGCGTCATAACCAGTTTTATTTTAAAACTAGTATCCCGACCACGCTTTGGTTCGAAAAATTCAATCCATAAATTTTCTAATAGCACTCACACCCAAAGCAATTATTGCTCAATAATATGTTTCAGGTGTTTTTGTTTATTTGCAACAAGATGTCCATAGTAAGTTTGAATATCATTTTATGTGGGAACGCAAGGATTTCTCTGAATATAAATTAAATTATACTTATGCTATACTTTTGAAAGTATTTTACTCATAACATGAGTAATCATTTTTTTGTTTTACATCTCATCGGTTTATCCATAATGATGTAAGGCTGCTAGACAGGAAAATCGTCAGACAGATAGTACATAAAAAAAAATTCAAAAGTAGCACATAAATGTGTTGAAAGTCGCGTGCAATCAGTTCTGTGACTGCTTTCAAAACCAGAAACTTCAAAAATATAATGTCTTTCTTTCAAACAGGCAGAACCATAAAAAGCCAGAAACCTAAAACGGTAGGCAAAAAGTTCCAAAAGTTGGTAGTTTGTGCGCTATAAAACAAAGTATACTACTATTATAATTAAAAAAATAACGTACAGACCCGGCGTATTACAGTTTTATTATAAGCAACTTTCAACAAAAGTGTTCTACTATAGCTGCAGGTAATAGCACTCTCCGAGGACCGTGCTCTGAAGCGAGCTCGGTCGCTGGCAAAACGAGTGTAAATGAAAATGTGTGTTAAAAAAGACATCACGATGAAAGTAAATAGCTTGTTACCTCGTCTAAAGTATGCACTTTACAATATAACTTTTCCTATAACTTATTCTCTGCAATCGACGTCACAAGGCCACATTTTAGTAATGTGAGCTGCTAGGCGAATTCATGAATGATTGTTAGGACAAAATGGCAGCGGCGTGCACAGGATTATAACACTGGGTATGCGGCGAAGTACTCGGTCACAAAAACTTTTTCTTTTATAGATTTTAGCATAGCCACAGCCACGCGACGGGTCTCTAAGTCGGAAACCATGCCAACAGAACAAGTCTTACATGTACTCCTATTCATGTACATCTTCTACGGCAACGCAGACAAAACAGCGATCGATCGTCGCGGCGGAACAAATTCTAATAAGTAAAATAATAAGCTAAAATATTACAACTACTCACCCAGTCAGCTTCAATTTTCACATATTCAAGGTTCCGGTTACTTGACCAAAAGTATTTAATTTTAAGCAGGCCTCCAGATGTTTTTCTGTATGGTCATGCTTCTTTGCCGCGGAATAGAAATTATTTAAATCTGAATATCCCGAATCAGTCCACACTGTACTAGAATTACTAAGCAATATGCAAGAAAAACAATATAATTTAATCGTGTGTACACAACCACACAGCCAGTTATACGTTTCATAACTTTTAACATGAAACTTTCGAATTACATTCCCTTTTTGCTGGTTTAATTGTTGTAACTCGGGTACACACCTACATTTAGACACAATTTGAATCTTTTCACTGAATGACAATTGTGAGAAGTTGTTATTTTTAAGTTTTAATAAACACACATTTTCAACACAAACCTCACAATCAAATAACATTAAAAAAATCAACAAACGCACTAGTAAAAGCAAATCACTACAATTATTATAGAAACTCAGTAATAAACTGTTAAATGTACACACATTCAAATGTTAAAATTAAAAATCTTTTAAGAAAACTATAAATATATTGGCGCAAACAAAATAGTAAGCAATGCTTATCACATGAAAAAAGAAAAATGGCCCCTGCGAAACACAAAACATTTCTGCCATTTAAACAAATAAAACCTTACTAAATAAAAATGCATAATGTTAGATTTCCGTCTATTATGTTTACTCGGATTATAGGCAACGAACATTTCCGATTACTCCCGACAACTGCCGAACTTCCGTAGCCTGCCGCTGGAGTCGCGGCTTTCGATATTCATGGGTGTGTGCGTTTGCGAAATGTGCACGGACACCTAAATTATTATACACATGCGAACAAATCTCATGCGGAACACGACGGCAGGAGTTGGTTGATAATTAATGGTTGAATAATGTACCTATTATTTTGCAGCGCCGCTTGCTTGTCGCCAAAGCCTGGCAAACATATGCTTGCAAATAGGTGCTATTTTTAAAATATTAAGCGTTTTTAAGTTGTTCTATTTTGTTTATTCATTTATTTATTATTAATTAAAGTCATCTAAAACGTACGAACGTTTTATTAAAATATCTGTAAATGGCAAGTAAAGCACTGCATTTCTGCCTACAAGAAGCGCACGCCCCTGCAAAATGGCCGAGTATATTTTGCTGTCGTACATTTTTTTCTCATAGTCTTCAATCAAATGCATATCACGAGTCTACCCTCGTAATGAAAGGACTAAAACGTAATCCACAATCTGCCTCAGTAGGAATTGGACGAAGTTTTTTGGTCAACCCAAGTGTCGGAAGTTCTTATGGTAATAGAGGCCTCCGACATGATTTAACAACTGCTATCTACCGATGCTAATCGGGGCCAAAGACTTAACATGTCCTCCGAAATATGCAAATCGCTCAAGATATTTTGTCACAAGACTCCGCGAATCCAATACCGACCGCGCCCTGAGTTGTAACTCGAACGTTCACTTATGGGCCTAGTGTCGAATTATCAGCGCTTCAAATTTTCTTTTTATTGATAAGAAAGTAGAAAATGAGTACTCTTTTTAGTATTTAGTAATCACTGCATTCCAATGACATTTGAACTTAAAATAGATTAACTTTTTTAATGGTCGCGGTTGTATTACAACTTTTGATATCTCGCTGCTCCTTACACCTAAACAAATGATTATATTAAAATTTTGTGTAGAAAATTGTTTACTGATACAAGTTGATACATATCGTGTAACTCTTGCTACGTAACGCAAAATAATTCTAGATGGATTATTGCAAAAACCTACCTAAAAGTCACGATACAAATAATTTACGATATTAATTTTAGGTCTTCGGTGAAAAAGGGACCTATACATGAATATTCACGACTTTGTCTGTTTGTCCGGCCGTCTGTATTACTGTGTTTCCGTCTGCGTTTCCGTCTCTTCATCCATCTGTGTCTATTTGTCCGCCTGTTCTTCCTTCTGATGCGTCTGTCTGTTTGTGATTTTAACCTTCTGTCTGCGTACCTGTCAGTTTGTTGTATACCGTTTTCTCTGTAACTTACTATGGACCTTTAAAATAGGTTGAAGTAATCAGCTTCCGTTAGATCGCGGTTAATATATTGAATTTTAAATTCAGTAGCAGCGGAGTGGACTCTCATTTAATTTTAACAATTTCCTGAGCCGAGATGTTTTATGTCGATATAGATGCCAGAAGATTGAAGTTAATTTTGCAATATAAACAAGTGCATCACATCCTACACATTATGTATCTCACGAATTTAATAGTTTGTGGCGCGGAAAACAAGAGCTATATTTAGCTGCATGGCGCATGGATAGCGCATCGCATCGACGCTTGACCTGCTCCGTGCATCTTACTCGCGGAACATTACCGAAATAGCCCCATCGCTCTACCTGTTCATATTCTATGTGCTTTGTTTACCTGATATTTTATTGAATTGCGTTTAACCAAACCACTAACCGATATTACCACGAAGCAATACTGAAGTGCATTGCGAAATAAATACTATAAAACATTTATGTTTTTGGTTCATTTGATGCCCAAATATTTGTCCTTATCCTCCAGAAACACATATACCTTATGGTTACCTGTGAGTAACGTCCTCAAAGCTGCGTGAAGTCTGCCAGTCCTGTGTGTGGTGGTGTATAGCATTAATGTTCCCATTGTGAAGACCTGAGCCTAACATGTGGATGGTGATGATGAAATTTACAGGAAGAAGGTCACTATGCTGAGAGAGCTTTTCAATGTATCTGCATGTGTTACCGACCACAAATAGAGAGGTCATTCTGTTTTACTATTTTTGATCGCCAACGCCACCAGATATGATCTTCTCTACAGTATTCCATAGGGCAAATTAATATAGCATAGGATCAGTGGAAAACTAGACAGTTTAAATTTTCTCTCTTTACTCAATCAAATCTGTGAACTACTTAAAACGTTTTCGACCACTGTCCAAGGTCATAAAGCTTCGATTAACGTTTACTCCAAGGGACATACCCTTATACAGGTCATGATATTGTACTTATCTACAATATCGATATCACGTTAGAACTAATCTTAAGAAAAGGTATCGATATTTTTTGTCTATAGCCGATAAACGATCAGACGGATCAAAGGATAAACGATCAGAAGAATCCGCTTTTGTTGTCTACACAGCAACCAGACACGTCAGAAACAGTTCAAAGTTGATAGTGTTATAACATTACAATGAATTATTATACTAGTAGTTGTATATTTCCAGGATGGTTGCTAGCCAGGCCAATTAACCCTACCATCAGCCACGTATACCGCGGAGATCAAGCCCTGCGATCTCCAACAGGAGGGACGACGCCGTTCGGTCTCTTTTGGGCAACTATGTGTATGGATGGATGGAGCCCCTTACGTCCCAAAAATAGATAGGTGTTTTATTCATCGAAAGTACAAGCGTTGCCTCTGTTTCCATCTCGGCGGGCTATATCGAATATTTACACAAAAAAAAGGAAGCTACAAAATACCAAATAAAAAAATACTCATGATTTTTCTACGTGTGAATCACCAGTTACGCGGGATAATAAATAGAACTGCTAAATTAACACAAGAGTTAATTAAAGCGAACTAATAGTAATTACTTACTTGACCTAATAAATACCTTCCCATCAATCAAACCTCAACGGTAAAATCACATGTTTACAGATTCAAACGTTAAATCATGAATCCATTACATGAAGTACTTACGCACCGTTCATGATTTAAAGCGGTTTATTTCGGCTCCCATTGGAGGCAAGCAATAACCTGTGACCTAGTTAAAGCTGGAGCATGACCCGCGTTAACCTCTCGCCCTGGGTCGCTACGCCACTCTTGCATCTCTTGCTATTTCTATCGGCTTTCAGACTAACACTCGTATCTACACTCATGTAAGCCTGGTACTGATTTGGATGTTGTATTACAGGTTGTTTCGGAAATTTTAAAAGTTGTCCTTCAAAACTGATCTTAACATGTGCAGGATGTAATCGTCAAGTTTCGGATTGTTATTTCCTGAATGTAAAAAGATTTAACAGAAGAAAGGCAGTTAAATTTTCCAACGTGCTCGATTAGCAATATAATTTGAATTTTTAAAAATTTGGGCTTTTGGACAGTTCGTCAAGTTGAATTCACTCACTTCATAATTAAAAAGTCACTCATACATACAGAGCATCATTAATTAATATTTATTTATGTAGTGCTACATCTTGTGTTATAATAGGCGAACTTATTGCTAAATAAGGTAATCTTTACTAATATTGTAAAGAGAGAGTGCGAATCATGTGAGTTTGTGTAGATGGGGAAAGTACCTACTCTTCGAAACCACGGCAACTATAAATATAGTATAAAATAAAGTGTTAGTACATACGCGTTGAACTGAAAAATCTGATTTTTACTATTAGCTACAGTTATTCAAAACGCAAATTTTAATATGAAGTAAACACGAATAAACATGAAACATGTTTGATAGAAATGAACAACATTTACTTCGGATGCAGTTTCTATATGTGAACGTAAGGATCGGGATTCAGGTGCAGGTGAAGCAAATTTGAAATGTTAAAATTACTCGCTACATCACAACACAGACAAACAGCTGCATATAATACTGCATAACAGATACGATCCACTGCAGTTTAACGTACTGTTCATTTGTAACTCACAAACCTCGGCGATTCTCAACGTTTATTGGTCTCGGACAACTGTAACGGATCTTGCAATCTTCATAATTGATAATGGCCTGTAAATCTTGGCTCATTTAAAAACCAGTTGCCATCGGACAGCTGCGCATGACTGAGTAGGTCGGGAAGAGCACTAAACATCGAGGATAATAAGGCGCTGCAGAATCGCAAACACTGTAGTGTTTTATGTTTGATACGAGTGTAACAGACAGACATTAGTCAGTTATATGTAATTGAAATGAACCACACCATAGACACATCAATTGTGGTTTTCTGTTACTTCCATTTAACACACGTGCAGTGCTAGCAACAAAATACTAATCGACTTTTAGTGGAAGACACAAGCGACAATAATTAAGTTCTATACGAATTTTATTAATCAAAAAGTTGCGGCAAACATATGTTGCCTGTCTCGCACACAAGACAGTTGGGAAATATATCTTGCTTTACTAATCAGAGTAGAATTAATTTAACACAGCAATCGGAAAACAAGCACCGAACTATTTACTACCAGTGTCCAATATTTATTCGCACCCGGCAATTGTGTTTGTTTGCCGTCACCGTTTGGGACTATTTGTGCATCGCCTAACAACATTAAATGTAGTTCTACGAGTAGCCTTTGAATCAATAATGAGTATTTCCTTATTAACATCGCTAGGGAACAGATGTCGTTTAGTCGTACATCACGCAATACATCTTCTATTATACAAAACTATCAAAAACGATGCCCCTTACAAAGTTTCGTCTTTCATCTGATCGGTCCCCATTTGATATCGGAGTAACTAAAGTGTAACGATATAGATGCCCTTTACATTATCCGCAACGATATCGATTATGGTCACTGAAATTTGCACGAATCTGTTATATATTACCGTTGGTTGTCTAATATCATCATTATTTTATAGCCATATAATATACATAGTTATTGTTCTATTTTCTAGTATATTTCACTCCACTCTTGTCTATGACAAATAAATGTACGAAGTAGTAACAAGTACTAGTGGTACAACCGAGATAAAAGTAAATATTTCGAATAATGTAACAAGGGTATACTCTACATCGTGATATCACTTCAAGTTGTAATTTCTGTCGCATGTATTTATATGGTAACAATAAATCATGTTATATAATTTTAGCGAAATAAGTCGAAATTTATAAAAAAAAAACAGGCAAAATAACCTAGCCTTGATTTAGTTCACTAAAATGAGAATAACAAACTGATTAGTTTCACAATTACAAGATATCAAAAATGGCTCACGTGCACCGCCTTTTGAAAACCGTTCTCACCGGGCACTGCCAAGAAAGCAAAAGAGCAAGTCCAGCTACCCTCCTTTTATAGGTTTACTCGGTAGGTACAGTATTTTATCATTTGAACGGGGTTCCTGCTTATAATAGTTATAATTTAAAAAGCAAACTGTAAATGTAAGACAGTCGCCGTTGCTATCATTATCGAGTGTCGTTTATCAACGTGTACAATATCGTATCGGATAAACTGAAATCGCTCTAAGTATGACCTGTCTCACGTACATTCGTATACAAGTTTGTCGATCGTTATTTTTCAGAGAACTCGCCGGAACTTGTACGAAAGTAGATTTATAATACCATGTCCTATGGTGTGATCAGTCGGATACATTAAATTATAACAGAAGTGCTAACCGCAGCTGATGAAGAACTGAAATACAAATGCCTATGACTACATGTTAACAATCTTAAATATGGTAAATTTTGAATTTTTAGAAGTGGGATTAATTTAACTATTTATTACGAAAAATTGTACCCTAACAATTATTATGTACCAAGTCCGAATCGCGATTGTAGTCAATTCTTTTTATTAAATAAGTAATTCTTATTAATAAATTTCTATATTGTCTTACGAGTAGCAATACTATGATTATATCAAATAGTCAAATAGTTTTATTTGACGACGATTATATAGATATATGACTGTAATAATTATAAACTTTTATGGTATATGCTTAACTGATCACTAAACACGATACATGTAGTTTAAAATACGACAACAATACAATGCATAATATGTAAGTCAAACCAGCTGCATTCGATGTTGTTCAAACGTTTACCATAATAGCGAACAAAGTACGAAACGTTTCCGTCATGAATAATGATTCAGTTCAATGGTATCTAATGCATTTGTGACTAACGAGAACATACGCAGAAGTCAAGACAAAGTACCATGGAACGATGACGTACAATAAATCAAGATACGATGAGTTCAGAACATGACTGATCGAATGAAATTTTCACACACCGCTGATTGCTGAAGTGTCGATTTGTTCCCACGATATTCACACGCATCTCAATGACGAATTTAGTTGACAAGATTCCAAATGTAGATACGAATCACGACACGAGCTCGATAACTGGCGAAGTGGTTTTGCCAAAGGGTGCAAAAATTATAATAATATGGTCGTTCCAAAAAATAGCTCAGCAATCTTGTAAAGGGTTCCGGTCAGGTAAAAAAAAAACAGCACTGCCTAGGCTACCAAACCGTGATTTTTTTTTAAAACAATTGTAGATCTTTAAAAACAAGAAATTTAACGGCTCCAGATAAGTAATTAAAACAAGCCTATATCCAGCAGTAGTCTTTAACAGATTGATAGATGGATTCAATATAGTAAAAAAATTTCAATGACACGCCGTACTTACTGTATTGTGTTCGTCTTACTAGGTCAGTTTCAAGAAAACGGATTAGACAGGAGCATTTATTAAGGGAATAGCGCGCGAAATCACCAGTTCTGGCAACAAATCTTGGTAAGAGCGTCCTAAATCTTCCTAAAGTACGGAAAACATCTGACATTTTAAAGCATTAATTCCTTAATCTCAAATCACAGCAAATCTCCGTCAAAGCAAATCTGCTATAAGCTACAAAATGTGATGTGTAAAGAAGCATTAACTCCAAGGCCCAGATAACAAAGCCCTGGGTTTTCGTAAACCCAGCACAAACCGTATCTGGATTGCAATAACATCGTGTATTCGACGTACGATTTGCGTCACAGACCCTATAAATAACACGGGAACGATGCTACAGGCACAACACGCGAGACGTACGCCAACGAGCTCACAATGATGCGAATTCCACTACTCTAATGATAATGATAGTCGTAATATCCTAGCCCTTCTTATTACCTTCATTCTAGGGATGTTATGGAGCTCAGTAACCGTATCCGAAATATATCCAGAACCGTAACCGATTCCGATAAAATGTTTCGAATAATTTCGGATAGGATAGATAGATATATCCTTCATGTACAGAAAGCGATCAGTTATAATTTTATTATATGTATGGATTAAGTAAGTGCTATATAAATACAATAGGTACAATAGGTACTTTGAACTCTCTTTGAACTTAAACTATTTCTGTCTGTGAAATGTCAAGAATACCTTAGCGGTAGGTAGCAGATTGTGAATTATGGAATTTTTTTTCATTATTTTCAAATATCAGTTTTATGTCCAGTTGAAAATTATCATTGTACGTAATACAATTGAATTACAGTATCTGGAATAAAGAAACATCACACAAAAAAAAATTAATAATGCTACGCAATATTTCCTCAAAAAGGCTATTTACAATTATGGCATATTAATTAATCCAATACCCATCGGTGGCCCACCCACCCATTGCAGCCCACGTAAATATATTTAAACCGTCAGAGCTAAAGGGTAATTGAACGGCGGCAGCGACGACAAACAATACATAGGACCACGATATCAATGACAACGAGAATGATGATGATGAAACAAATTCACTGCATGGTCATAGTTAAAATTGAGTACACGTGTTAGTGATCAAGCAACGGACGTATTCCGTAAACATAAATATTCTGCTATTGGTTTTGGTTTTTTTAAATTACATACAATGTATCCGGAGTAAATGTTTGGTTGTTCGCTCGCTTCTAGAGTGTAATGGAGTCCATCCATCCTTGAATCTATGTAAATCGACCTCCCGTTATTCGCCCCGCTTAACGAACGAGACTATGGCGAACAGTCTCTTCTCCTATTAGCGATCACTGAACTCTGTACCACCCAGCTTATTATAGAATCAACAGTTAAATGTTTCTACTTGTCTCGTTCGCACTGTTGGTGAGCCAGTAATAAGTGGGTTCCCGCTTTCACGGTAGCCGGCAAGGCGTCGTTAACGCCTTTCCAGAGGTCCACGGGCAGCTATGACTATATAACGTCATAAGGCCGGAGACAGCTCGTTTGTCGGTTATTTACGTAAAAATATAAATAAAAAGAAAACTCGACAAATCAAATCAAATGTAATGAAAAAGTTCTAAGAGCGATATAAAAACACACGGATACTTTATATTTAAAATGCTACATTGAAAACATATTAAACAATTGTAACAAAATTTACATATTTAACCCGCATATCTCCAAAACTAGTGAACTATAAAATTTTGTAACAATCACGAAACATAAACTTGCCATAGTTCATGAGAAAACCCGTACAAAGAAAATTGTATGACCTTCAGTTTCATCAACAGACAGAGAATATTTGTTCTATGAAACAGTATCACAATACCCGCGGTCCAATAAGACTTAAGCGGATTATATAAAAAAAATGTGAATACAAAGCCCTCCCCGGCGTCGTAACCTTCTTTATCTACGCAGATGCCGTAACAATACTATGCGTGAAGCCGGCGAAAACATCTCAACTATTAGATAACTCGAGCTCAGTGTAACGTGTCTAGAACGCGAGTTACTTAAACCGCTGTCATGAACAACAATATCTGATTGTAATTTGTATACAAGAATCTGTCTAATAATATAAATATAAGCGGATTTAGGGCAACGCAATGCTGTTATAATCCCCCTTTCATCTTCATGTTTCGGACCTTCGACAACAATGCATAAATATCCCACTGCAAGGCTCGAGTCACTTCTCACAATGAGGGGCTTAAGCCAAAATCTGATACGCTGGCCAATTGGTTGCCAGATTACACACACTTCAGAAGTTGTTAAAATTTCCTCACAATGTTTCCTTTATCCAAAGCAAATAACAATATAATTATTTTGTAACACACACACATAATTTGTAAAATAAAAATGCGTGCAGGACTCATATCGGAGCTTCCATCTATTGTATAAGAGCATACAAAGAGGAAGTGACTTCGATAACTGCAGAACACTTCGGTAAAGGTACATGTTAGTACCGATGCTAAACCCATTTCAGTGGAACAAAAGATGGGATCAATATTTTCAAGATCGCAGTTAACGTCATAGACAAAGGCGTTGTAAAGTATAAGTTTTCGGAGATATTTTTATACGCGCAGGTATTATACAGGTCACAGTAAAATCGAACAACAAACAAAAGTCTAATGATACGTTGTCGTTCGGGGCGATACAATACTTAGCTACGTTTTATTATGGCCGTTACACTTGTTTGATGATTAGAACTGAATATTTTATTCGCTTTACGTGTTTACAACACACAAATAAAATGGAAAATTACATCATCGCTTCGGCGAGTACCTATCATGAGAATTCTTGAAAAAAAAAAACGGATAAAAACCTCCTAAGGATAATATTCTATTCACAGTTATGAAGACGAGCGCTTATATATGATTAAATGTCAATGTCATCTTCGAGCACACTTTTCTTTGACATAATTACATAATAAAAAAATATATATAATATTTATTTACTTTATTACAAAACGTTACATATCGAACTTTGAATTAAAAAGTTTCCTTAAGTCAGTTGACTTTTTGTTACACCTAAGTTATCACTGTCTGCTCTCGATTCATTTTAAGATAGCTAAATACACTAACTAATTTGCTGTTTCCACGTCAATTAAAAGACTTTTTATAACAAATAAAATCTAATTGATAAATAGGTCTATTTCCCCTACATTTCACACACCGAACAAATAATGTTATTACTGCTCGACACAAAGGAACTTTAGTCGCTAGCATCATGTTATTGTCCAGGGGAAAATTTCCCTTCAGCTTAATTAAAATATTAATGTATATTATATATACCAGATGAAATCTGAACGGTTGATGTAATAAACTGTTGTGTTCCTAGTATCCATATCCTAAAACCGAAATGTCCAATCACTGTATCCTGGATCATTCTCTTTGCCACTAGTCACTGTCGCTGACACTAGTCTGACACTAGTCGCTGTTACTTCACTTCGGAAGGCAATAATTATCCTTACGTTCAGAAATGTAATTGCTACGAAAATAATTATTAAGTAATTGTTATCATTAGGCGTTTTTATGTCGGTCATGTTTACTCCATACACTAAAACCTTTCTCGTGAATCGCTCTGTGTATTGATAATTACATATAAACAATAACGAACTGATTCCCGCAAAGGGTTCGCTGTGTTGCGGTTGCAATGGAAGTACACGAATATTACATCACAAACACATCGATAGCAAACATAAACGTGACACAAATATCTGCCTCCGCCGATAATCGAATCTGGGATCCCTACCTCGGTCGTCACGGTCACTACCAACTAGGCTTAAGGATCGACAAAAAATTAATTTTCATAATCGAATCTTTCTCTTATTGCGTGTCGACAGACAGACTGACAAATTTTTTTTTCGCACAGGAAAGTAAATATCCCTTTTAAGTTGTCTATGTAAGTTAATATATAATAAATTGCCTACCTTAATCCGCTGTGACGATATATCTTTATATAAGTTTAAACATAAACTCCATGACCTTTTAGTAAGTAAGGCGTATTATGATGTTAATGATTATATAAAAGATAAATTTGACTGACGCAAATTTAATTTTAATATTTGTATAAATTTAATAATGATGGAAATATGTAATTCTGACATGTAATAATAATATAATAATGTATTAGATGTATTAAAAACATATATTGCCTAATTGTATTGCACGCCAATCAGCAGGATTTTAGTGGCTAACACCAATAATATAATATGTAAAACCTTTTGTAAATATTCGAATTCCATCAATAAATGAATCGAATTGAAAGTTAATATCACCTTTTAAGGTTAACTTAACAATACCAGCCCCACTTTCCCTTCCGCCCGGTCTCCTGCAGTCGGGTCGTAGCGTTCGCCCTACATTTCAGTTGGAGCCACTTGCAGCGAGTATTTAGGTTACAGTCTCACTTTTACACCTCTGCTCTACTATTTCAGAGACTTCGGTATGGATCTATTTTTAGATTTACAGATGCAGCCATATCAGTTGAGCTATTACAGTTTTAATCTCAATGTTTGAAACGCGGCATCTATACGATTTAGTGTGAGATTATATGCGTATTAAAATATAATTTTCGCTCGCTAAAAATAGCACAAGTACCCGAGTCTTAGTTACATAACGTTTCCAATATTAATTTCTAGAGTGACCAATGATAACGAATTATTTCAAACATGCCGTATTTCATTTGGTTTAAGTCAGAGATGATCAGTTTTTTGTGAATATTTCACCGAGACTAATATCACATGTCGGTTTCGAACGCCCTTGACCTTCGGACAGCAAAAAGCGCGGATACGGCCTTCAGCGCGCTTGCAAACAAACGCCAACAAAATGAATATGCATTTACGGGAGTCAACCGCAAAGGGAACAGTTGCGAATGAGGCTCATAATATGTCAGTTCAATTGACTGAAAACATAACGAAGCAAAAAGGTCACTTAATGCAGAAGTAATTAAAATTATAACGGTTTTTTCACTCCGACAGCTAAGTGCCTGCGAGCGGTCGGTAGTTGGATGGGTGACCGCTAGTGACACTATTTCATCAGCGCTTCCGTGCATCGGAGGGCCCATTGAGCCATTGAAATTATCATTGGTAGCAGTCGTTAAAATTCACAACAATTCTATTTTAAAGTTGAAAATACATTTTTTAATTACATGAAGAGCAGACGAAAAGTACATGTGCGGCCTGAAGTATTCAACGTCGCCAATGCCACCCATTCTGGAGAACTCTTTTAACCGATTTCATAGCGCTCTGTGAACAATTAACAGCAAGTGTTAACCGCAAAGTCAACACTCGTAGAGTCTACTCACCCTGATGATGCTCCGTTTCGGAGCGAACAGGTGTTGGTGACGGTATGTGTGTTGGTATATACTTGCAATTTATCATAATTGCATGTTTACCTTTGCGGGAGGGTGGGAGGTTCTATGCATGTATAGCAATATATACCATCATACACTGTGCTTGCGGATTGTTGCAAAGTAAATTAATACTAATTTAATAACAATTTATTTCGGGTATCGTAGTATATTGCGCAGTGCCTTTAAATTCCGACCGAAGGTCGTTTTAAACGTCTAAAAGGTTTACCAAACTAGGTCTGTTTTTATATATCTACAACTAGCGTATGTGACGCTAAACACATATAATTGCGGTAACAAATTTTAATTTTGTGATATACTCACACCCGTCTGAATCAATTTATTTTTCTGTGTCACACATGCTACGAACAGCTAATATAGATAAACCATTAATACATTTCAATCCAATTTGGTTCTATATGATTACGTCACAGGCACCAGGTAGCGCCTGTCGCGTAACGCACTGCTTTGTTAATCCGTTTCTTGTTTGTCTAGAATTAAGTGGAAGCCATAAACAAACTTCATAGCGTGCGTGCGAGCTATTGTTCAAACACTAGTATTACCATTAGCGAGTGGTAGGTCGGTGATATTTGTGAAGGAAAGAATTTATCACGAGGCGTGCTGTGTAGATATTTTACCATCACATCTTTTTAAAAATGATTCCATACAACCGTTTCTGATTCCTCAGTCTCCAGTTATTTCTGGCTAATATTGAATCAAATATATTTCTAAAGGGAACTTCTGGTTTTGACATCAGTATTTGAGGAATAATACCCGTGGATTCTTTCTTAGAATCACAAGCAACTGTACTCATGTGCATGTTACACACATATATATTTGCAGTCATGGCTTACAGTTAAGTGTCTTGCATATAAACCAGAGCGTTTTTCATTAGCTACCCGCAGTCAATGAGACCCAAGCTTGAACTCTGTAAATTATATTCGCGTGAACACGGCACCTTAAGAGCCCGAGGTGAAAGTTTCCGTTTCCTAAAGCGGCGCTCTCAGATTACTTTTAATTATTATTTCCTCAGTCATAATTACTTAACGTAGGCTTTACCGTATCAAGATTAAATGTTATTTTTTCTACTCAATAGCTACTGTGGATTGCTTTTAAAAATGCAAAATTTATGAAGCACTTCCAAACGAAAAAGTAAAGAGAAGTGCCAGACCAGCACAAAGTTTCTTAGGGTGGTCCAAATTCGTCTTTAAATTTGCTACTAGTATGTCACACACCTTTATACCTTTTACCATACGTCCATACCATACTTTACCATACGTCATATACCTTTTACCACTGTGAAGGCAAATTAATGACATGGAAACTTGCATTTGGAGAGGGTGTAGCGGACGCGTAACTAAATTGTACGGTTCGTTGTAGGCCACAACAGATTAGGCAAATGCACGGCACGTACCTGGTCTGCTGAGTGTACGCCTTCGATGATCTTCCACCTCGAATTTTGCGATAACAGTATCCAGCGTTGACACCGTCTTGATGATTAGAAACGACGAAGAAAAGCGTTCACGCCCGTTACATACACCTTGATTATTTGATGATTTTTTGATGCGCGCGCGCCGGTAGTCGAACACTAACTCCCTTTTTTGACAGCTGTGCCGGCACGACAGATTAAAAATAACTGTCATCCGTCACTGTTGTGGCAGGTGAGAATATTAAAGATTTTGATCATTTACGGTAACGAAACAGAGGGAATAGGCTATTTATAAGTTAGTGCGTTCACCAACTTGGACTTCATCACCACTTGCCATCAGGTGGCATTGTTGTCAAGCACTAACTTATTTTATGCATGTATATATATATATATATGTATATATATATATATAAATCAATGAAATAGACCATCAGTCTAGGACAACTACAACCTACCTCAAAAACAACTGCAGTCTTATTGAAGTCGATCGTGTTCCGTTCCTACTCATTGTAAATGTCGCCGATACTTCAACCCGAAGTAAACGAAACGAATCTTGATCTTAATAGATATAAGAAGACTTGGTCTACCCGCCAGGGCGAACTATGCAAAAAATCTACTAACTGACAAAATCATGTTTTAGAATCATCATTTTAAATACGGACCACGCTGATTATGAGCATTGCGAAAACGGATAAGTTAATTTAAAATATTTATTTGGAAAAGGGCAAATTGGTTTAGTCAATTACAAGATACCGATTAAACGAAATATCAGCAGACCATGAAAAGTAAATAAAGGCCGCGATTAATCCGACTGATAAATTGGAAAGTAAACTATCAAGATATTAAAATAACTAGAACATACCGTATTCTTATTGCACCGCAGTAAAGAGCTTGCCCTTGTAGTTTCTTACTATGATTATTACCTGTAAAACAAAAAAAAAACCTTATTTCACCAATAATAAAATGTTACATATTATATATCATTGTTAGTGTGTAAGAGGTTCAACCCAATCTTGAGTCAAAGCCAACTTCCCGTGATGCACCATGCTGAACAGAAGATGAGGCTATGGCGAACGATCGTTGTCGCAGGTCATTAGAATCTCTATCACCCAGATTAATCCTGATGGTAATTGTGTGCTGCGATAGGGTTTTAAGATGTAAGAGGGTATGTTTTATGTGTATTTAGTATGTATTATATCGACTATTGACATAAAAATAGTATTTATAAGGAATCACCACTATTAAGAGAAAGGTCATCGATTTACAAGATCAAAATAAAATCTGATAAAAGAAAAATGTTTTTAAATGTAACAAAAGTTCACTGAAAAACTACATAATGAACATTAGCTTACTCATCAGTGCGACGAACCTACATAACGCATGACTGAACAACAAATTGGACCAAAATATTTGGCGGATATACCATACCGGTGACTGCACCGCTATATCATTGAGAATTTGTGTCGCGTCCATTTTTAAATAAAGCATTAATGTTTATAACATGAATCAGAAATTTTGTGTCTACTACAGATAGAGGACAAAGCTATGTAATGGGAGAAGTCGAAGAAAAATCGATGAAAATAGCAGGATACATATAAACTATTTTACTATGATACGAAACATGCATAATATTGTACGATATTTTGACTTGCCATTTAGTCGGCTCCATGATCCATGCAAATTACTTGAAACAGCAGGACAGAAGACATGATTGTATAATGCGCACTCATATCATAGGAAAATTTCTATAACCACAGTGATAAGTTTAAAATAGTTTTACGAACTAGTTGCGTGAGCCCGCTGCAATTGTTTCATGTGAATTACTGTGAACGTGTGAATGAATGTGTATAACTTTTTGTACGTTAAACAGTGCTGTGGTTTTACTAAATACTACCCGTTCCGAATTCATTGGAGTTCAAATAATTATTATTATCTTATACACTAGATATATAAGCCTATGTCCATCCAGAATATGGCCCTTTCTAACAGTAAAACATTTTTTTAAATAGATGCCGTGGTTCATTTTCGCTTTTCTTTAAATATACATAAATTCACAAATTTGCACTCTCTCTCTTTATAATGCTAGTATGTATATGGATAGTATGTATATGTTACTTAATGGTTTGTACATGGATGAGTCGCGAGGCGGGTGATGTATTCAAAATCTACACGCATCTCACTCTTTTCAAATTATGTCCACAGTAACTTGCTTGGAAGATGGAAAACATGGTGTGGAAACCTGCATAATTGAAATTTCTAAAATGCGTAATGTTCTCTAAGGTGTGTGAAGTCTGCCAATCCGCACTTATTAGCGTAGAGGAATATGGCTTTAAAGCCTCTTAATGCACAAGACCCGAGCTCAGGACTGAAAGAGTTATTTATTATGATGATAAAATTTCCACATAGCCTGACTCCACCTACCACCGCATTACATTCTCATCAGTCAGCTGGAGAGTGGTGTGGGAAAGAAAACATTGAAAGAACAATGGTGGCCATATAACAACAGCAGGTGAGGTACCACCGGTAGGTTATGTAACGCAAAATCGACTGTTCGAATAACGACGCAGGTGTTGGATTGTAATTTCATTTTCATTAGTGACTTACGTTGGTTTTCTATTAGAATATTTGAAAATAAACAAAATTTCAAAAGTAAAATCTCTCGGGCATGTAGGTATGTTTTCTTTTAAATATTAATTTATACGAGTATCTCGCTCTAACTAAGCCGCACCCGTCATTATTACTAGTTATCATCTGGAATATTATTTTTTGTACATATATTCGATGCGAAACTAACATTCCACGACCATGTAGTAGCATTGGCGATGGAAACCCACAAACGCGTGGGATTTGTTCTTAAGAATGCAAGGGATTTCCATTCTATAAGTGTTATACGAGTCATCTTTAGCGCACTTGTGCGCTCAAAACTTGAAATTAGTGCCTGTGTCTGGAATTCCTATCAGAACACCTACAAGTTGCTATTGGAGAAGGTTCATACATTCCTACGGCATCTCTATAAACGTGTTAACGGATACTATCCCTACCTGTATCCAACTTTCTTCTGGGTTGCTTAGGTTACAACTCACTGGAAGTCCGTCGGGATCACCGCCAGTTGATTCCAGCATGGAAAATATTTCATGGAAGGATAGATGCACCTGATCTCAGTGACGAGTTGTGTCGATTCTTTGCGCCTAATAATTACTCCCGGGCTCGCAAACAAACTGTTTGCTGCACCAACGGCGCGCACGGTCGCGACAGCGAACTCGCCTATTCTCCGCGTTCTCACCAACCTTAACGCTCTTATGGATGCATACCCTGATTGCGATTTGTTTGCGGATGAATGGTCGAAAATATTGTCAGTACGTTTGCAGTTCTGTGAGTGAGAAGTATAGCTGTTGGCTCTATAATTAATGCAATTGGTTTTAACCGTTTTAATTATAGTAAAATAAAATAAACAAAAATAAGGGTGTATTTGTAAACTAAGCCGTCGTTAGGAAACAGGACAGTAGGCACCTCGTACTGCATGAAAATCAGTGTAGTGGTTTTTGAGATTGTCGAGTTCATACAGATAGTGGTCTTGTTTTACACAGTGGTGATTGTTGTTTTTAATTGTGTCATACTACGGTATTAATGTTCATACAACATATATTGAAGTGTAATGTACATTCCATAGAAATTCATAAATAAATAATTAGACAAATCGCTTAATATTTTTACTTCAAAATAAGTACTCCAATGATTACTTTTCGGTTTATTTGTATTTCTATAAAGATGCCCGGCTTTACTGCAGACTACATTTCGAGTTTAACTGTTTTACCAACATGATTCCAAGTTCCCTTTTTCTGTTCCTCGTGCATCTAGCTGATAAAACGGATAAGGCAATGGCCCCAGGTTCTTTTTAATAGAAATCGCTTGGGCCTGTGGTATTATCGCTTATTTTTTTATGACTTAAGTATAACTTCTGTAATAAATAATATAGACCTATGTTATACAAGCCTATTTTAGTATTCCAAAGTCGCCATAAAACTTAACTAGCATAAGTTTCGTATGCGACGACGTTTTGTGACATATTACCCAAACCAATCATTAACCAAAGCCTATCGCATTGACGATCGATGAAACACTGATAAACAGCGATACCCTTCACCGTACTAAAGCGTGGTTGGACAATTGGGCTTGGATCTTCTATGACTTTTAGACCAGACTTCCAGACCTGAGTTCATTTCTTTGACCAAATGTGGATTACATCTACGTATATACTTCTTTACCTACACATCAAATTTAACATCATAATCGTAGATAACTGTAATAATCTGCAAAACTGAAGACGTCTATATGAAAATTCTCTACCACCCTGCTCGCAGTCGGCAAGGCGCAGTCAAGTGTTCAAAGAAATAAAAAACATGGTTCTGAACCCTTAAACATTACTTACGAGCACTATTAACTGAGAACAAAGGAACTGTAAAACACGAAAACGTTCCTGAAATTTTTGTCATCCGTCCAATCACCGACTACACTTACGTGTTTCGATTGATCACGTTTGACTGACGCAAGCGGTAAGGTGATTGATTAGCCTTTTACGAAATGGAAACGTAAAAGGAATTTTAAATTAACAAATGCCAATCCAATACCCTATCACTGCTTTACAGCACCTGAAAGTTACCGCGGTAATTTACATCTCGAGCTCATCTCGGGAATTTTAAGTTGTCAACTTAAATTACCTCCTACTTTGATATCTGTTGGAAGAGGATGGGAAACTTCACAGTGACTTCAGAATTATGCACCAGGCAATTTCTGAAGCACATAACGCTAAACAAATTTCAGTTCCAAAAGTTATTTCAACTGCACTTATAACGTAATGACATTCGAGACTAATGAATTTACAGGAATCAACACTTTTATCCACTTAATAGTACTCTGCAGAGTTCTACAATTACTCCTGTAACCTGCCTTATTTACAACAGTAGGTGATTAAGGTATATGAATGTACATAATTATACGTTTTTATTCCTAAAATAAAATCCTCGAATAAAACACGAGTTCAAATAATATTCACAAAACCAAATTTAAATTCAGCCAATGTAGCGTCATGTAGATATTCGCATGACATGGAATTGGCGTCACGTGTATCTCGTTTTGTAGAAATGCAGTTATTATAATATTGTTATAAAAAAACGTTCACAAATATTACATCACAAACACCCATGACCCAAGAACAGAAATTTCTCTCTCATATAAATGTCTTCCCCGGCCGGGAATCGAACTCGGGGCACCTCACTCGGCAGGCAACGTCACTACGAATTGGATTCCGGTATGGTCTAAACTGTATTGAAGTGTGTGATGCATATTAACTAGGAGAAGAGATGGAGCATAGAAAATTGTTAAATTGTGACATCTGTGGGCTTCGGAGGCCTATTTGACGTTTTTTACTATGGAATCATGACACGTATGACAGATAAATAAAAAGTTGATTGACTCTTTCTTTGTAACGACGATTCTATATAATAGAACGAGACAGAGTATGAAACCTCAATTTTTTTTATACCCCATCTCTTTAACTCGTTAATCTATGACGGTAGCATTATTGATTTCTTTTTCTTAATGAAATGGCCGACAAACGAACAGACGAGCCACCTGATGGTAAGTGGTCACCGTCATCCATGGACATCAGCAAGGCCAAAGGTATCACTGAGGCGTTGTCGGCCAGAAAATTAGAAGGTAAGAAAGAAACTACTGGCTCTCAAGCCCCAAGCCGGAACACGAAGGGTCGTTTGGCGGCTGACTCAAGCAGGAGGATAGCAGCTAACCAGACAGGCTTTACGGGAAGATTATAATACTAGTAATAATATTATTGACTTAATTATAATACTGATAATATAATCCTTACGCGAAGCCCTACAACCAAGCAGGCTGGCTTCTGTCGCTTCTTATGATACCCTGTTCTGTCAGCATGGGATCGTGGAAAGTATTATAGGCCGTCCCAATACGGCCAATATTGTATTTCTTAAAAGTAATATAGATCGGCTTCACTCATCATTGTAATTAACGGGAACATATTCAATTCAATTCATGAAGTAAACACCCTTTTTCATCCTACCCGCAATACATGGAAACCTAGTGTGGTGGAGTGAACGTTTGAATGTTTTTCTTTCTACTTATTCCACAGTAACACCCTTGAGGATCTAGACACTATTAGACTTATAACGCTCTGGGAGTCGGTGAAATACGTATCTAAATATTAATGTAATACAGGTACAAGATAATAACAATCATGCTCACATAGACATAGATGCAAAGTACATGCTGGAACAAAATCCCCAAGCGATCAAAGTCAGCCATAACAAGGCAAAGTCAATAAATAAGTCCGCGGGGACAGACTGGCAGGCAATCTAGCCGGCGTGCAGTGTAATCGATGGACGTCAAGGCGACCGACTGACGACCGCCGATGCAGTGTATTGCTCGGAGTGCTGTACTCGAATGATCTAAAGGAATGTTGCAAACCTCAGATAAGTTACACTTTTTTTTTGTTTACGAGGGGGAAACCTTCAAAAAGGTACCCGGTGCCGTGGAAGCGACGCCAGGTTATGTGGAATTTTTACCGCACTAAACCCCCCC
>PDGT01000019.1:795872-820392 GCA_003671415.1 Megathymus violae
CCTTGGCGCTATGATAGGACTCCGGGATCTCCATCGGAACACGACCGGAGTCCTATGAGGGCGTGCCCCGTCGTGCTCTGCTCAGGATGAGCGGACCATCATCCCCGAATTTCTGGTGTTACGCCGGTATGCGGCCACACGTTAGGTGGCTAACTTAACCTCCCTTCCCGGGGTCGTTGGCAAGACGGTTCAGGCTCACACCCTAGCCGCCCACGACCCCGGAAGCCCCCTTTTAGTCGCTGCTTACGACAGGCAGGGGATACCGTAGCCCTATTCTGGTCCCGGGCTACAGGGACAAGATAAGTTAGACCAAACCGCCTCAGTAATACCTTTGGTTTGGTTGATGTCCTGATGGTGACTTACCAACAGGTGGCTTGTCTGCTCGTTTGTTGGCTATTAACATAAAAAAAGGTCTTATGTTCTTTTACCTATTCTACTGGTAAAAAAAATCTTGATTTCTCGATACTCTTGCATTTTTACAATCGACTTTTTTTGTTCGGTCTATTTATCCAGATATAGGTCTTGACGTTATTCGTCCAGCAATCAATTACCAGTTTGTTAATCTGACGTACATTTTAAATCACTTACCCAATCCGACCTCGATGCTTTTCCGACTATGCGTTACTTTTATGGCTTGATCAGAAGAAATATATCGATGATTAGACAACTAATTCACATACTAAATTGCTTTATGTAATAAACTCGCATATATTCCACAATATTAAATCATTTTGTGAATCTTATATAGATATAGGCCCTCAGAATGGCTTTAATGAAATCATCGTGGTTATATTCCTGAGGAAAAATGAGCTAATGCTCGTATAAATACTAGAGATGTTGTAGAGATGATACGATATTAAATTAAGTAAATGGGAATACTGACTTATGTTGAGGGTGTAACTATAACTACTCACTTAATACATCATCCAAGAAATCGAACACCAATGACAGACAAATATAATTAAACTGATGTAAACATATTATTATTTTCTAAATACCGTATTATTACTTTTAAACATCTCATTAACAGAATACGTGAAAAACTATAACAATAATCTCTCATCATCAATAAAGTAAACAGCTTTTTAAATAAAACAATACAACAATGCAACTTTAATAGTGGTTACATCAGTCAAACTACTTGTGAGGGTCATTGGGACGATCGATGACTGTCAAGGTGAGTGATGGGCCATGGTAATCATTCACTACTTATGAAGCACTATATTGCTGTCTCTAGGACATCAACGATTGAAGCTAAGACAAGTTCAAGTACACACTAAAACGGTTCTATTTTGTTTCATTACCAGTATTATATAATTTATATATTGTCGTCCTGCACAAAAAGGTTATGTTAATCCGGTCGCTCCCCTAGACATAAGGCCGCGTTCTGTATACCATATTAGGCGCGTTTTACGTTGGTTGTATTTCTACTTGGTGTACAAATTAAATATGTTCACACTGGCTATTTTTAATTCTCGACGATTTCTGCATTTACCGAAGAATCCCGAAGATTGCCGAGAGATATTGTAACAGTGACTTGGTTTGTATTTTTGTAAATTCTTTAAGAATTTTCATTGCATTGTTAATATAAATCAACTAAAAGCTACGTACGACGTCGTCTTAAGTAGGAAAGATGCCACGCTTTTTGAGAATAACTTGTTTACTTCATATATGTGGTTCAAATAAAGAAAATTTACTATGCATTGTACATTACACGCTTGTAATACGTTAAGAATTTACGTGTTTTCGTCGAAACTGACCTGAATCACGTTAGAAGTTCCCGGGGATTCATGGAATCTTATTCACAACTATTTAAGTTGCTTTTACCAAAATAAATGATTCGTATTACCGTTGTATTGTTTATAAAAACTCCTACTTTATTCCTATTCTGTTATCTAGTTAGTTGAGTAAGCACTTTACCGAATAAATAATTATAACAATGTTTAATATTTGCATTCAGATAGATCGATGTTTTATTCGTCATATTTACAATCCTTAGTTTCAATAGTTTACTGTTGCCAGGCTAAATTACTAACAATAAGTACAAAAATTGTGTTAGTTTTATTTTAGACAGAAAATCGTAATTTTTAGCTACTAGGAGCACGGTCAATTTTACACCTTTAATTTTTCACTTGATAATTCGCAAATTTCATGATCATTGTTATTAATCTAAAGGAAAGATAAAAATGCAGAAGGACGACCTGATGGTATGCAGGAAAACTCTTTGTAAATATTATAAAAACTCATGTCACAGTGTCCAGAGAATACCCAAAGCTAATGCCGTGTAATATTGAAGTCTAAATGGATATCTTTAACATGGATGGATGGAGCTTTATTTTTCGATCAGTAATACAGTCGTGGAAAAATGAATTGAAACTGTCAAGTTAATTTAGAACTTAATAATAGTAATGTCAATAACCTTAATGTAATAGAAACCAATGTAATTGATGTGAGTTATAATGGGTACACCATGCAGTAGTTATAGGTCTCGCTTTGGTCGATACTCTTCACGTTTACTGCTTCGTTTTTCACACCCACGCTGCCGTTTAATCCGATGTTAGAATTTTAGGGGCCGTTATAAAGTTAGTACCCGTTGCAAGATGGGCGAGTGTCACAAGAGGGCACCCAAAGCCCACAGATATGTCACCGTTTCTTGCATTAAATCAAACTATCGAACAGTCGCGCTGCCTCACTGTTACTTATCTAAAAAGTTTATACTCAATAGATAAATATATCTCTATTTTTTATTTTTCGTATAAATGCATTTGAATATACTACAGCATGAACAGATGACCAACGATACGATAAAACAAATTTCCACCGGCGGAAAATATATTATTTATAGCAGAAGGCGGAATTGGAGCATAACGAATGCATAGAGGATCAGGAAACTGTGATAAGGTGGAAGATTTTTATAAAATATCTGTATATTTCATATAAATTATCGATAAAAATATATTTTACTTCAAAGCCGAAACGTTTTTTGAAGGTAAATTGAACAATAATGAAAATACGCACCGATTGTTAACATTTTTTCACAGTAAATAAGCATAGATTTTTAGAACAAACGTTTGTTCTTTAGATATTGTAAAAGATTCTTCGTATTTTGAATAACTCACAACAATGAAATCACCGTAAGAATACATTTGTAACGTCTAGGGAATTTACGTCATGTCTTAGAGATAAATCAGACTCACGCCCAGTACTTACAATTCCAGAGATTTTAAAATTTCGCAAAATCAAATTACATGACAACTATACTACATTCAGATATGTTTCAAAGAATACGTCGGTCCTTTGAAACGAAAGACGTTTGCCTTCCAAAATGAGGCGAATAGGATACGGTATAGTGGATAGTGGAGACTACTTTATATTATATACCCGGAAATCTCCTCCAGACATGCGGGACGTCTTTGAAAACGCTACGCGCGAACTGCTAATGTGCTTACCGCTTTCCGATCAGTAAGCTCCACTTGTTATGACTCCACAATTCCAAGGGATTCACAAGATTCTGGGAGTTAAAATTGCACGATGCACAGTAGTGGCGTCATCTGAAAGTCAATACTTCACTGCGAATATCCTGCTAACGCTTTAGAATCGATAAGTCAGGCCTCATATGGAATACCGCTCCCAATTTTGGGCAGGGACGCCAAAATATCAACTCCATTTATTTGACGCCTTACAAAAACGTACAGTCCGAGTCGTTAACGATACGAAACACTTACAGACTTGCAACCTTTAAACTTTAGAAGAGACATTGGTTCCCTTTATTTATTCCATCGATATTACCACGGTGTGAGCTACGAGGAACTGTTCGACTTGGTGCCAACGTCCAACTTCCATCATCGCACAACTCAAGAACATGGCAACGAAATGCTTTAATAAAGCATAGTTTATGAACTCCTGAAACTATCACTGTCTATTTGTTCGTTTCCCTTGGTGCATATGTTTCTCAATTAGGAGACACAATTTGTCTGCAAATGATTCCTGAATACGATTGCGAAAGCTAAACAAATTAGTTCTGTTGTTTGCGTCAAACATCTACAACCTACAACTAAATTGAAACACGACAGCAATCGTTTGAGCTTTGGAAGATTGATTGTAGGGTTACGATTGATTTTTTTGTTATTAATTATTTTTTTCTAATTTGTCAAATAACTTTGCACAATAGTATCAGGCTCAGATGTTCTTTAATATAAAACATATAGACCATAAGATATAACTTGGTATTCAAAATGGTTATAATAAAATCTGAATTTAATTGCTTCATACTTATTACATTTCATCGGTTATAGATTTGAAACAATTGATCGATGAGTGATTAGAGTACCATCGAGAGAATTATACAGTACTTATTAAGCATGATGACAAAAACCTTATAATAAATTTTGATGTCAAATTAAGAGTAAGTGGAAGACATACTGAAATAATATATACTTATTTAATTTTGGATTTCATAGAAATATCCATTACCCATTGAAAGGACCAGCTTAAAATTTAGTTTTTATAGCTCAATGTCTACTAGTACAAAGTGTTTGTTCGATATTGTTAATTTGTCCTGCATCCGTCTAGAAAATAAACAATCTAAAAATGTATAATGGCATTAACCCATTTCAACCCAGTAACGGCGTACATCAAGCACAGAAATCTGCTCGGAATAGAGGAAGCTACAGTGATGTTAGAGTGTACTCCATCATGTACGATTAGGGCAGGGTTTAGGGTTCAATCGAAGTGAAAGTTTTGATGTATCCCGAAAGCCTCCGACGTGTAACCTCCGACGACAGCTTATTATGCCCCCTGAAGCACCCCAAGCCTTCGAGTAATCAGCACTTCAAAAACGTATAGTATAAATGAATAATTTTGAGCCAAAAACGAAAGCAATGATAGCGCTTCTGCTTAAAAACGATTTTTATAATAATTTTACTAAACTTTGAGGTCACTCGCAAAATTTTTAGGTATTGTCATATTTCTGTAATATAAATTCATCTTGTTGAAAATTTAGTTCCGTATCGATACTATCCTAATTTAATAGGTAAATAGGGTGAATTTTATTTATACACGTCCGTGGACCAAAAGAACCTTCGTCAAACCCTATTCGAATGTTTCGTGAATACCCTCGTTGAATTAAATATTAGTGTTACAGAAAATATCTGGATGAATATTAAACAAAAAATGTTCTAAAATAGATATTTTTTCGAAATGGAACAAATAGGTATGCAGTCCACTTTTTGCCTTGGTACTAAATAACTAGAGTCGTATTTGAAGTTGATCACAATTATATGATTCTACTTAAGGAGGAGAGACTTCATTTATGAATATCGCTTACATATATTATGAAATAACTACAATCGTATTTGAAGTTGATCACATTACGCCTCGACTTAAGGCGAAGAAACTTCATTTATGATTATCAATAGTTGGAAAGATTCAATGGTCCGAGACACAATGCTCACAGAATAGTAGTTATAGTTCAATCAAGTACGAAACAAGGCTTTGTGGCTTCACGCCATCAGTCCGGGGCACGGGTATAGACCTAGGCATTGATGAGGCCTAAAGCATACTCCACCACGCTCTAATGCGGACTAAAGGAGGCGCATCTCACGGCCTCTCACATGGCTTAACGACTATCGAATAAAACAACCAGCATCGAGCGCTTCACATTTCGAAACTTCAGAACCATAACATTCATAAGAACTGTCCTACCACGTATAAAAAGTAAGCAAATATAGTAAGGACAAACAGCCCATAAAATGTAAGCGATGAACCGACGAGAGATGCTTGACGATACGATTACAAATAACAATACTAAAACATCGAGTCAGAACTTTTGTCTAGATAGTAAGGGATGGCATGTGATGTGATGTGATGAAAATGTTAAATGTTGTTATATATACATAAATGTTGACAAATTTAATTTTACATTGCATACAAAAGTGGCAAACAAAAAAAATATACTGCAGTAGGTACATATTAAAACTGAGATGCCGATTTTTGTTCACGATTAATAATATACTACTAATGTAGTATATACTATATATATAATACATACATACATATACTTTTAAGGGTCGTTAACATGTTTACGCACATACACAAATATAAGTTCATTACAACAACAGTTAAGTACGGTACAAACCTAGGGACAATTCAAACATTGCATCGTTATTATTGCGCCACTAGGTCACATCAGAATCTATTAATAACTATGACGGAGCGAATCTATTAAAATAATAAACTTTCAATAAGTTTCAACAATTTTGTTTGTATGCATATATCAAAGGTACTCGATATAATACCCAATTCGATATAAAAGTTACTCGATGTACCTTCCTTGATGTCGTTTGACAGTTACCGAAGATAGCCTGGAGTGATGAAAGCAAAGTTTAGTATTATATCAACGGTAACCTAAGAGTATTGAACCTGAGCGTGAATAAACACTGAGACACAAATAGGCAGACTTACTGCGAATATTTGAAATTATTTTATAGCAAGTATGTAGGTACGTGTCCCGACAGTTTTTTTTAGTTGTTACAAACTGCAGCAAATCATTATACGTACATATATTTTCAGTAACAATAATAACTTGTTCTTTATCCCATTATTTTTTCAATTTCAAATCGTTATTAACAATTTAAAACAAATCAGGACCCACGAGGCAATTTTGTCTGAAAGAAATCTTAATCACTATAAAGCGTTGAAGATTTTTTATTGATGAATTAATAATCTTTATCGATGTTTCAAACGACGGCTGTTTCAACTCAAATCAGAAAAACTTGAAATCTCAAAAAATCGAATAACCTCCAGACGACTCCAATAAATGAGATTATATTCACGACGTATTTTGTGGAGGGTCCTAACTACTACAGGATCGGATAAGGGGCATTGAACGAGTTACTAATAAAAGTTGTATGTGTAAATCGCAATTATTCATAATTGTAATTTAAATATATTGCAACTTATGCCGGGTCAATTAAAATTTTATGTGGGACAAAATTCCATCGTCTTCTACTTTGCTATCATGTCCTTTAAAACCAATGACAGTCATCGTTTTTTAAAGCGCAATAAAAAATTATCTTTGCGGCGTCTTTGTTCCCTGCGCTGCTTTTGCGCAGTATCTAAAAGTAACACCATTTATTCGCGTTAATGTATGACAACGTGATGGAGAGATGATCACGTTTGAATGGTGTGAAGTCTCGTCGTGTCACGAAGAATGACACCAATAAGACGTTTCTTGCACTTCAAATGAATGTAGTAAATGATGAGCAAATGAAAGTAAACATCACGAAGACTTGACACATGTCTGCGGTCACTGAACTGTACAGGGTGCCCCTATATCCTACAATATCTTAACGGCGTTAGTCGGTCAGAAAATATTTTATAGCTAGTTTAGGAGACGAGGGGATACAAGCTTAATAAAAGTTCAAAGGCCATCCAACTCTAAAGATTAAAATTGAGACACGCTCACATATCTACTTTTTAAATTAAAGCAATTTATAAATTCATAAATTAAATAAAATCGAATAGGATGGTTTACTTTTGAATACTTAATGACCACATGCAACGTCATCACACGATCTCGAAGACGAAGGTAGGTGAAAGAAAAAGATGAGGATGATTCCACAAAACTTTCTCTAAAATCGTTTGCGAATACCTCATTATGACTACTTTCACGAAAACTTCCAAGGCAGAGAAATATTGCACTGAGTTTATGTAATCCTTAAAAGTTTTCCTTACGGTTCCTGTCACATTTTGGACGTGCATAACGTGACCTTGTTTTTCTATATCTATACTAATATTATAAAGAGGAAAGCTTTGCATTTTTGTATGTTTATAACGAATAAACTCAAAAACTACTGAACCGATTCTAAAAATTCTTTCAGCATTAGAATGCTACGTTGTCCCCGAGTAACATAGGCTATATTTATTAATAGAAAAAAGAAGAGATCCTTGCTAAAACTTCTGTAACGTGACCCAAGTTGTAAAAAAATTTGCTTAAAAAATTCTTTCATCGCATACGCTGCGGAAACTATTGATAAAGTACACCCGTGCGAAGCTGGGACGGGTCGCAAGTATTATATAAAATAACGTGACTCCCTAATGTGGCTTGAAACCGCGTGGAATGAAAGTATTGTATTGAATTACAAAAATGAACGTTTTTACAATGATGCTTTTTCTTTGACATCAACTTTGATTGCCGTTGGTGTTAAATAAAGAATTAAGCCTTTTTTAGACAACCTAGTAGCTCCGGCATTGACCTTGCTTGCCGAACATGGAATCCAGGGATTTGTTTTCGGCAAACGTTTGTATTACAAACAAATGTTGTTTGTGTTTGTAATGCCTCTTGCCTATCCGACCTGTGTTGTGTGTGACATCATAGTGAGTAGGAAGTGTTCGTGGGAGCATTTATTTCTGAAGTTATACTTTATATGGTACGAGATAAGGATAACAAGGCTGTCACTATATGTATAACACACGATGATTTTATTAAAAACGTTACACCAGAATAGAGATTTTGATAAGGTGATCCGACTGAAGAGTATTTCTGGCCGATATAATTATCTTCTTCTTATCTGTAGATTATGTGAAAACGTCACAAAAAGCGTACGACGACAGCGGCGGTAAGAAGTCAATGTCATAGATTATGTAAATCTTTTAATTATATAATAGTTACTGCTTTTAATGAAGGTATTACATTTATCTAATTTTTTTTTTCATAACATAAACTGGGAGTACATTCAGTCATAATCAGAAAAATCAATATAATTATTTAAAACTAATATCCCGCCCTCCTTTCACTCCAGAAAATCTACGCCTTACGTGTAGAAACAACATCCGTATTGGTTTAGGATTGCGTTTTATCTACTTCTATAAATTAGAAACATATACATTTATTACAACAGCTACAGTCAGGATGTCAAATTTCTTTCTATCTCCCTAAAGTCCTATCCCGCGGAAACAGATCATTGCCCAGGATAAAAGTACTACATTATTACTCGTAATGTAAGCTATAAGATATGCCAGGAATCATGCAAATATCTTCAGTGGTTTTAGGGTAATACGTGGTTGGACGTACCAAAGTTACAAAAAAAATGGCTTTGGACTTCTATATCGATAACAAAGTCTACGCGCTTTAAAATTTCCAAAAAATATATACTCGATGAATTCAGTTCTATTAAATTTCAGTCAATTAATTATTGTATTTTAACATAATTATTAGATATATTACGAGTAAATGTCGTCTCCTAATATTTAAGTTAATCAAATAAATATTTTTTTTATTCACATAAAAGTATAACCTTTTATGTGCGTACATAAGTACATGCAATCTTTTCACTGGATTCACTACAGTTCTTTGCGATAAAGCATTAAATACCTGCATAAAATTACTGCCCTGTTAACCACTATAGAGAAAGATAAAATTTTAACAAGATATTTAGTTATTGAAGTGACTATCTAGTGTAGTAGTTCACACGCTATCTATTTCCCGCGAGCCGATAAATGGAAATGTTTTGATTGATAATCAAGTTTGTTTAAACACATGATTTTACCGAACTAGATTTTATACACTTTTCTGAACTTGTGTATCCTGTTCAAAAACATATTTTTTTTATGTTAATAGCCGACAAACGAACAGATGAGCCACCTGATGGTAAGTGGTCACCGTCATCCATGGACATCAGCAAGGCCAAAGGTATCACTGAGGCGTTGTCGGCCAGAAAATTAGAAGGTAAGAAAGAAAGTACTGGATCTCAAGCCCCCAGCGGGAACACGTCGAGTCGTTTGGCGGCTGACTCAAGCAGAAAGGTGGTAGCTAGACAGACAGGCTTCATGGAAAGGCCAGTAATAACATAAATGATACTGACAATATAATCTTTACGCGAAGCCCTACAGCCAAGCAGGCTGGTTTCTATCGCCCCTTACGACACCCTGTTCTGCTAGCATTGGATTCTAAGCCGCCCCAATACCGCCAGCAATATAGTAATATGTAGCAGCTATGATCATCGTGAGTCCATGTATTTAATTACAAATGATAACCATAATACAAATACAATACATACAATTACAAATAATAATAATAAATAACCAGTAATGACGCGCAAGTCGGACCCAGACTCATAGAGGACGGATTCCCTACTGTAAATGTATTTAGAAATATTTTCCGTTTTTCTATAGAAATATGAGGGATTACAATTTTTGGATAACTTAAAATTAAAAATATGTCACGGAATGAACTTGATTTTTTTCTTTATTTTAACCCCAAAAGCTTTATTCATGCAAAAAATTCATTTACTTAAGTTATACGTCCATAATAGTACCAAAAATATTTTTTTGTCCAGTAGATGAAGAGAAAACAGCTCGTGGCAGAGATAAAGTATCCACGAAACTTCGCAAAGGTGAAATGAATACGTTTACGGCATCACTATACAAAGCTTTTGATACTAAACGGTGACGGTTACGAGCCAGTGGCTTCCACCGCAACCTTCTGTAAAAGCACGCGCCTCGTCTCCAATTTCAACCACTTCTCATTGTTCGCTGGCTGTTATGAGAAAGTGCGGTGCAACGAACCTTTATTAGACTCTCTGGATTAAAAATGAATACCTTTGTTTACTTTTGTTTATATAAATATATTCTAAACTAGTCAAACTACTCTTGCTTCGCTTCAGAAAAACCACGCCTTACGATTTAAAACAGCACCTGTATTGTTTTAGAAACATGTTTTTCTCGTTCTATGAATTACTAATTACAATATTAGCTAATTTTTTTATTTGTAGACGGATAAGTTAGGCCGTTTCTGAAACTCCTAACAACTATTGTTTTGGGTTCTATTGTCGTAATAAAGGCCCGTAATAATAGTTTGTCTCATATATCGTTCATGTATTAGAATTTTATTATATGTATAGAATAAGCTAATTTGTCACGTGATGGTAAACGATCGACTTTGCTGTTGGACGTACGTAACACAAGGCGTACCCGACGCTAATCCACTTGTTAAGTTTGTCTTTAATATAAATGACAAGAACGGCTGGAATTAATAACGCCGCAACTAATTTCGGGAAGGTAAAAACTTACTTTGTAACTCTCATACCTTGATTTGTGTTCGTGCTGAGGAGTTTCTTTCGCTGCTTCTTCTCTTTAATGTTCAAGCTTCCCTACGAAACGCTAATAGAAGCAAAAACATTACGTGCACTCTTAATTTACAAAATAAATACCTAAGATATGGACAAAAATTGCAGTACCTGAACAGGCAGATAAAGAACTCTAACAGCATGCATGAGTTCCATCAAGATATGTGCTACAATCATGTCGAGCAATAGAAGGGATCTATGTAGCTAAATCGCTTCAGCTGCAACTAGGCAGCAAGCATCGTAAACAGGAGAGGTTGGTTTGACCCGAAGAATTGATTAAGAGCTTTAAATCCGTAACATTCTTAAAACATGTTGCGTTCATACTTATTTCAATCAAGGTAGTTGATTTAATCAACATGTCTTTATTATGCGTGCACTGTTGAAACGCTTGTTTACCGGCGCCGTATCGATCGTAAGTGAACGACCGAGTTAAGTGACCACGGATGCGATTATTAGTTGGATGGATGACCTCTAGTGTCGAAATAGCTTAACCATTTCCATGCCCTCCGCACATTACGCCGTCAGTCTCGGTTGATTATTACAGAGCAATCGTTAAGCCGTGGTGGGCCATCAATAAGAGGATTTAATAACTTCTGATCTTCGCCCTCTGTCAAAAATCCAGCGACCGGCGATCCTCCTGAAATAACAGTGGAACCCCGTGCTTTTGAATGGGCTGCTAATTAGTTTAAGCCATCCCTTACCGTGCATGTTACACAAAATAAAAATTATGACTAATATAATATATAAAAATTATGACTAATAAATGAAAATATAATTTACACATACTTTCTTTCGGCTTTCGGTTGGCTTAATAATTTTCAACACTGGGTAATATCTCCACCAATCCACACTGGAAGAGCGTGGTGGAACTCGCATATCCGTGTCCAACTGTGGGCCGCTATTTGATTCAAACAAACCAACGCATTAGTAATGATTTTGTTTGTTTCGAAATAAATAGCTGACTCCACTTACTCGAATGACTTTACTTACTGTACGAGGTTCAGGTCAGGGGCAGAGACCAGTAATAAAATAAAGGGACGGATGTTACGGTATACTAAGATGATGTTTTGTCCAAGTTAACAAAGAGAACTTGTGGTTGCGGTGGGAAGATCGGAGAGTAGAAACCACAAGCTTTCATCGCCTACAAAAACCATTAAGTGATTGATTTGTGGGCTTGACTTAATTTACCAGTTATGTTTGCTATCTTGAATAATCATGAACATGTTTGCCTTTTGCTAAAGGCGAATAAAAAGGTATACGTATAATTTATTGCAAAACCACGTGAAATTCTGAGCTCTTGTATATTTTAGAGGTTAGGTTAAAATTAAGCTAAAATGATCCATTGTCCACGAATCATAGCAACACTTTTACAAAAAAAAACCATATTAAAACAGAATTTAAATGTTCTTCTAGGTATCGTTACCGAAAATATCACCAGTTTTGCTAACACGTTTAGTTTTATACGAATAAATATATAAAATTGAAAGAGGTCGGAGGTCAGACATTCTTAAACCCCTAAACGTCTCCGACATGGCTAAACCACTGCTATCTAACGATACCTACTAGAATCTTCGGCTTTACATGGTCCCCGACAGAATATAGAATTTGAGAAATTTACATGCTATTGGTCATTCAGCCAGCTCCCGTTCGCGACTTCATTGATCAACGCAGTCAATAACTTACAATTGTATAAAGGATCTTTATAACCGTAAATATTTCTTCATAATAAAGGTGTAATAAATGGCTCTGCAGGATGACGGTTATTTCAACCCAAAGGCTGAATACAAACACAAAACATATTAGATGTTTTAGTATTGTTACAATTTCACCGTTCGGAATCAAAGGACTAAACGGCTGCAGTCATTCACATAGAGTTTACTGACTTTCAATTACAATACTGTAGCTCTACAGTACCTTAACCACCTTCTGAGGTCACTGGCATTTCATTCACTAGCACAGTTACTGCTTATTTCTGTATTTTCTTACTTTACTTTCTCTTTTTTCTTTTTCATTTACATTATTTCTCAGCAATTCTAATTCCGATTTTCAAAACTAGTCTATCGGATAATTCCCAATAATATTCTACAGTAATATCAAGTTTCATTTAGATATTAAATTTACTCTTTCCCTTCTCCTTTTATTGTATTTTATTTACTAGATTTACAAATAAATATTCTGAAAATGCCGAATGCTCGTAAAACTCATTTACTACTGAAGAAACCATTTCTCTTGCTTTCTATCTAATTTATACAGTCGACGTGACATCTTTCATTAATCTCGTATCGTATGCTATGCCAGTTCATGCTGGCCATTTACAATCTATTAAAGTAATATAGTAAGATTTGCCCAAATTGATTTAAATGCCAGATCATAACCATGGAGTTCCAATGCTTTCTACGTGGTAGTAGTAACTTCGGAACCTTTAAAGCCATCAAAAATAACCGAAGAGTAGCTTGAGAATATTTTCTTTAAATTCCTATAGTCTTCTGTGTCAAATTTTGGAATGAAAAACGTTTTGTTATGGCCAAAAGTCATGTCTGTCTGAGATGTTTAAAACATCTATGAGAATACTATGCAGGATACCTTAATGTGTAAGTTACTCAGATTACGGCATTATAACAGGAACCTGGTGATGCTAAGGCTTTAATAGTATAAGAAGAATATTACGGGGGCACTGCACATATCCACTGGTACATAATATTTGTGTTACCATGCATAACTTAGCCATCTATCAAACCTAATAAGGTAGTTTTCAGTATGACAAGAGGAATAAGTATCCAGATTATATCAATCTAACAAATGTCCATGTTACAAACTCTCAATTTATTTATTGCAAATTGATGTTGATTAAATTGAACTGGATCGATCAGTCAACAACAAGTCAGTTTGTACTGCTGTACGAGTAAAACAGAATACCGTAATACTATCTTGTGTGCAATGATGAAACGGAAATTATTGATCTTTAAATGAAATTTTGTTTAATATTAGTATACATAGAAACTAATACTTACATAGGTTGAGTATGTTATAGGCTTTGTTACTGTAAATATTGTTATATCATAAAAGGTAGGTAAATACAGAATGAAGGGGCGTCGTATGTCTGTCATTAATATTAGGAAACTGCAAGTAGGTAAGTCACTATAAGTTGCACTTGAAGCAATAGGTCCTCTACTTAAAGTATAAAGTATATATAATTAATTTAAAGAGTAAGCGTTTATAGTAAGGAAGTTTATCCAGGTCGAGCCCAAGTCATCTTTTCCCAGCCTAAGCAACACCCTGATAAGCAAGGACGAGGTAACAGCGTCAGGACCCTACCATTATGGTCACTAGGCTTTGTACAATTCCATGTTACATGTTACTCTATAAATCGCTAGCCGAATCGATCATATCATATGGATTGCCAAGTTATGGAAGAACGTTTAAAACACACCTAGACAAAATATTGTCATTACAACTACGCATATTGAAAGTAATACTTCCTAAAAAAACAAAATACCCTCTAAAGAAAATTACCCTAAACTATTCGCATATTGTGAAATCATACCTATTCACGAAAAAATTGATTGAACCTTATTAACTCAACATTATTTCAGTGATAATTCACCAAAATGCCATAAACCATATTCAGCACGTAGATTTGACGACCAGAGACTCCAACTACCTTCATATAATAACATCTACGGTAAAATACATTTGAATTATATGATTCCTTATCTATAGTATAATTTTTTTCTCCGTGCAGTTTGCGTCATAAAACGTCGGAGCGGTGAAGCGAATATTTTGCTCTCTCTCCCACTCACGGGCCTTATGGGCGGGCAAAGTGATGCGCATTATTGTTATCGATAAGCGTTATCGATAGTGTATTTAGTTTTGTCATTATGTGGCATTGTGATAAAAATGAAAGAAAAATAGATAAAACAATGTATTTACTAAAATAATAATAATAATGATTTAAAATAATATTCTTCTCTTCTCTTCGATATATGTACTAAATTAGCATTGCATTTATTTTGCAGGTATAACGTGGAGGTAATGATGAAAAACAAATTACATAACAATTGACAAACAATGATCATAACATAACAATATCGCAACATATAATATCGCAGCAATATCGATGACCCATTTGTTTTTATCGATAATGGCGTTGCGATTAATAAACCAGATACCTAAGTCCATTACTACAAAAAATAACACATAAAATATTAAATACAAACTAAAACAATATTATCCACAATTAACAATACAGAAATACACATAATAAGCGGAAAAATGAACACCGACTCATTTTATTTTATTTTGCTTTAACGTACCTTAACTTTTGTAAATTTGTAATGTACCCTCATTTTGTACGTAAGATATGTTGTTATGAAATGTATATATAACTGTATAAAATTTGAATTATAAAGTGTAACAAAGCATAGTCGACGGCGCAGGGTGTACGATAAAACTCTAAGGAGTTTATGTTTACACCCTGTCTTATAATATTGTAATTGTAATACTTGTATGTAAATTATAATAATATATTAAAAAATAATGTAATTTGAACGGTAATTTTTCATGGAACTGAAGGTAGATAATCTTCAACTATAACCTAAATCTTGAATAAACTTAGAAGTATTGATTACACGTTTCGGTGTAACCAGGTTAGACAATAAGGTAAGAAGCACAATATTTGTCGGTTATTACCATTTATTGACAGATATATCTTACATTTCAACACTAAACATTACTGAACAACTTGTCGCTATTATTAATGTAAAATGTTTTATCCAATAAAAAAAACCAATTTTTTGCACAAGCTCTTTCAAATTCACTGACGCAGCTTCCACTTAGAATCTTTGACGTTAAAGGGCATTACGCCCTCGACTACTGGAGTGCACTTAAATAGAGCGGATTACTGCATTCGCTAAGTAGGTTACCGAATGCAAGTTAATCCCGTATTACGGTTGAAGAAACGCATTGACAGAGCGATACTACCTACCGAGTTGAAACAGTGTCATTGGAATCTATTGCATTATCGCGGGAAGCCGTACACATGACATCGGTAGAGCCTTAGACACTTTGCAGAGACGAGACTTACATAGAAGGGTAGGAAAATAATTATCTTAAATTATCGGATTATGTACGTCAAACATAAACTCGAAATACTACTGATTTATCACAAAATTGCGACTACAAAATATAATCATACGCAAGAAATTGGAAGATAATTTCTTCTTCCAGAACTTCAATGACCGTGATGTAGTGGTGAAATTACTAATGTGGAAGTAGCAAACAAGTTTTCAGTCCATGGGACATTAATTGACTTCAAATACTGTCATTTTTATTTTTAAATCGGTAGTAATGGTTTGAAAAAGGTGGCAACACTATCGAGTAGGTAATCGTATTGGACCAACTATGAAATCTATGTTATTCTAAGCACTGAATTTTTTTTTTCCATTTCAATTTATTTCACCACCAGGTCATTAGAGATTAATAAGCCATATACTGTTATCTTGTTAGACGCTATAATCATTGTTCGGTTCGATGACCTATAAAATTTTATATCATAAATAAAACAGTACATAATTGTAAATTGCATATTATACTCATAAATAAGATCTTGCAACTCAGTCCTCGGATACAGTATATAAGCTGTGACCAACTTTGAATAGGGCTGTGTAGCGGTTTGAGTTTACCAAATTACCTTGAATATGTCAGTTTGAGGTGGCTAGTAGCTACAATGATTCTTCTACCCAATTAACCGCAAATCCGTCTGTTATTCACCTTTATAATAAAAAAAGACGAGAATTCACCCTCATGAGTCAGTTCGCTACCACAAACAAGATTAGACATTCCGCCGGAGAAAATGTGTCGCATAAAAAAAGAAATAAGGACTTAAACGCGTTACCAAAATATTTCTGAAATTTGGTATGTTCCAAGCAAATGTTAATATTCCAGTAAGTCTTGGTTAAGATACAGTTTAACCCACTGTCCGATTTCCTCCTACCACAATAGTTAATTAACCATTGTTCATATTTAGTTCTTGGCTATTAGAATGTATATCCGGTATCTCGGTCGCAGCTTTGTCTAACCGCTGCGCCGATTCATCACGTCATAATATACATACAGTTCTACAGAAGATGCACAATGCACAAAGATACTAGTCGTATATCGGATTTACATCATCACAACCACGTCGTATCTGGCGCCTCATTTAACCGGCCACAAAGCATTATAAAGATCGAACAGACAATTCAGAAAACAACTATCAGACATAAGTATTGTTACAAATATTCACGAAGGTCCGGCAGAGAACAATTGTGGCCATAAAAACCAGGTACTAATAACAACTATCTCGAGCACCTTTAATGACGTTCACCCTTATGTCTTGTGGAGAGAGCCGAATATCGCGTACACATTTTCCTTATTACCTGATTCATATATGCTCTATTGTTTTCCGAGGACGTAGAATGCCGTAGAAAGTTCCGAAAGGCCCGGAAATTTGTATAAATTGGCAGGGCCGTCCCACGGGTTATTGGATCTCGAATACTAAAGCGAAGAATTCTCTCCCTACAAAGCGAAATATCTGTGATCGACCACCGTGTATCCTAACACATAACAATATGTACAAACAGACACAACTGTGTTCAAACACCAACTAGCTAAATTGAATTGGGAATTTCGCCGCCTTTATCCATTGACTTTAAAGCAGTAAGATACGTTTTCGTGTATAATCTTGGCTACGTCGGACATGTTGTGACATTAGTTAAGAAAACTTATCTGTCATGGGGTCACGGGAAATGTTCTAGCACAATGGTGTCGTGTCAAGGGGCGTGCGGCATGCGCCACTTAGCACGTGCACTGTACAATTTGCCTCTGAACCGGAACCTGCCTTAGCTGACTTTACCCTACTTTTGGCACCATTTCTGATTGTTATCATCTCACGTTTTTCTTTTCATCTTTTTTTTATAAGTTATCTCCAGAATTTATTTTATAACTCCAGAATAATATCTTTAGTTTTAACATGAACTTACGTATGTACATGGATTCATACATACACTACTAGATTATTTCATGTTTAATGTTTATTAAACATAGCCCGAATTAATTATGAGTACGTGCCACGGCACCTAGGATTTGGGTGACCCTCAGAAATATTAGAATCTGTTGAAATATTAAATCAGTGGAACGTAGAACTTTTGTAAACTTATTCTGGGGCAGAACCAGAACCGTGATAACTACGCCTCCAAGAAAAACATTGCTTTTAGCTGCTGTAGGGATCTGGTTCCTTTTCTTAATTAATTGCCAATATATATGCAGCTGGATCACATTACGGTTTAAGGTGACCGCTACCCCAGAACATTAACAATATATTATCGAATCACAATGAATATACGTTGTGTTGCCAATAAACAAGGGAACGGAAAACCTGCTGCACAACGGACTCTGTGACAGTAAAGTGCAGAGGAGACTAAACATGCAGATAGAACCCAGCGGCCTCTATCAGAAGGCTTTATCGTTATATTCCTGGTGCTATCGTCTCAACCACTATTTTGTCGAGTGCACCACGAGTAGCAAAGCTTGGTTTAGATTAAGACCGTTGGAGCTCTTTGAACCCAAAAAAATATCCCAGAATTGAGAAACGCAGAAGCTTGTCACTATTCTAATCAAATCAAGATTAGGTCTACTCGAGTATCAAAAGCTGTTATGCCAATCGAACTCACTGACAGGCTTAGCGACTGTTGTCTAACCAAACCAAAAAAACTGCATCTACATAACATGCTGAAAAAAGATGTTTAATAAATATATTTCCCTTAAATAATGCAGGCGAATAATGCTAAGTTAAGTTTGTCAGAAAAGAGGAAACGCTATCGATAGGCGCTTGTAGCAACAGCGCAGGTACCAGCTCTACCCTTGCACCCACACAACCCTGTAATGAAAACCAAGGTCAAAAGTATTTTACATTTTCGTAGAGCTCAAGTAGTATAATTTTTAAGGCTGCTCCTATTTAATTATAATCATAACGAAATTTACTTACATCAGAAATTAAATAATTGTCACGTAACTTTGTTCTGTTAATAATTTCTAGTAATGAACGCCCTCTCTACATGTATCTAGTATGAAGAGAATTAATTAAGAAATATATTTGATTAATTATGAAACCGTATACAGACGGGTTTCATTTGAAGCCGGTCACAAATATTTTGACGATTAATTTGGAACGGTCGTCATATTCTTTAAGAGAATGATTATTAAACTAGTATTTTTTTAGATTTTCGATCAATTTAGATGCGATCGAAAAATTTAAAAAACTGCTTTTTTAAAGCCCATCTTTTCGCCCTTAATCAGGCAATGCATCATGTCGTAAAATATTGAAATATTGAACGGTTATACACAACGCACGCTCGTATTGGTCACACAGTAGGACATGATTCGAATTTATCATTGTAGTTGGAATTAACAATAATTTAGTCCAAGTTTACGCATATTTTCAACACTCTTAAAGTGTACCAAGAAAAATTTACTGCAACGCAGATCAACAGGATCCCTAGAACAAAACTAACAAGCCAAGACTGTTCTTTTATTCTATATAGTGTTAGATAGATTCGGGATTTTGTACATATGTAACACATTTTACTTGTAAATAACTATTTATTGGAAGGTTATAGCGAAAAAAAAAAATCATAACTATACATAGTATCGCTCACATGAAAAATGAAGTCTTATTTAATTAAATTATTTTACTAACATCTTTTTTAGTGTATATTCGTATCAGTTAGTTTAGTCCCTTAAATCTGAATGTGATTACAAAATTACTAAGTTTTATTAAGTAGCCAAAGTTATTTACATACTTAGTGTGATTCGCGTAGTGATTTGACATATCTTATCATTATATAACATTGTAACGTTTTGATACAATGAATAAACTTATAAGACACCCACACAACTCTTTCCGAAATATTGTGTGTCTTTATTTATTTGGGGTAATTTTTGGATTGGCTTGACCGATTCTAATGGAACTTTTACTGGCAGGTAGGTGTTAGAAGGCTGCACAGAGTAGAGTACCGACCTGGGAGTAGATCTGATTATGACCAGCCAACTTTGACACTAAGGACGTTAACAGCTAATTTCATATCAAAATACCTAGAACAATCTACTAAACAAAATTTCGGTCAGCAATAATATTGGGTCCGAGTCATCATTAACGTCGTGGTCACAATCACAAAATGACTTGTCTCTTATGTAGATACAAGACCTCATACAATGAGAAAATTTGAAGCCGTAAATTTCAATCAACCAATTATAGTGTACTAGAAAGCCAGACGGTCATACAAAATGACCGCTGTTCTAGATATCATAAATTGAAATTCATTTTAATTCAAGTATGGGTGAACTTATCTGATGAGATGTACTACGCACAAATCGTTAGTTGGTTTCATCTCCTTTTATTCGTCAACGTTTGCAAGCTTCTAGGTAATTCATATGTAAATATAGTAATGTATGGTATCAATGTATATGGACTATTTGAATGCCGTGACAACTTCACCCCATTGGGTAGTACAGTTACGCAAGCAACCAATAAGCTATCGGCGACAAACAGACACTTAAGCCGTATATAATAAAGATTAGTTTTTAGCCACGGATTGTTATAAAATATAGGTATTTCACAAAATTGAAATTTTTTTTTGAAAAAAAAAAATTGCTTATATCCTTCCTCAGGCTTTAAACTATTTCTATGCCAATTTTCATCACAATCGGCCCAGAGGTTTGGCCGCGAAAGTGTAACACACAGACAGAATTACTTTCTCGTTTATAATATTGATCGGATGTAATCGTAATAAGCATATTCTGCAGGTAATTTTTTTTTTATAAATTTGTCTTTCATTACTGCTTTTTCAAAATAAAATCGAAACGGCTGAAACTAGAAGCAATACATTTATCAATTCTATCCCTAAAGGTGTGAAAGGATATATTATACGAATTTGAAAGAAAGCCTATCAAATCATTGAGATTGATTCCTGATGCATAGATACAGAGGATCTAACCGAATTGAGGGGATTTTTTTTATCTATATAAATAAAATGATAAGATATCTGCCTGCTTTAAAACTACAGGATAGATTTCAATTAAGTTTTGAAATTTTTATTACCTAGACGCTTGGACCCTCATAAAAAAACATTGTTATATCTTGAATCAATGTAAAGTTATTTCACTTTTAAGAAGCGAATGATTTTTACAAGCAATACGTGGTCAGTGACGTGTGTTTTTTATGTTTTTCCTCTGCACATAAAATACATTGTTCATGTAACAAGCGACGCAGACGATATCGCGGGAATCAGCCTTTAATACATAATTTTATTACGATGAATGCATACAACAGGCAAAACAAGATATGCATTTTTTCGCATTTTCGTTACTTAATTACCGTTTATTGTTGAATACCCACCCACGTACGTAGCATACAGAGGTCATTGTGAAATAAAAATAAAACGTAATAGATATAATATTTACTACGTGCACAAACATTATCAACAACAATATTATGCATTGCATAAATAATCGCTTTGTTTATCTATATAAGCATGCGTACTATACACGTTACATCGGCTACACCTATATACGTCGATTAATCCTACCAATTTCATTCAAATTAAGATATCAGCCTATCACAACACTTTCACCGCGTGATGAGCCAATAACATTTTCGTTTTACCCCGTGTGTAATATTTCATCAGAATTCCCTGCGTTATGAAGGCCTGAGACTGAACAATAATGGCCCGTAACAACAACTGGGATCAGAACCAGTATACGCAAACGAAAACTTGGATCGGTTCAGGACATAAGGTTTATTGCCAGTAACAATTGTGACCTACAAATCGTGTTGTATTATCATTCTAAATGCGTAACAAGCGGTAAATTGTTGAATAGCGCATTGGTTAAGAGTCGAGTGCCTCCTTTGAAGAAGTTATATCATTGCAATGGGCAACAAAAGCGAAATTTATTAGTTAGAGGAGCATTGAATAGGACTGCCGAGTTGGTTGGCACGCGTCAATTTATCTCCCCAGCTAAAGAAAGTTGGCTAAAACGTTCGTAAATGTATTATTGCCATTGGTATAATAGTGTAGGGGACGGATGTACTCAAAACGCGAGACCAGTTAGACCAGTTGCTCCCGCCCCGCGTTCGTCTCACGTCTCACGAACAGCTGATCCGACGACAAAGAGTCCAGCTGAGCGAGCCACTCCACACAATCGACACATAACTTTCAACGTAACTACATGTAGCTATCGATTCAACATTGTAGGGACTTCGTTCATGCCAAAACAAAACGAATGAAATGATAGTTTCATGGGAGATGATTGCCATTTCAGTTAACTATAAATGGCTTTCTACCGTCCAGTCCATTAGACGAAGTAATTGTGTAACATAACAGTGTTGACCATGAACCCATTCTACGTGAAAGGTGAACCGATATGGGTCCCAACAAAGGACTACTTGCCTTTCTGTTCATCCAATACACGAAGGCGCTCGAGATACGGCACTCTGCAAAACTTAGTCCTTATTGTAACTAGTCTCTAGGATAATTCGTAAATTCACGGATTCATTTTGAATACAGTCAATCGTCACTTGTGTCGTAGTTTTTCACTCATCGGTTGCTATGGTGCTCAGAACGTTCACGACACGAAAACCGAGAGTTTGTTTGGATGTTGTAAGTACTTAGTCTTTGTTTACAATGTTACTGATTTTTGTGTTATTTACATCACTTTTCAGTGGCCTGCGAACGTGATAATCGTTGCACTGCCTGCGCACTTTATTTGCGCTGCTGCGTCAAAACAGACGATCGGGGGAGGCGAAACGCGTATTTAGACGAAGTTGTTTCGCGTCGCCCGCATTTTTGTCTCAGTCTCTGGCCTAGTTGTGCCTGACTTTGTCTCTCTCGCTCATTTGACATTTCTTTGACTGTGTTACCAAAATATGTTATTTAAAAATCTTCTATATAATAAAAACTGTTTTACTGCTTTTATAATAAAAGATGGCGTTCCACTACTTACCAAAAGGATAAGGACAAGTAATAAATACTCAATGCTTCTGACGGATATTTTATTTTTTTATATTCAAACTTTAGCATTAACACTTATTATACTCGAGCAAATACCATATTTTTAACAAATATGCGGCTGTTTATCAAAGATGAAATAAAAAGAATATTGGGAATTTAAATGAGCTTTTACTCTGTCTCGATTTAATTATATTTCAGATTATCAATTATTATGGACTGGTTTGAGAACTTTAGTAAAAAATTCATCCTTTTTTATTTTAAGTTCTGCACGAGCAGTCTTCCACTACGTTTCTAATCACTATCCAAAACTAAGTTAATCACATAAAGTGTGGATACGACATTGTTATAGTATTCTGTGGATTTTCTTTTAATTGTCCCATAGTGGAACCGTAATTTTTCCACTTATCAATTATGAATTATTTTGCACCTCAAACATATACTACAAAATATATAGTTGGTAAACATTCTTGAAATAATTTCCAAATTAGTAGATAAAATTTGTAGTTGACAACATTTTGATTTACTTGGCTCGGCTTAAAAATTACCTGCCTAACTTTGCACTGCAAACTTCTTTTGAGCCGACTGGAATTAAATACAACCAATGTCTTGAGTTATTCAAACCAAATGATTATCCAAACAACTGCACGAAAAAACTTCTCAACGAATAAATTTTAATTTAAATTTTTCCTAGCGTTCTTAGTAAGACATTTCAGTGCAAATTGGATTCAAACTTATTGTAAATCCACATTTATGCGGTATTTAGAAGGCTAACCATAAACAATTTAATAAAACAACCTAGTAATACGTTATCGTTTATTAAAATAATCACATATACACAGTGAGTGGCTCTCTGGTTTATGACAATATTACTTGCATGTTTTACGTCCTAAATTTTACCGCACATCGACAGGACGACATATAAAAGACGAGATAAAACAGAACTCGGTAAAAGTTTCATTAATTATTATCTTTGGCGCATTATAGAAAACTTTGCTTACTGCCACAAGTAATGTCAAAACTTAAAATCAAAATCACTCCCGATTGATATTGGTATACAAAGAGTGATTTTAATGAGCCACATCAGTCATCAGTTTTGCCATATATAATAAATTTAATCCTATCAATCAAAAAAGAGGCCACTGTGTACAAAATTGTTTATGTTGGTACTCTCCTAAAATTATCAGTATTATACAATGTTTTGCAACTTTTTTGTTGTAGTCGGGACTCTTATCTGATTGATTGGAGAAGGTTCTTGATGAAAACATAAATGTTTTTACAATCAGCAAATCTATATAAATGTTAAAGTTTGAAATTTATAAATATGTAATTATGGTGTGTATATATATATAT
>PDGT01000019.1:821015-835465 GCA_003671415.1 Megathymus violae
AGGAAATAAAATTATGAAACAACCAAAACTAGTTTTATTTTTTTTATACCCGAAATATGCAGCAAGTTGTAGGGTGCCTAATATTTTTGGCCAAGGCTGTATATATATATATATATTCTTTTTAGTGACAAAATAAATGATTTGGCAACTGGTACCAAATAGGCCACAATATAAATGCAATATTAACAAACAAAACATATGAAGATTAATAACGCACTTTTATATAATGAATTAATTCATCATTTTCACGAATAACATTAATAACTCGAGCTATATGAAAAATAAAACTACATCCTTATACATTTTACGTTTGCCAAGGACTTGCTCCAAATTCTCTGCCGGCTCTTGGACTACACTTCCGAAGCACAGACAACTAATTAAAATTTTTGATACGCAATTTATAAAAATGTATGTAAACAAAGTATGAAGTATTAAACGAAACGAAGTAGTATTAAAGTATGGGTTATAAAACTTTTCGCTTTTTGCTATGACAATGCACTTCCGGAGAAACTCCAAAGATACGACTCACTATAAGAGTAGCGCTGTCATAAACAGTGGACGGTAAAGATGACAGTCACGGCAGTGACGACACGTGACATGTTCCATATATGTAAGGAGTGTAAGGGGCTTTATTCATCGTCGACTCCAAGCCATCTTCCCTTATTAGTTTAATACATTGCTGAATAACGGAGTAGACAACCAAGGACACCTGTTGGTAGTAACCTTGCCAGTCGAGCGAGAGGTTCCGGGTTTGATTCTCGGTCGGGGCAAGCATTAACATGACAGATATGTTTGTTCTCGTGGGTGTTTGTGATGTCTATATTGTGTTATGGAATCTGCAATACAGTGAAGTTCTTAGTACGGCGGCGTGTGCGAAAAGAAAATATTTAAAAAAACCTCTCGTACTAACTTGTCTTGTTCTGATTGCAGATCACACTCAGTTTAATCTGGGCGCTTGCGTGCATGTTGCTAGGTTTCTTTACTTGTCTGGCTATTTACACCAACCTACTTATATTATACTTTGTTTTTTTTTTTTGTGGTTCCGCTGCATAGTTATTGTAGAGATGATGACTTCAGCTTTGCATTCCGGCAGTTGTATTTATTTCTCTTTTTCAATAATTAAATATTTTTTTTTTTATATTAAGCATAATTTAGTTAATTCCAAGTAAGTACAATTCCTGCAGCTAACACCCTCGAATAAAAGTTTAATTCTAAAAAGCGGACTTTTGGACGACAAAGTGTTCACGATGACTTTGGTGTGAAGGATTCTGTGTGTGTCTGACAAATCTATATGAACATTACAAAGGGTGGACATTTTGTGAGTACAATGTCCCTAGTTATTGATAAAGCGGTCGATGTTTTGCGTCGAAATATCTGTATACAAGCGATATGGACACGCAATCAAGCAACACGAGAATATTTGGTCGTTTTTAATTTAACTTCAATAGGGGTTACGGCTTCAAATCGACAATACGTGATTCAGCTATTTTTATGGAGCTCGGTGTTTGATTTTACAATAAAGATCCATAGTTGATAAGTGATTTATATATTGAAAGCAGTTTGAAAATTACAGATACTATGGTATAGACCAGTGGTGATCAACCTTTTTTTACAGGGTCCACAAATACGTGTTACTTGTGGTGTCGCGGGCCTCAAAAAAAATAGAGAGAAGTATGGAAGCCATGGACAGGGGATTCCTGCAGTCTCGCCCGCTCGATACGCAATTAAAAACGCCGAATGCAAAACATCGCTATGATGGCGACGGTATGTATGTTGTTATAAGTACTTTTATTTATCATAAATGCACGTTTTCCTTCGTAGGAGGTAGTGAGGTTCTATGCATGTGTAGAAGTATATACCATCATACATTGTGCTTTCGGATTGTTGCAAAGTAAATTAATATTTATTAACAACAATGAATTTCTGCAAAGTAACGCTTGATACTATCAACTAAACATTGTCATTCCAAATACTAGCATTTTCAGTAATTTATGCAAATACTACCTATCATAATTATCACACATCGGACTCACCTGTTAGTTTGGTCCGTAAGCTTCTTACAGCGGCATCTTTATTTTATGTCATTGTAACGAGAACTATTTTCTAAGTAACCACGCTTGTTCCATCAAACAACCATCAGTGACGTCATCACCTCGCTCCAGAATCTATTACGATTGCTAGTATACGATACTACTCTTATAGAGAACCGTAACTTTAGTGCACATGTCCATCAAAATATATTTACGTTGCCTATTTCAATAAATGTTCCCTAAATTAAAGATCTTATTACACCCAAAAAATACTACGCAGTCTTCTGCCAGAACTTGCTAGCCCGTGGTATCTTCCCTCTGCCAGAGCTCTTCTTAGGCGCGGAGTGGGACTCGCTGCCCCCGGCGCCACTCTCTTCGCTCTCTGCTTGACTTTTGAGGGTTTTCTTAATGTATACTATCTGTAATTAATTTAATAATACGAGTTAAAACTGGTTTACCGAACGAAAGCTAACAATGAACTTTGACGTGTTTCGGTTGTCGCACTGCCTTCTCTTGACCTCACACTTTGACTAGACTTGACACTTGACTATTGATCATCAGGTGTCCTTGTAAATAAATAAAATATGTAATAAAAGAAAAAAAAATTACACATTATTATATGAACCTAAACTAGGCTATTACAAATGGCGGCCTTAATTCCTAAGGGCATTCTTTTCCGGGCAACCTATGTTGCAGGTGAGAAATTGTTGGTGTGTGGCAACAACAAAAATGATCAGTAAAAATATTTAAATATGAAAGCGTTATAAACTCTATATAAATATTTATATATACAATAAGATAATAAATATACTGTATACATATAATTATTTTTTAAATATATACTGACAATTAAATATTATAACAGTGAGCCATGATTGGGCTCTCTCCCTGTAACTCAAGTCAATCAACCTAAGCACCGCAAGTTCGTATCCCACGCGGCCTCCGACAAGCCTTGACGACTACTGCCATGTAACAATCAGAGCCGACAGTTTTACAGAAGCGCTAAAGGAAATTTCGCTACTAGTGGTCACACATTCACCTATTATTATGCCCCGTTGCAACTCTATCAATTGAGAGAAGCCTTCCCAACAGATCGGCTATTAGAGCTTCGGTATGTCGAATATTTACCCATTGAAAATACATTTCAAACAAATTTAGGTCAGTTTCACACATTGTGAATCTCATGTACCTTCTACATAGGTACCTTCCTAGCTCTAAACCCAGAGATTCAAACGACTCATGTAAGATTATTAACTGATAACCCTCACCTCCTGTTCAATAGCCTGGTGATGTCTTATCGCGCGCTGCTTGTGATGGTTGGCGCGTTGTATGTGCCTGTCGACAGAATTGAGAACGGCTTCGCAAGCGTTGCACCAGTCGGCGAGTACGTCCGCTATGGACGACGCATCCTCCAGTCTCGCGTCGCGTCCCAGAGCTACGTCAACCTCCACCCGTTTGCACTCCTGGTCCAGTTTGCCATGAATTATGTCTGCAATAGCATTTGTTAGACATTTCATCAGACAATCCGACGACGAATATGAGTATGATGCAAAATAGTGCATCCTGTCATAACAACATTATTTTTGCACTACTAAAGAACAGTCCTTTCTCTAAACTCATATCCTTGATATGTTAATTTATAAATGCTCACTCAAAACAGTTTGACTGGTTCATAAATGATGCAATATTGTTTGCCTATGCTTAGCGCCAAGCTTTTTTCATGTTGTTATAATATAAAAATAAACATAATTAAAACTAGAAACGGAAGACAATTGTCATTTAAAAATGTCAAAGGGTATAAAAATGTTTCATTCCAGTACTTTTTCATTATTTTTAGTAATGTTTTTGAGCAATATGAAAATATAATTTTCCGTAGTAATAGAAAACAGAAAAATATTTCGTTCAATATCTGCAAAAGTCTTCAGAAAATAATGTGTTATAAATTTTAGCTAGCTAAAGCGAATATTTTACTCTTATCATTACAGAAAAAGAAAATGAGGAAATTTTAAAACGTATGTGATGAACGGAAATGAAGCTTCCTGAATCTGTAATGATATGGAATTGCATTTCAATCTTCATATTTTAGAAGGGAACGTTCATACAGCAAATTACTAAAACATTCTGGAGCAGAATCTGCTACTGTCTGTTACAAGTTGATGAGTCCAAGTTTCCTGCCATAATTAATTTAAATATAGCTTTTTCTAAAGGCCAGCCAATGCTGAAAACTTCTTTGGCATCAGCCATGACCCCTTATAAGATGGGACATAAAAATCATACTGCAATACTTAGAAGGTAGTTATTACCTGCATATATTGCTTCTATGATGAGATCCTCAAGATCCCTCACATTTTTAATGTCCAGTTCCTTCAGTAACACACTATATGGAATACATTTCTCTTGTGTAGCCAGGGTGGCAATCGTAAGATGTTGGAGTTTCTTGCATTGCACTGGTGTTAGTTCCAGGTATTCTGATTTATTCTCTAGATAATCTTTGTATGTGCCATATGCAAATAAGTTTAGGGTTTTGAAGTGTGTGGCATAAGCTCCAGTTTCTAACTGAAATAAATGTTAGAAAAAGATTATTTACAGATATGCCTTCAATGAATCGATATGGATTCGTATATAATATATGAGACGTATTGCTATGTTATAATTTCAATAATCTAAAGAGAAAATGCACATTATAAAAGTAGGATTACTAGTGAAATAGCTAAAAAAAAACTACCTCTTTGATGTTCGGCACCTCTAAAAGCTCACCGAAGACATGAACGCCAGGTGCTTCAAGAACCTGCTTGATAAGTTCTGCACAAGCGAATCCTTTTGCACCCTTAGCTAACAGTACGAACTGCTCCAAGGAATGGTTTGATATCGATAACAAAGAGGATGGTTCATCTCTATCCATTGACATCGGATTCATGGTGACTATGTACTTTTTTTAATACACTAATGATTTTGTAGCCAGTTTAATTAACAAACAGATTACAAATAAAAATTAACTTCACAGGTTGCAACAAATAATAGTACGGTATTCTTTTCTTCACATCTCACCGGAAACAGCAATCTGAGTTAGGCAGTCACAAAGTATTTTTGATCACTTTGACAATAATCATTTGACAATAGACCATAGACCAAAGTCTGTTCAGACCACAGATTAGAATTGATCTATATATTAATCAAAAAAATTAAATTCATTTCCAATTGTATAATTTTTATACAGTGATAATAAATCACTTCATTTTGAGATTACTGTGACATTCCTATTAACGTTACTGGAGACATTTGGCAACTTGATATTTATTTATGGCACATCTATTATAATATTTCTTACACTCAAACTTGTCCTTCAATTCTCATAAAATAGTACTTATTTATATATATAAAATGTCTGCCTTCATTGTATCTGTATTACTTAATACATGTGTAACTGATATAAATTATGACTAAATAGGATTGATTGATATGAGTACTTACCGTAGATATAATACTAAAAAGTCTAAAAGAACTAGTAAGAAGTTCATACTTCTTAGCTTTACTTTCAGCTTTTCATTTCATTCCGATCAAAGAAAAGATACGTTATAAAGTAAAATATTCTCTATGATCTTATAAATTGTAATGTGTAATTGTAAATGATAATATACATATAATAATATCTTTCTCAATAAATATATAGTTTTCAGCTACTTGTTTTATTTATGTTCTTGAAAGTATTAGGAAAAATATTGCTCGTAATTTTCATTGTTTCAATTTGTTAATTGGCATAACAGCAACAACCTCTTGCTTGTGCATGATTAGTACGTTTTTAAAAATTTAATAGACCATAAACAATAAAATGGCGTCCGGTTTTTTGTGTGTGCGCTGAATTATTGTTTTCGTGAAATCATCTTGTGAAATAATTCTATTTTAATTTTATGTTGCTTACCGCTACCTAATGACTATGTAAATTTTAAATATAAGCCAAGAAGTTAGTATAACATGTCGGTTATCTCAGAATTAATGCGTGTCAGTGCAGACTGTAGCGTCCTATGCCGCCTTTTTCGTTGAGTTGATTAGGTCAATTTGTTAGATTTTAATGTCAACTTTGTGGAAACTATAGGGGCGTCAATATTGTCGTATGCAATAATGTATAAGTTCAGATGATACCGTGTTTTCAGTGTTATGATTGATAGTGTGTGTGTGGTTGTGAAAGCGTAGGCACGTCTCATAATGGCTAAGCTGTCATGAGGACTCGTGTTTACATCGAGATAGGGTTTATGTTGGTCGGTTTATTTTTGATGTAGTGGTGATAAACAAGCGGTAAACATGTGTATGCCGACGCCGAGTAATGTTTCGGGCTTTGGTTATTCGTGGGGTTTCACCAGTAGTGCGGACCTTACAAAGGGTGAAGTGGATACTCCCAGCAGCATGAGCTATACACTCGGCAATACAGTAAGTGTACGTAAAATTTGTCATCATAAGTTGAGCTGAATGGTGAAATATAAATGATATTTTTTTGGAATGTTAAGTCTTATTAGGAATTTCTTGTATTACCTATTGTGAAATAATTGAATTTATGTGGATATCGTAGCAATAGTCACATTTATTAATTTGTTAATGTCAAAACAATATAAAAAAATATAATTTGTTATTTGCTTGAATAGAACTATTATTGTTCTATCATTTACTTAGTATTTGTGGGCTAAATCATTGAACATAATCCTGTTAGAATATTGAGACTAAATTACACTGAAATAAGTAGAAATAAATATAGTAAGAAAACATTAGCATTCAATGTCATAAATATATATATTAGAGGAAAAATTTTGAATGGTAGTTTTTATAGAAAAGAAAAAATATAGTAGTTTTCACAATCATAGTTGAAAACTGTTATTTCCTTAATTAAATGATAGCTGCTTATTGATGTATCTTTTTGAAGATATTATTAAAATGTATATAAAAAACTTATTTTACTTCATCATTCATGTGTTAAATAATTTTGTTTTGTACTTGAAATGGATAAACAATATTAAAATATTAACATTATAAATAAATATTCCACACTGCTACATTTCCAGGTGTCGCCAGAAACCACGTTGACTGTGATGTCCCACAAAACCCCACAAGTGCAGGAAAAAGTTGGTGCAGTAGTAGCAGTCTCAAACTCGGCAGCACAAGTGACTAGAGTGGTGACGACTGGTACTCCAGTGACAGCGAGGCGAGCAATGTTTGTTTTGAATGAGGCACCAGCGCACACAATAAACAGGGTCTCACAACAGAATCAAACTGCAACTATACAAAGTGAGATTCAGATTAAGTTTTATTAGTATAGCTATGTTAATGAATAATACAATGTTAGTAAAAAAATATATATTACTATATTTACACTGATTTCCAATTCATATATGACAACTCCATAGACCAGTTGGTAGTGACCCTGCTTGCCGAGCGAGGGGTCCCGCGTTCGATTCCCAGGGCAGACATTTATGTGACAGATAAATGTTTGTTCTCAGGTCATGAGTGTTTGTGATGTCATATTTGTATATGTCCATACCACTCGCAATACAGGGAATCCTAGTGCCGGGGTGTGTGTGTGTGTAAACATTAAACATATATATGCATTTAAGCAGTAACAATCAATATCTCTTGCCTGCTTACCTCATATAATGTACCAAGACAATGTAAAAAAATGTATTATGAAATATTCTTAACTTATTGTTATAAACAAATGCATAATCAATCATAGAGAATAAAATAAAGGTAGATAAAACAAATTACACAACCCTGTAGCTGAGTTGGTAGTGACCCTGCCTGCCAAGCTAGGGGTCCCGGGTTTGACTCCTGGCCAGGCCAATATTTATGTCATAAATAAATGTTTGTTCTCGGGTCATGAGTATTTGTGATGTTTATGTCCATGCCACTCACAACAGGAAATCTCAGGATGGAGTGTGCTGTGTGAACATTTATTTATTATTATGTTTATTGCATAAACTTGGTTCCACAATCACATACAACTCATAGAAATACTTCACCAGTAATAGTATAGAATTGTTAGGAACTTTGTCCCACCAGAACATGTGACAGCTCAAACAATCAATCAATTGTGAAAAAATAAATTCTAGAAAATTTAACTATACAATTTAGACATTGTAAAATTTACAGCCATTTATGTTGGATACCGTCAAATTCTTTTAAAATATTATTAGCCTCTTAAGTTTTGGCTCTGCCCATATTTTATATGAATTGAAATACCAGTGTCACATCACATTTTATATGGAATATTTGGGATCAGCTGCTCTACAATTATGAATCTTGATTTTTCCCCTGCATTTATTTACATGTTACTTGATTTTGCAATTGTGTGCATATTGTTTATAAAATGATATATCAGCTCTTCCATAAATCATTATGACATGTTATACTGAATCTGCGTTCTAGGTATTATAAGAATTGAATCATGATATATTACAACCCACCATTAATTCTTAGTAGTGGAAATACCTGTTTCAGCGACGTCGTTGGCAGGGAAGTCTTTTATGACCCCCATTGGACCGATACAACTGACTGCCGAGGAATGCAATGAGATTCTTATGAAGAGAGCGTTACAAGCGCAGGGAATCGCTACACCCGTGATAGACGCCTCCCAGTTAAATCATACATTACTAAATGGGGGTCTCAAGAGCTTGGCGGAGGCGACCGCACAACAGTCACAAGGAGACAATATACAAAACTCAACAGTACACCAGCACCACCTGTTGCACACTAAACAGGAGCCGGGTACGGCGAATAATTCGCCTAAAGTAAGTATTTATAATTTATTAATAGTAGTTTATAAGCTACTTCTTATTCAGCAGAGTTTAACGCGACGCAATAAATCTTTTGTTGTCTATTCTGTAACTGTATTACTGGTGAGTGAGTTCGAGGTTATTTATACTCGACGACCCCATAGCCTAGTTGGTAGTGACCCTGCTTGTGGAGCATGGGGTTTCGGGTTCAATACCGGCCATGGCAGACATTTATGTGACAGATGAATTTTAGTTTCCGGGTCATGGGTGTTTGTGATGTCATTTGTGTATGTCCATGTCGCTCGCAACACAGGGAATCCTAGTGCGGGGGTGTGAGTGTGTAAACGTTTATTTATTAATAAAAATATTCTTAGCTAAGGCACGTATTTATGGTTTGGAACGCTTGAAAACGATATTCTATTGTGTGTAAAATTCTTATGCTGCCTCAAGGTCTCCGATATGGTTTAACAACTTGTATCTAATGATAACAATCGACACCGATTGCCCAACGTGTCCTACGTTGTCTTGAAACTAAATTTTGCCACCTGCTGTGAACCGTGAAATGTCCGACTGCGCCCGCGTTTATTAACTTAATCCTTTATTTATCGATGACGCATGCCGTCGGGGTGTGAGCATTTTTTATGAAGTTATCTTTATTGTTTTTCGTACAGTAAAATATACTTGGTTGTAATATTTGTTAGATGCAAAATCTTTATAAATTAAAGATGATTAATGACCCCTGTACTCCAGTAGTTTACACCAATCAGTCTCGTTTGAGGCTCTAATAATAGATCGTAGTCGTCAAATTTATCTTCAATTATCCTGTATTACTTATAAAATACAGTATAAATGACATTAGGAGTTATCAAATTCTTGTAAAGAAAAAAAAATATAATAAAATTTCTCTATATATTATTTGTTTAAGAGTTTTTAATTACGATAATTTGAAACTGACTTCATTATCGTGGAGTTGGTGGGCACTGCACGTATCTTAATTATTCATGTCTGATATAGTAAATAGGACATAGTGTATGAAGCGAGTGTTAGGCGGTATATTCACAGGCGGAACTGCTCGGCAACAGCGTTATGACGACCGTGCAGCCCACCGTAAAGGAGCGCCCTTACACCTGTGATGAGTGCGGCAAATCCTTCCTACTGAAGCACCATCTCACCACGCACGCGAGGGTTCATACTGGTGAGTACTTTTTCGACAATTCCTTATTACCTAATTTGCTTCTTAATTTCCTGTTGGATTTAAGTAAAGGTTGAGACAAAGAGTTATCTATTCTTGTGGAAATATTGGGATCTGTTTCGACTGAGGCCGGTGTTACTCAACGTCCTTTAAAGGGAAACGTAAAATTACATGAAATAACTTGTATCTTATCTTAATAAATAATTATAGAATATTTCTTTAGGAGAGATTCCAGGTTGTATGAATTGTTGCCCACTAAACCGCTTTGGCAGTCAACCGCACCATATGGGTAAGCTGCTATCGCGGGTATGCACCGAGGTGGCAGGTATCATACCCAGGCATCAGTTATGTTCGACTGCTTATTTACTTAAATTTATGTATGGAAGTAGCAAATGCCACCACTAATGTTAACAATCTTTATGTTTAGTTAAGAACTGTCCAATTTGATCAAACGTAGTACTGAATTTTATATCATATAGCCTAGCCGTGTTAGGGCAACTTAGGATACTCCTTCCAATCCCATGCTGGCAGAACAGGGTGTCGTAAGAGGCGACAGAAGCCAGCCTGCTTGGTGGTAGGGCTTCGCGTATGGATTATATTATCAGTATTATTATTAAGTCATTAATATTATTACTGGTACTACTATCTTTCCTTGAAGCTTGCCTGGCTAGCTACCACCCTCCTGCTTGAGTCAGCCACCAAACGACTCATCGTGTTCCGGCTGGGGGCTTGAGAGGAAGTACTTGTTTTCTAACCTTCTTCTCATTTCCTGGTCGACAACGCATCAGTGATACCTTTGGTCTTGCTGATGTCCTTGAGCGACGACGACCACTTACCATCAGGCGGATCGTCTGCTCGTTTGTCGGCTATTAACATAAAAAAAGGACAACCTTGTGACCTAATTAATAATGGTTCGTCTGCCAAACAAAGTGTTCCCGGTTCGATTCCCGTTGCGGACAGAAACATATGTGATATATGTATGTTTGTCCTGGATCCTAGGTTGTTTGTAAAATTTTAATCAGGCCATATGTGACAATAATTCTAGTTCAAACCTTCAAATTAAATATAATCTAATAGTTTAGTTTATTATACCCCCAGGTGAAAGACCGCATGTGTGTGCACACTGTGGGAAAGCGTTCGCACGAAAGCACTGTCTCAACACACATCTGCTATTGCATTCTGCCGACCGGCCGTACCGGTGTCACGAGTGCAAGATGGCGTTTACACTCAAACATCACCTCGTCACGCATTCCAGGGTAAGTTTGTAAGGTACATGTACAATATAAAATTGTTTTTAATTAATGTGGTGTTAAGTTCCTCTATGTTATTAATGCATTAGCCATTGTTGTTTCCATGACCATGCTATACATCTGAGAATGTATATAGTTACTATTAATATTTATTTTCGTCTTACTCTAATTTTAGATGACAGTAGAAACATGAAAATCATAAAGTTTTTTGAAATACCGATTGTATTCTATAAGTTACTGTCTTTTAGGTAATATGTGTTTTCATAGTTGCGACATACTGTATCAATCACTACTAAAAATTATCTACAGGTACACAGTAGAGATCGTCCGTTCGTGTGTGGTGAGTGCGGGCGAGGGTTTCCACTGAAGAGGCATTTAGTGACGCACACCAAGTACCATGCTGGTGAACGGCCGTACGTGTGTGGAGACTGTGGAGAGAGTTTTGCACAAAAGGTGAGTTGTTGCTCCCACGGCTGCTACAAAAATACACTGACCATTGCCACTTAAGAGATGCTTACACCGCCCCATCTGAGAATGTTACAGGTGACATAAACAGATAATTATGATATTAGTCAAAATTTACTACAAAGAATTTAGCTCGTTACTGCGTCAACCCCGACCCGAGACCCTTCATATATGCAATCGCAGGCATGCAGGGCCTTTACAAACTGAGCCATGTGTCATCGAAATTAACCAAGGACTTGTTGAGTGGCGATAGCTTTCCATATCAGGTCTGCACCTATTGATCCCACCGCTGCCACGTAAAAATATTGATTATATATACTTACCATTAGTTATAGTGCTTTGGTATTGAAAGTATGGGGCAATGGTACATACGAACGTACGTACATTACGTATGGTACATACTACCGTATTAATATCATGGTGGGAAACTCGTGCAGAAAGTTAGCTGTTGTTTGGCTCTTAGCTCTCAGTTGAACTTTGAGATAGATGTATTTTTATACGCTTAACATTAATTTAATCCTTGTTTATGTATGAACATAAATATTTATCCAAATTATTTGAATTTTTCTCGCATAGTACGAGCGGATGGCAAAACATAATTTGACACCAAATGTTCACTGAAATCGTCATAATAATAAATAAAGTTTTATTTAAGCGAAATTATTTAATTCACATTTCACAGACATACTTATGGTACTTTTTTAAAATTAAAATTAATTTTCTCAGTTCCGTTTCGTATGCCAGTAACATGAGAATGTTTTTTATCGATATAAACTGTCTAATCGTTGTTATGTTTCGTTCTCAGGACCATCTAGTGATGCACAGTCGTTTCCACGGTTCACTGTCGCCGTTTCAATGTCCCGACTGCGGCGTGGCGTTCGCGCGCAAGTTCCAGCTGGTGAACCACGGGCGGGTGCACGGCCGCGTGCCGCACGCCTGTCCCGTCTGCGGCAAGGAGTTCCTGCAGAAACGAACGCTTGTCGCACACATGAAGTAAGAAATCAACTTGGCATACTGTTTTAGATTTAGAATAGGATAGAATACTCGTTATTGTACACCCTTACACAAAAGTACGCACGTACGCGCGCACACACACACACACACACACACACACACACAAACACACACACATCTTTGTTACTGTTATCTTTAGTAATACATACTGTAAGCTCTAACTATGGCCCGGGGGTTGATTAGTTTAGAACGCCATCAGGCATTAAGTGCATCCATAGTAATATCGTTTGGAGGTTTAAAATAATAGAGTAAAATATATAACGGAAGAAATAAAAATCTCATCTTGTAGCACGTTTTATCGCTGAAGAGCGATTTTTCCAGACAACAAAGTAGAGAACACAATGAAACAAGAAAGTGTCAAGGATACAGTGGGTGTATAGTTAAATTAATGAACGTTTAAAATTTGAAAGGAACCTAAAAATTTCGAATTTTACATTAACATTTCGACCAAGTAATGTTAATCTGTAAGAAATATAAAAATCGTGAGTACTGCCTACACTTAAAATGTCTCACGTTTTCACTTTCGATATCACGCATTCGTTAATATCATTAGCGCATTTTCCTTATTAGGTTGGGCCGTATACGATAGCAGACCGTTTACACACCACCTTTGTATATGTAATGTAAATTGTTGTGAGGTTCATCTTTCGCATTTACCTACCAAAACGTTAGACCAAAGCTCTATCCAGTAATGACGTTCTCAACGCAAAACCAATCAACACTATTCCAATAATTGAACGCATTTGTTCATGTGTCCGATTTAATTAAAAAATGAACAACTATTTTGTTGCAGAATCCACACGGGGGAGGGCGTTGTCGCATGTTTAGAGTGCGGCGAAGCGTTCAAATGCAAATCAGAATTGCAACAGCACTGTAAAATAAACCGACATTGCCTAGCAACAAACCAACCTCAACAGCAGCAACAGACGCAACAACAGCAACAACAGCAGGCGCAGCAGCAACAACAAGCCCAGCAACAGCAAGCACAGCAACAAGCTCAACAGCAAGCACAGCAGCAACAGCAGGCGCAACAACAAGCGCAACAACAGGCCCAGCAACAGGCGCAACAACAGCAGCAGCAGCAACAGGCGCAACAACAGCAGCAGCAGCAAACTACTGTGATAAAACAAGACGACTTTAAGCCGCAAATTGTACAGGTTGGTCAACAGCTCCGTGTTGAAGGGCATTACATGATAGTTTTGATTATTGCTTTTAAAAAATATTGAGTATCAAGATGCAATGGTCCATCAGTCTCAACGTTATAAACGTTGAAAAGATATCCAGAACTACGAATCCCGTATTGAATCCTCCAGCTCTTGTTACCACGTAAAGAGAGAGTTTGCGCCCGTCCACCCCGATAACCAAACATAACTCAGCGGACTGGGCATTTGAACTATTTATAATTCTCTATATTGTTTTATTACAATGATTTTGTATATAAAAAAAATTAATAATGCCTGTTTAAATAGGCATATAATTTAAAGGGGAGTGCTGATATCGAATGCAAACGACTTGTCGCAGATGCTGTATTGAAAACCATTGCGATAATATTCCTTAATTTTTCAGGTTATCGGCGCTGATGGTCAGATTTTAACAGAGAAGACCCCTGGGTATGCGTGTCCCGAGTGCGGATCGTGTTTCAATACTAAGGCTAGTAGTGATTGTTTGTAAGATCAAATAACATTATAATTATAAATATTTTCTTTATATTGTGGGGTGGCGTGTTATTACGTTACCAGTG
>PDGT01000019.1:835595-911126 GCA_003671415.1 Megathymus violae
TATGCACCGGGCGTTAGTGCCACCAAATTGCTGTTGAAAAAGTCCGAAACAAAAGAGAATTCACTTTTTATGAAGTAAATATAACATCGAGCTAACACACGTAACCAAGAAATAAACATCTGGCCTTAGGATAAGTGTTCACCGTTACCAATGTATATCAGTAACACTTAAGGTACTAAAACACGTTGCAGACTAAGAATGAAACAGGGAATCTGCTTTGTAAGCGGTTGTAGATCACTGATTCTGACGAGTCAAGTTTAAATTGTATATAACTAGCGTCGCGGCCCGATATCGTTATTGTTCAACGATTAATTATTATACATATCATCCATCCATCAGCCTTTGGAGGTCCACTGCTGGACATAAATAATATGCTAGACATACATAATTATACATATAAACTTGGCATATAGCTTCTGTCCTCCAAACGGTAAAAGAAATTTGCAACTGGATGCTGTGATTCCACAGTTTAGGTTTCTCTTCGCGTATTAATAGATTATTGACTAACAGGAGGCGTTATCGCTGCACGTCCGACTGCACGCGGGCGACCGCACGTGCGTGACGGACTTGTGCGCGCTGACCGCCGCCCTCCAGCCCGGCCTCGTAGCGGCCGCGCAGCACGCACACCACAGTGAGTACTGCGTCATCCTCGTCATCGTTCATCACTCATTAGTGGGAAGGGTGAAGTGCGGGTTCATTCTATCGCTGCCTGTAGTGAGGTATCACTGCATCGTTGTCACAGTCCGAGTTGCTGGACTCTTATAAGACATCTCAATAAGCTACTTTCGTATTTGAAACATTTAACAAACTGAAAAACTTAGTTAAAAAAACGTTCACACTCACACCCCTGCACTAGGATTCCCTGTGTTGCGGGTGGCATGGACATACACAATTATCACATCACAAACACCCATGACCCGAGAACAAACATTTATCTGTTACATAAATATCTGCCACGGCCGGGAGACGAACCCGGGACCCCACGCTCGGCAGGCAAGGTCACTACTAACTGGGCTACGGAGTCGGGGTCCTTGAAAAAATAAGACTGTCTTGTAGCTTCCAATGTAATAATGCTCGGGAAGCAGTTTTTAGTACAATATTACATATATTATTTAAATATAAATTTTTATTTTCAGATCAACCTATCCAAATAATAACGTCCAATCCCAATAATAATGTAGTTCATACCCAAGTTATAGCAACGGTAAGTAGAATAATTAATTATATCATTAACATTTAATTTTATTTATTGTCAAGATGCAAAATACCATAGTAATTATTTCCAGTGAAGTGTGATGTGAAAAGAGAAGTGAATAATAAATCTTTGTTTGATTGATGTATTCATTACGGTTTCCTGTATTTTGTGTTGATTATATACACATAATTAAGATTCAACGACAACCAAGAACAGGGAACAAATACATCTATCACATAAATGTGGTTTTTGGTTATCAAATTTGCTAGGCAGGCAGGGTTGCCTAGTAGACGGAATAAAAATCTTTTTCCAATATTTTTTATTAGAGATTTTTTACACACTCAAACATCAAATTAAATCTATTAATTTTATGATGAGATGGTGTAATAAAGACTCAGATCTCGTTACAATTTGTTTCGATGCTAAATGGTTAAATAATATCAATTTCAGAATCACCACGTAAATCCGCCGCGGCCGAAGATACACTTTTGTGTCGATTGCGGAAAAGGGTTTGCGGCAAAACATGGTCTGCTCGCTCATCATAGGAGGTAGGTTTCACCTATTTTTTTTTGACTATAACCCGTTACTGATGTATTGTAGTTCAGTGTTAGAGGTTTCCCGTGCATCTGTCGACTCCTGGACCATAATAGATTATGGTGAATTAAATAGGTCTTTAAGTTAGTTGTTCGACGGAAGTAAATAAAAAAAATAAAAATAAATAAACGTTTACACACTCAAACCCCCGCACAAGGATTCCCTATGTTGCGGGTGGCATGGACATACACAATTATCACATTACAAACACCCATGACCCGAGAACAAACATTTATCTGTTACATAAATGTCTGCCCCGGCCGGGAATCGAACCCGGGACCCCACGCTCGGCAGGCAGGGTCACTGCCAACTGGGCTACGGGGTCATCAAAATGGATATATACACCTACTCATATATTACTTGATTAATTTAAATCCGATATTACGATCCAGTTGACCACTTTCCACAAGGAACATCTCAAAAATATATTCCCAAACTAGACGGAAGGTATCTAGTTTAATGTGTTGCTGCCAACTTTCACCTGTCATTTTGTCACAAGTGCGCCGCTCAATTTGACCGTGACGACAATCGACTGAAAATGTATGTTAAATATACATACATACATAATAGCCCACATACATGCATCGTGAGTACCCATGATTTAGTAAAATTAATCTTGTACTAGCAATCCGCCCCATCCTCGGAATTTAGTGACAAAAAATAGCCATATCATTTAATAAAATTATGTTTCCAACAGTTTTCTTGAAAACACAAAAGCTCTCGAAAAAACAAAATAAAACATAAAGGAAAGCAGTTCAGAAACAGAGGAGAAAAATGTACTGAAGTGTTTTGTCTGTGCCTATTTATATATAAGAAATTTTTAGTTTTCTCAAGAACTTTTTGTTTCAATTTTTTTTTTAATGAAAACACTCGTTAATAGCAATAATTTAATTAGTTAATAGCAGTTAATAAATTACAAACGTTTGACAAACAGAGGGCAGAAAGGTGTACAAAGTTGTTACTCTTCGCGTATTAGCATATAGATTGTGTTGTATGTTGCAGGCATCCGGAGGGTAGTTGCACGTTGCGCACGCATGTATGCGACCAGTGCGGGAAGGCGTTCTTTCAGAAGAACCATCTCATGCTGCACCAGCGACAACATATGGACCTGCCACCGCGTTCCGTACGTACCTGTCGATGGCAACCCCTCCCACGTCAAACTCGTGGCGTCCTCTATTTTTTTCTTATGTTAATAACCGACAAACGAGCAGACGAGCCACCTGATGGTAAGTGGTCACCGTCGCCCATGGACATCAGCAAGACCCAAGGTATCACCGATGCGTTGTCGGCCACGAAATGAGAAGGAGGTAAGAGAGAAAGTACTGTAATTGTATAAAACCAGATGTAGACCAATAAGCGTCGAGTGTGCCCCACCAAAACGAAGTGACCACTAACTTAAGCGGTAGCGCATTAACACGATAACAACCGTCGAGGTAAGACGTCGTGGCTGTCCCCTAATATTTTCTAGAGTATCAAGTCTTGAATAGTAATCCGTCTCGTTTTACTGTTCTACTTCTTGGTATTAGTTAACACTTTGTACAATAGTAGTATAAATAATGCTATACTAAAGTTAACAAAATAAATAAAGGGCAATTAATATGTTAATGCAGGTGCGACTTCTTGGCAAAATTACCAATTTCTTCTAATCCGAGAGATGATATCCTGAAAAATAAGAACTAAAGTGAACTAAAATTTCAATAAGTTTCAATAAGTCCGGAAATTAATCGATACCAGCGCCATTTCGCTCGATGCGCCGTCAAATAACTTCAGTAGGCGGTACTTCAGTAAAAGGTCAATATACATATATTGACTAGCAATTTTAAGCATTTGGTTTGTGTTCATTTATTTTTAATCGAAGATGAAATACCACGCGTAAACTACAAAAGTAACGGATACAAATTATCATACAAATTAGCCCTCTCCCCTATTTTAAACATTCAGGGATATTTACATTGTAAAAGGTACACTGTCTCGGTTTTTAATGCGCCGGTTTAATGTTGTTGAATCTATCAATAAGGTCAAAGAGTTTTATCTATTGCAATTATTACCATATAAAATATTTGAAAGTAACTTATTTCAGCTACTGGTGCTATTTGATATAATATGGTCGTAATTTCAAGGACATCCAAATTTCGAAGTATCTGAAATTTGGTTAGTAGTCAGTAATTTAAAAAGTAGACTAGGTACTTTTAATAAATATATGTATGTAGGGCAAACGTCGAATATATGTCATGTGATGAGTCACGGTTAAGTACCGCTCACGGCAGTCAGTAGCCCGTTAATGTTGTATTCTTTGCTCGCTATATTTTCCCGCACGGAACAAGCGAAGTGATAATTAGTTTGTGATACGAATATAATTTGAAAAGTTTGACGGTTCGTGCAGGGTTGGAGCTCGCGTCTCACGTGCGGGAGATCACCACTGTTCAGTCCACTCAGCTTTCACTGCTTGTATCTGTTTAAGTGGACAGTATATATTTGTAAGGTACCTCGCTAGCATCAAGAGTTTTCTAGAAAAGAATGCCTTCAGGTGTTAAGACCGCCCGTAATATCCATTTTGTTAAAGGTTTTAGAAACCTCTAAATAAACAGATAAGGTCGTGGAATTATTCAGGTGGAATAGTAACGGGCAACAAATTTGTCTCCATTTTCAATTTGTTTTATATTTTTTACTTATATAATACACAATACTATATACGCCGTTGACAGAGCCAAGCTACGCAGCAGGCGCAACAAGCGGCCCAGCAGCAAGCGGCGCAGCAAGCTGCGCAACAGGCGGCGCAGCAGGCCGCGCAGCAGGTGCAGCAAGTACACCACCAGGTGCAGCACGCCGCGCTCGAGCTGGACGCACAGGAGCACGCGCAGCATATACAAGTGGTCAGTATGCCGCGATGCGGCCGACGCAACTTTGTTATATTTGAGAATATTTGTTGCTTGTTTTCCGTTTTTTATTCAAAATGTTACTACAATTCAATATTACAAAGGTAATTAAAAAAATTGGTAAAGTTATAAGCATTTTAGTATACTTAGTTTAGTAGACTTATTGTATAATTGTCATAGTAAACTTCACATTGCCTTGTACAATATTTTACCTTTTTTTTACCTTTCGTTAACGTTGACATGATGGGGATCGTGGAGGAAGTAAATTTTTGTCTACGAGTTTCTTTTGGCACTGTTCTAACTTCAGTGTTAATTCCACGGGAATTTCTCTGCTTATTTGTTCTAGGCACAAAGGCAAAAAAAATATGCTATGTTATAAAAAAGATTGGTATTTGTATTTAACATAAAGCACACATGTAAAAATGTTTGCGGTATCACAGCACGCCATATAGCAGGACATATGTTTATGTTGCACCCTGGACGTCTATGTCAGTTAATACATTGCAAAATTGAGTATGTCATGCACGGAGGGAATTGTTGAGCCAGTAATATCAGGTGTCGAAAATGCGCTAAAATTTCACTGTGTTACACAAATGCACAATATAGATGTCAACTGGCGTTGTCAGCTGACTATTGATTCATCCCTGCAGCGCTACGAAATGGGGTTCTTCTCAAAAACTTGTAACACGGGCTCTCTTAGAATGGCGTACCACGAGCAACCTGTTCGCGTGGCAGTACTGAGATAGAACCAAAACACGACTTCCTGATGATTTCTTCAACTCGTGTCCGAACTGTATAGAGTATATGAGTATACACAAAACCAACCTTCTAGTAGGAATGGTTATAAAGCGGTATGGAAAGCCCATCCACGATAGTAAGAGAAAAGCGGCGCGAATATGCTCAGAGCACGTGGTCATCTTGACAGCGAGATCTGGACTAGCTGACACGCGACTGGATCCGACCAACGGATTTATAAAAATAAGTGAGCATGGATTGGAATTAACGTCTAATAGGGCGTGAACAGTAACTATTAACCATCACGAGGCCCTGTTCATCTACCATTCAGGTTATGAAAAGTTTCAGTTGCGATGTCTGTTAAAAAAAGGTAGAAACTGTTTGATTTAAATATTCTAATGAACAGCTAATATCCGTTAATTGTATTACGCAGGTAACGAATAGGTCAGGTCAAGTGATCGGCAATCAAATAGTGGTGGGGAGACGCGGCGCGCTCGGCTCACAATTGCACATAATACCCGCGCCGAGAGACACCAAACCCACGCATTTGACGGCGAAAAGACATCAACATGCTAACAGGTAATACACATTGATGGTATAAGAGTATATTATATCAATCAATAGTCGATAAACGAATAGATGGCTCCAGTTTATGAGGTGCCATCGTGCCCGAAGCCGAAAGGCTTCAAATTCAAAACACGTAGAGATATCTGTCGCACAAAAGATATCATATAAGCATTTCCAACATAAAAATTAAGCAGGGACCAAAGTTTTACGCGGATCTTCAACACTGAAAACATTAAAAACCTTATCATAAAATACTGGGATTAAATTAGGCGGTATAGATTAGGGATGGATAAGAAATTTCGGATCAGGATATAGATACGGATATATAAATAATATTTTACCGGTTTCAGTTACGGTTCCGGATATGGAATTATTTCGGATTATCAGATTGTTTCGGATAATTTCGGTTACGGATATTAGATGATTTTGGGCTTGTAATCAAAATATATAGTTGATAGTATCAGGCGTTACTTTGCGGATATTCATTGTTATTAAATTAATATTAATTTACTTTGCGAAAAAAACAAAATATAAAATATGTATATGTAAACAAAATATGTAATGTATTTACAAGGTAACATTTTTACTTTCTCTCTAGATATTATATTAATGAAAAAAAAAAAATTAAAATTGCCTCAAGATGCTCGAGCAAAAACCTGTCATAATTGTTTTATTTAGACTTTGCCCCTATCCGAAATTATTCGAAACTTTTTTTCGAATTCGGTTACGGTTACGGATATATATTTTTATTTCGGACATCCGATAGTTTCGGTTACGGTTACGCAGCTCCATAACATCCCTGGTATAGATCCCAGCGATGTTAAAATTACTCATACTCATCTAAATTATGTCTATGACGGGAGAGATTTAAAATTTACGAAACGAAAACTCGGTACTACCGCGACATACAGAACATAAAAAAGTTGCTAATAACATTCATCTTTACCTGTTATTCCAGCGGTGATATTAAAGAAGTCGGCGGTCTCGTGGTATCGACGGGCCGCGGTGCGAACATGATCAAATATGAGATTTCTCTGCCTCCCCAAAACTCTGTAGTGCAAGTCCAACAATTGGACTGAGTGAAGAGTGAACCAGATAGTCTGGTTGTTTACCCAAGAAAACGATCGTAATTGGTGTACAGTGTAAAGTGAAGTGATTTAAGAAGTGAGGTGAAATTTATGTGTTGAGCTATCCAGTTTCCTACGGAGTAATCACTCACAATGAGAGTTGTTATTTTATATTTTTTGTTTAATGTATAAGTTACTTTCGTTGTGATTTTAATTGTACTTGCAGTCAATTAATTTACAATATCGGTGTTAGTAATGCTCCTTGAAATTGTGTTTACTGCTAAACATAAAATTGATTTTTTCGTTTATCAATTACTACCTTGAAATTTAAAATGCACATCATACTTAAACTGCTGAATATGGAGCTAGTCTTCTCCTATTTAGTTTTTTAGTGGAGCCTTTTTAATTATATTTTCGAATTTAGTGTTGTCGTCGAGTGGTGATGTGTAGAGAAAATAAAGTCTACTTAATTTTATAATGGCAATAAAATATAAATAGATTTGGATGCGTGTAATATAATGGCTAAGGTGATGCTCTAAAATTTAGAGTATTTTTTTTATTAAAATGCTGTGTATGTAAAAAGACAAACCTTAAGTGGTTTCAGTGTAAATTAACGTAGTTTAAGTGGTCCTGTAGTTATTTAGAGGTAGTGTAATCTATTGTACATATCATGAACTTTTTGTAACGGAGGGAGAGCTGAGGTTTTTGTAATTAGTGTAAAATGTTTGTAGTTAGAAATGGCGACATCTTGATGCCTTGTAAAGGCGTGTGCAGTGTTGTAAACTTGTATCTGGCTTCTATCGAATGATATAAAATTAAAAACCTTAATCCAGAGATGCTAACTCTATTTGCAGTCTTTAGTCATTTTCTACAAGTACTGCTGAGATGATGTACAGAGCAAAGTAACCTCCACTAGACAGAATATAGCACTATTGCCTTCTCTGTTCTTCAACAAGATGCAGTACGCAGAGGAGTCTGACTCATACTTAATTTTCCCTCACAGTCCAAATTTCCAAGCTTCTGCAGTTTTTGAGTTACACTATATCTGTAATTGCTCTGTAACTCTAAGTTCAATATTAACATTAGATACACGTTGAAAGTTGCCCATTTCTAGTGTCCGAAACTGCACATGTTTGCATGGCATCTTAGTTATATCAAAAATAGAAAATTTATGAAGGCGAGTGCCTCATAAATGTACTAACACAATTCAGGGTCGCTGCTCATACGCATTTAAGTTTCGTAAAAGTTATCTATATATTTTTCGTTATTCTAAAAGCCTCCACAAATAAGCTTCAGTAAGTACATAAAGGATTATTTGTTTCAAGCGATGGCAGATTATGGGTGTGTTGGATGTGTGTGTGTGCAATTGAAATTCAAGATTTTTATTTTAGATCTGACATGTATTAAATTTTATATTTATGTCTCAAAATGTGTTGTCTCGTATCTACCATACCTGCTCTGTATCTATTTATGACATAAATCGTCAAAAGTGGGTTCTATTTTGAAATTTACATAGCCAAATAAATTATCATGTGTACAGACAGACAAAACGATTTTTGAAAGTAATTTGTGAGAATGTGACTGTTAAACATTGCATTAGTGATTTCAAGGTTTTTATTGAGTATAAATGATCTACACATGTAATGTGTAGTGTTCAATGTGCACATATGTACATTTAATTTGATGTAATTTTTAATATCAATTACAGAAAACATGTAATTTTAAAGTATGTTCTAACAAGATAAGGTGATAAATGTTATTTATTTATTAACAAACTTTTTAAATTGTTTGTGTGTACACAGTGATATGCAACATTTATTCGATTTGCCAGAGGTATACTATCCTAAGTCTATTTTCGATTTTCACCTTGTGATGTCAACATTATGGAAATCTATGTTTAGTAATATAATAATTTTAAATCTATTGACACATAAAATCTTAGAATTGGCTATTGTTGTATATTTAAGGAAAATTCATGAGTAACATTCAAACGGAAACTGTAAAAATTTATGAAGGTATCGATTCATTTATGTTATGTTGGAGAGCTTTCTTTGTTTTCATATTTTTCATACAATTGGAAAGACTACACTATGTAAAAATGTTAGTTAATAAGGATAATTATGTATATTAATTGTGTTATATCATGCGTCGCTTACTGACTTTGGATATATTACCTCTGGTATTCAGGATGAATATTGTTGTGAAACTTTATTACGTTTTGGTGTTCTTACAGAATTGATGGTATATTTAAGAAGTAATGCAAAAATGATTACTACTATATTGTGTATCTAGTCTGTGATAGGGAACATGTATTTCAAGGTCAGTGGTGTTCATTGATTATTGCTCGGTTACCGCTGCTTACATGGTTATTATAAACATAATGTTCAATGGCAAAAATATCTATACATAGAAGAATAAATATGAAGATTATTGATCAAAGAAGTTACATAATACGAAACGTAAGTAGTACATGCGAGGAGGGCCATTTAAATAATATACTTGGAGGAAACTGAACAAAATAAACAAATTTATTTCAACACAATACTTTGATTATACTCAATGTTACTAATATAATATAAAACGGTATTTTCAGTCTGTCACAATGATTAAAGGGAATATAATTAAAAGACTGGTTTTTGAAATGGTTTGTTTTGTACAATTCTAAAGATGGAAACTCACAAAGCGATGAAACGGGCTCACTATACGTCACGTAGTCCTCAGTTTAAGTACTACTTCTGCCGACTAATCAACACACCCCATTGTCTGTCATTTTCTAAATATTGCATCACTGGAACATTGCGCTCGCGGTACCGCGATGTTCGTGGTCCTGAAGTGTATGTTATATATATATTTATAATATCTGAAAATAAATATAACTTTACAAAAGTAACAACACCTATTTGCAGTATCATGTACTAATAAGTTAAAGAGAAAATGCAACAATGTGTGATTTGGAGGTTAAAACACTTATCTGCTCCTGTATGTCGACAGTGCGTTGTAGTTGTGTTCGATTGTAAGGAATAAGAAATGTTTAAAATGAGCAACATCGACATACTTACATATTATGTACAATGAAGTTATCGGCATGTTTTTATTTCAAAAATATCTAGTATAAATTGTTGATGTTTCTTTTAAACAGAATTTATGCTTCCACGGCCTCGCTTCGTGAGTTGCTAGCGTGATAGTGCCTTAATTTTTGATGCAATAAACAGGTATTCATATTGCATTCTGTGTAAGCAATGCAAACAGTCTTATTTTAATATTACATTTAGTAAATTGATCTTTTTCCGATCTGCGGAAACGTTTTGAGGTAACTGAACTGTATTCAAACTTACACTTGTTTGTTCTTTATTCAAAGAGAGATGAATAAGAGATGGGAGTGAATGATAAACGAGAGTTTAAAGAGGAACATGTTACAATAAACAGAATAAATTACAAATTTTACCAAATAATGTGATCACCTCAACGAAGGTGCTGTACAGACCGACCACAGACAAAGTCATTTGATTGACATATGAATTGATGTTAAACAGGAATAGATTATAGATGGAGGATAGGTTGAAATGGAATGCTCAGCTCAGCTATAAATCAGCGGTGCCACATAAGGGCTATTAATTTTAAAGCTTGAAAATAGATTGGTCGGCTGATTTAGTTGTAAGTGCACTAATTTCAGTGTATGTGTAAGTGAGCGGTAACTGATCAATTTTATACAGTAAGTGCTTCCCGATGTACATTGTACATGTCCAAAAAGCAGAACAGACGCCTATAAAGAGTGTTTCTATACAGTATTATGATCTAACATACAAACCCCTTATATTTTCTAAGAGAAAAGAGTTCTGAACCATGTGTCGCACTGAGAAATGTTGATTAGATTTAACAAGTGATTGATACATTTGAAGTAATAATTAACACACTCCTATGAATGAAAAAAAAATATTCATTCAAAATTGGTTTTTACAAACACTTTCCGAACCGTCAAAGTTCTTTATATTTTCAACGTACCCTTTCCGCGAGTGATCCCCGAGGAAGAAACTGCAAGAAACTCCCAAGGAGTTTTTCCTGCTCACAGTTACAGAAATCGCTATGGCTATAAATTAAACTCGTACCTTAAAGTAATAGTCTCGTTTGCAATGACCTTCCTTCACAAGAAAGCCTTCTTATATACAGTACGGGATTTCCGTCAATTGTAACGGAATTTTATCATAAATATTTATCTATTTATGTATCTGTAAATAGAATATCAGTTGTTACATTTAATTAGCATCTCTGAGTGTGGTGGTGAATGTTGTTACATTTTGTAATGTATAATAATTATAACTGTTACTTTTATGTTGGATCTTACAAGTTGTTTGCCATTTACTTACATGTAAATACATAGCGGATATATATATAATTATATATATATATATATATATATAATTTTTATATTAAATGAAAATATACATGCTATATAATCAATGACGTGTGTTACTTGATGAATCCTGCCCATTCTACTTGTTTCATTAATCTAGATGGTTAAAATGGTTAATAGCAGCCCGGGCATCTTCAAAATCAGTAGAAACACTGATATATGTTCGTAATTATACGTTATAAAAATTCTATAAAATTTTATGGTAGATGAATCAAGAATGAATTTATATTCTATAGAATACAGAGTATTAATGAACGTAAGACAAGAAAGTAAAAATTAATTTTCTGTTCAAAAACACGGAAACAATCTTCATTTAACACTTATTTTTGTAAGTAATTCGAAATACTCGACTCGAATATCATGCGAATCTCGTAATTTTCTCTATTCTCTATTACAATTGTCTAGAATACGGCCGGACTAAATGTCAAAATATTCCCGCGAATCGCCCTGATTGGTTAATTTACAAGAAACAAAACTAAAACGTTTTCGGGAGTAAGGTGGTCACTGTCGCCCATGGACGTTGGTATCACAAAACATCACCTATGCGTTGCCGGTTAAATGAAATGGGGTGATCCGATTGTTACTGGCTCTCTTATCAGTTTGATTTCTTGTCGCTGAGTAATACTTTTAGCCAATTGAGAGATCGTGACGTCTGACATATCTCACGCTATGTGATATTTATTAACGTACTAAATTTCGAGTCCTATTTTACGAACACCTGCAGAGTATCACTTTTGATACGACCCTTTGGTCGTATACCTCTGTCTGAGACGGATTGCCACCTAGCTATAATTTTTCGGATACATCGTAAAAGGCGTGTAGTAATCTCGGAAGTTACGTTTTTATATTAATAACTTATCAGTTGTATTACCAACGCATTCAAATGTCCAAATGTTTTTGGTTTGAATTTGAAGGTTTGACAATGAATTGAGACGTTTCGTGTACACTTGCAAGAACGTAGTGATAGTCTAGTGGTTTAGATGCTGGCGCCCGGACGGGAGATTCCAGTATGAATGTTGCACGCACCACAAAATTTTTCAAATTCTGTGCACATTACAAATTATCATTTGCTTCGGTGAAGAAAAAGATCATGACGATATCTGCATATCTGAGATGTTGATTTGATGGTGATGCTGTTGTGTGATGAATGTTCACAAAGATTTATATGTATATATATATAAGTATGGTAATCCGCACTTGGCCAGCATGGCTGACTTGAGCCTCAACCCCTCTTATTGTGAGAGGAGCCTTTGTCTTCTAGTGAGACAATTACGGGTTGTAATGATTATGACATTTTCAGCTCCTGCACTGAGCAGACCTCGTATGCTCTCACAACCTGTGTACACATCAATTGTCCCGATACAAGTCTAGAACGGAGTCCCCAATTTGACGTATAAAATGTTCGATTGAAATAAATTCCCCCGAGTATCATCGGACTTCAGAGCGACCATCTAATTTCAATCAAGTGGTAGGTACAGACCGAATTTTATTTTATTTACCAATGTGCAACCACGAAGGATTGCTCTATCACTGAAAGGATACAATGTATATGAAATTGTAGTGAAACAGTAAGGAAATTAACAAAGAGTACTTTATATTTATTTTAAACTCAATCCTTATATACCAATTAGGTATTATTAATCAACGTCGTCTACATTTTAAATTGAAGATTTCAATAGTAAAACTTATAATAAATGTATGTTTATTCTTGACGTTTACAAGATTTTCTCTGCTGAGAAATGCTTGAAGATAAATAGATCTTTTTTTGCCTTCCTTACAAGTCTGATCAAATAAACTCCGTCAATTCAAATCGAATCGATTCGCATCAAAACCATTCCTTTACACATTATTGAATATTTTAATTTTTTGATGGAAATTTAATATCCTTTAGGAAATACGCCGTAACCAAAAGTAATAATCATAAAAATCTATTACATGAAGACGGACGTAGGTAAAAATTCTACTTCTCTATATACTATAGAATTATAGTTCCAACGTTCCATACGAAGAACCATCGAGTGTTGGCTGGAAATGTTCTCCGGTTACAGTAAAGCCTATCACAGCCTCCTAGTGTAGAGTTTCTTTAATTGAAATTGCTCACCACTTTTGAGTATTATAAATAGATTCGTACGTCGAAAAAACTAGCAACACAATGAACCTTAACCTACGAACAATGGGCTTTCATACCTTTTGTTTAGCGCAGCTACCGTCCTCTGTGTCATTCAACGGCGATAATCAGTACAAATCAATACAAAAGCTAGACTAATTTACATTTAGCATTTGAAATAGTGCACATTGGTTCATATTTTATAAACCATAAATTTAATTACAACACTAACAATTGTTGTGTAATGTCGACAGTAACAGAACAGCAAAACCAGAATAATAGCTAGCTGTCACTTTTGATAGTTTAGTGGTGCCGACATTGCACCACGTATGTATATTACATAGCTACAACCATTTTTAATACCAGTTATAATATTCAGTTATATTTATATTAATTGCGCTACGTGTGGGATAAGTCATGGAACCACTTTGGTTACTGACGAAGCCCAGCGGAAAAGGTGACATGGTCCGAAATTCAAAATCATTTATTGTGTGTGTATCATTATTGTGGGAGTGTGTGAGCGCTTATTGTTATACATGTCAGTATTTCTTGCGAGAAGCTGTTTTAGCACGGAAGTAAGGGAGCGACGAAAGTAATAAAATCTGGAAAAGTCATATGTTAATAATAATAATTACCCCGGAGTAAATCACTACTTACAATAAGCGAGGATTGTTTTAACTTTTATAATATTTTTTTTATGCTTTTTTTGTTTTACTTTATTAATATTTTAACTTTTAAATTATTTGATTTTGATTAAACTTTTTTCTAACATTTGTATATTTTAATTTTGACTAAGTATTATATTGCGCCATATTAATAAAATAACACTTACTGATAACAACATAAAATAGTTATTTTGCTTTGGCTAGCACTCGTTGCTAGGCCAATCATGTTCAGACTTCAAAAACATACACAGAGAAACACATATAATCGAGAACCAACCTACATATTTTTAAAGTCTGTTAAAACGTCATTCTGTTTCTATGTAAATAAAAACAATTTACACAGCAAATTGCCTTTCAAGTTCTTACAAATCCAGAGTCGTATTCTTGCGGTCTGTGGACAAGAAAATGCGTAGGTACTAGTAGTTCGGGGCATCCTACGTGGCGTGCGACCACTGAGTGGCGCGGTCCATGCGTGGGGAGTTCGGGACTCGAGGTAACCCTCCTTACCCGGGCTTACCACTGGAGGGGGTCGACGGCCCCCTGGTGACGTAACCCTCCCTGTTGAGTGATATGAACCATGGACGACATTGCGGCAGTCCTTATCGTGGTCCGTCTCCGAACGATCACTGATTATTATCATGCCGCTCTGCTCGATTGTTGTTTATTTGTAATAACGTAATTGTCGTGATTGTCTCGTAGATTTGTTTGTCGCAGAGTTCACTACAGAAGGCTTTCAGTGAAGCGATGTAAAGCGTAAAGAAAAGTGAGCGACTGTTTTTATAAGTACAACAAATCATTGTTTTTCTTTTTAAATAAATTACGAATACATCGAAATAAATTTGTTTTAATTGAGTAATTAATATTATTTAAAATTGTGAAGTAAGACATGGCAAATTTCAAATAATTTCAATACCAAATTAGATGGGGAAATAAATTTGAGAGCCTGCATCCGCTTCCTCTTGGACAACTGTGCTACATGACTAGATATTTCCACATGGGAATTTTGACATATACATTTCAATATCACCCCAATTCTGGGTTTGGTTTTCTCTAACAATGAAAAAGTAAAGGCCCTAATCTATCATGATGGGTAAGTGCGGGTACTCCTCAGGAGTTTTTTGTCGCTTCTTCCGGGCCCGCTCACAGTAGGAATATGTTAAAGCGATTGCGTAGTTTGGCTTTCGAAAAGTATTTGTAAAACCAACTTTGAATAAATATTAATTCAATATCAATTTCAATTTCAGACTTCACACACCTTCCGGAAGATTATGGAAAACTCTCAAGTAGACAGGATTCTTCATTATGTTTTAATATTCACTTACAACTAACAAATTAGATGCATGTAGGATTCGAATGTTCTTGAATGTAGATACATAAATTGTAATTTTCATAAACGTAAGTTGTGTTCAAAAATATATGTAATATAATTTATCTATCTATCTTTCTCACCTTCTTCTCATTTCCTGGCCGACAACGCATCAGTGATACCATTGGTCTTGCTGATGTCCATGGGCGACAGTGACTACTTAACATCAGGTGGCTCGTCTGCTCGTTTGTCGGCTATTAACATAAAAAAAAAAATATTACATATTCTGTTGACCGTACACAGAGATTTCATCAAACTGGAAGCAGTTTGTGTGCAATTTGTGCCACGAAACAAATGGTTTTTGTCCGTTGGCGTACCCGATATAAAACAGGCTTTCTGGAGAGATACAAAATTTTATTTGCTTTACTATATTATTTTGTTTTTGCGTGAACTTGCAAATACTTTCTGTATCTATACCTACTAACAAGGTTCTTTTAAATAAAAGGAAGTTTTTTTTACTAGCTTGTAAACTAGCAAACGTGACGATGGTAAGTATTGGCGCGATGCAGGGCAAGAAAGAAGCGGCTAGACCTAACTAGGTTACAGTGATGGAATGAATTCTTTTACAGATTGTTCTTCATATTTAGAAGGAGGATTGTAGCTAGCAAGTAGCGAGTACAATCTGGTGTCATTTTCAGTTACGCCGGGAATGTCCTTGAGGCGAAATGTATCAAGATACTACTTTACGTAAATAAAATGGATTTCGTGTACCATATAACACAGTATTCTTATCATAATGAGGTCATAATTATGATAATGATACAACGTAGTTTAGGTTCGATAAACTATTTAATTTAGGTTATAATATTTGGAAAATCGCTACCTCAACATTTATAGAAGAGCATTTAAAGTTTTTCAACTATATGTGAGCGTTTGATGCGCGTTGTTGCTTGTTCAGTTCAGTACTTCAGTATCTTTTCCTGAAAATGAAAATAATGTACATGAACTTTCAGAACTGGAGATCGATTTCCTAATGTACTTTTCCTTTTTATACACATTTTAGAGTATCCTAAAACGTTAGTTACAATGTGAAACGCGATTCACACGTTACATACAATGTTAACGAACGGATCAAGATACTTATTATGTGGAAAGTGTTAATAGTTTTGTATAGCCGTAGGTAGGTAATGAAAAGTCTGGATAAATCACGGGATCACATCCCATATCGGTGGTGCCATAAACTGTCCCCGGGGAAATCTGGCGTGCTGATCTCATGAACTCAATTTGTACGTATCTTTCCCTGAAGAACAATTTGTTAAAACGACACCACATGAGCTATTTGTAAAACCCATAGTGAAAGCGAGTGGTAAGATACAAAATGGATACTACGCACCGAAGGCAATTCTTTTCAATATCATCATTGGGATTCTTTTGAAAGTTTAATCAATATTAAAAATGTTATTGTTGAAAGTGCTGTTGCTTGGTGTTTTTAAATGAATATTGTTATTTTTTCAACAAAAAACTCTTAAACAACATAATGATTTTATTCAGACTCAGTTCGTTGGTGATATTTCATCTAAAGTTGGTAATGCACTGAATAGGTAAGGAATTACCTGGAATCGAACTCGTGAAATGGACTCTTTGGCCGAACATTATTATCTCTTAGAGTTTTATGGGTTCGAGATGAAAATGAACGCTGTAATTTGGAAGGCTTGCGTCAAGATTCAGTTACAACACGTAGAGGCATTTTTTAGTGCTGTAAACATACCGGTTATTGCCCTCGATTGCATCCTGATACATCTGAAGATAGTCCCCACTGTGTGCACATTAACTATTAAAACAAAATAATTGTTTACTGTCATTATCATTACATACACTGTAGTACTTTTTTGTAGGTATATTTAATTTGACTCTTTTACAGTCATGTCTATACATGATTTCTTTAACGTGTACTTTATTTTTCTTAAAAATATACCATTTTTTTCGTTTATTTGGTTGACGTCCGGATGAAATTTTAAATTGGCCAGCTTTATTAGTTTTCGCTGGAACCACAGAATTGACGTCAATTAGAAATGGCACATAAAACTTTCAGTATTAATTTAACGATATTTGTCACGCCATCTAACCAAAGCTGCTCATTTGCTTTATAGCAAGCATTATGGAACAAAGATACTGAAGTAAATAAATTAAAATGCGGGGACACGTTAATAAAATTAACATAATTGACCTTAAGAATAGTGTTAGTGATAATGTTGCTGGACTCGTGTCCTCCAGTGATAGGAATGATGTAAAAGAGATGAGAAAATGGAAATGGGAGTATAGGCCAGGATACACAATCCTCACACAGGCTTACTCAAGACGTTATCCTTTACCGGACCAAGTAATAATTAATTACGACTTTATTTTTAATTAGAGGTGCGTGCAGGTTTCGAACTAGGGTGCTGGAGCTCGACCTTTAAACCACTAGTCTATTGAAGCTTAATTGTTATAGAGTAACTGTAGTAGGAGAGTATAATCGAAGCAATAATTTCTGTCTAATTATGTAGATGCATAATTTTATTTTATTTATTTATTACTTTATTGTACAAACCTTAAAATAAAGTGGGGTACAATGGGCGGAATGCTTAATGGCATTCTCTACCAGTCAACCCTGGGCGCTGGCAAGAGGATGTGGCAGGTGCGTACAATGTTAAAAGTTTTAACCTTTATAAAAATGTACCTATACTTCATATATTAATAATATGTATCCTAGGTCCTAGAATATAATATGTACTGTATAATACAGCATGAGAATGATAATTGTTGCGCATGTTTAGATTCTTGTGATACAGTCGACGAATACAACGATGGAATGGTGGAAACTATCCATGAGGTAGGGTTGAAGGTTTTTAAAACCCAAGACAATGAGTTTCGGGTTCTCTCAGAGCATAAATCTCATGAGGGTGGATTTTGGCCGTATTGAGACGGCCTAGAATACTCCCCGCAATCCCGTGCTGGCAGAACAGACAGAAGCCAGCCTGCTTGGTGGTAGGGCTTTGCGTTAGAAATATATATTTATCAGTATTATTATTAAATCATTTATGTTATTACTGGTATTATTATGCTTGCCTGGTTAGCTACCACTCTCCTGCTTGAGTCAGCCGGCAAACGGCTCGTCGTGTTCCGTCTGGGGGCTTGAGAGCCAGTACTTTCTTTCTTACCTTCTCATTTCCTGGCACAACGCATCAGTGATACCTTTGGTCTTACTGATATCCATGGGCGACGGTGACTACTTAATACTTAAAAGGATGTATACTTAATACATAAAAAAGGGATAAACGAAAACTATGTGTACAGTTTCCAAAATCTACGTCAGAATATACACCGGCCGATGACGGAATCACAACAGAGCTGCTGAAAGTTGATGGAAAGCCTAGCTTTGTGACTCTGAAGACGTTGCTTGATTCTGTCATGAGTAGTCACAATGTGAATTGATGACCTGATGAAGGCGGCAGAGAGCTAATTAGGGGAGATTTATGTCCAATGGTTAAATATAAACTGCTGATAGATAGATAGATGTAGTTAAATACAAAAAGCAAGTAATAGTATTTCATAGAAATTAAGTTGCTCAAGGTGAAATTAAGCTATATAAAAAACGAGTGAAGTCTTCATCTATAAGATTTAAATATTTTCTTTCTTGGTTATAACGAGAATTTTGCTGCAAATAAAAATTACTGTTTAAAAACTTTTCTAGCTATATAGATAATTCGTCATCCACCAGACTTAATTAATTGTGAATTAAAAATAATAATAGAGACTACACTTCAAGATCCTAAATCAAAATGCAGAGAGGGTTCCAAGATTGACAGCCTAATTATAATTTCATGCCCCGGCTCACTCAAAACGTCATTAGATAAAACTTGAGCTCTGATTTTTGAAGTAATTTTTAATAACTTTTCTGGGGCACGAACTGTCATGGAATTTTGCCTTTTAAATAATTTTTGTTGCGAAGTTTTTACTTTTCTGTCTGTAAACATGAAGTTTGGAGATCTGTGGTAGTAATTCAGAAGTTTTATTATGTTAATCTATTTCTTAGTAACATGTCAAATTTTTTTTTAACATCCTTGTCAAATTAGTAATTATTAGTTAATGCCAATTATATATATTCTACAATCTTGAGACAGAAAATCTTTTTCTTTTCTAAAAACACCTATTCCATAAACAATGCGATTTCTATTTCTAAACGTGATGCGTTAGTTTTCTGAAGCGACGCGAGGGTGGGTTATTAGTATAATATAAAAAGAAGTAAAAACTAAGATTTTTGTTAATATACTACCTAAAAATAAATAAATAATACATACATGCATTTGACTATATATACTTTATATTGAAGTACTTAAGAAGTAATATTATTACTTTGATTTAATATTTTCTGGCTGTATACTGTCCTAAATCTATAAATTATATGTAGGAACTAGGTAATTATGCAGTGAACGTCAATGCAACGCCAGCGTAAGACGTTTCCATTCCAACCTTTAAACAAATAAGATGGTGTGGTCAGTACCAAAGACTAATAGTTGCTCATAGGCAATTATTGCTCGAGATCAGTACAGTAATGAGAAACATAACTTATGTTCGTTTAGCGAGTGTACATTAATCTAGGCGAAAAAGAAATTGATTACTGAATAGAGCCAAAAAATAATGTACTACTTGCCCACATACCCCATTTGTATCAAGGTTTATTAGGAACACTTAATGTGCGTGGCGGTACATTATAGGGTTCGGACACATCTCGTGTTAAATCACCATGGTTTTTATGAAACTCAGTCATAATAATTTCAGAACGTAATATTTAATGAAATATCAATATATTGACAATGCAGAACAGATCAGCAGTCTATCCTTCTTTACCTTTATTTACATATAATAAGTTAATGCTTGACAACAATCCCACCTGATGGTAAGCGGTGATGAAACTCCCACATCGTAAATATGCGGCAATGCCATTTATCTCTAAAACACATTATATAATTCGTCTACCTATGAAATTTTATGCGCTTTTATAAATGTTTGCTTGCACTCTTCACCTGTTATAATTACGCTTGTTTATGAATAAACGAATGAATTAAATAATTTTGTTTTATATTTGCTTATTTATATTAATTCTTTGCACTTTTGTATGGAATTATATACGGTTTATTATAATTATTTTAATAATAAATATATAAATGATTGTATAACTTTGTTTGTGTTGTTATTGGTATAAATCACGAGAGAGACAGGAATTTAAGTGTTCAAGATAAACATGAAAAATTGATAAAAATACATATAAAAACACGTTTTAGGCGTAATTACTACATTATTTAGTTGAAGAGAAGAATATATTCGAAGTAAATGATGTGTACGGACCCTAGGACACCGAGCCCATTAGTGGTAGCAACTTGGATACCACACATCTACGCCGGGACATCAGAATTCACGTCGCCATCAATCACAACGCTTACCTAAGTAGCGGGAGATTCTCTGCGTATTCACTTTCTTGTAGCTTGGGATAGATAATTTACCATTATATATTGGGTGAGCTACATGATTTATGAATACCATAATATTTTAGGATCAAACAGGCATAAAGCCCACCTGAATATAAATGGTGTATGGACACGTTCAATGGCAAGATAATTGATAAGGTTCTTTACTAGCCTGGCAAGCTACCACCCTGTTACTACAATCGACGTAAAATGTTTTACATATTTCGGTGGCAGCATTGGAGAGCCAGTGATAAGAGTCCCCCGTTTCCATCTTAGCTGACAAAGCGACAGGGTGTTACGGACGTCATTGGCGGTGGTGACTAAGTATTAGGTAGCCCGTCGGCTCGTGTATCGGTTATAAAGAGAAAAAAATGCGTTAATGTCTTTAAGAAAATATTTAACACTATTATTGAAGAATACTACATTCTCGCCTGGGAGGAATAAATTAGAATGAAGCGTATTCCACAATTTCCAGGACCGTGATAAGGGATACGAAAAGCTTGCTGATTTTTAACGATTGCAATAAATTAAAGCGACTGGATGAAACTCTATTCGTTGGCGGACGACGGTTGTGGACCACCGTAAACTGGTGTTTTCGGAGATCATATTTAATTAAATTAAGTCGATCCCATTCCGAGATCCTGGTTCTTAACACAGTGGCTTCATCATTTTAATCAAACGAGCAACTTTGTTATAAAATCTGAATTATTAACGCCGACAAATCGAATAGCAACTATACAACAATTTGTAATTAAATTAATGAGATATAAATATATATACATATATATTTCTCTTAACGACAAAGTGTTGTTAAATTGTTTTATATAAATATTATCTGTCAGTTCTTACCGGTTCGAGGTTGAAGTGACTACCAAGCGGGTTGGCTTTTGTCGTCTTTAACGACACCCTGTTCTGCCAGCATGGGATCGGGGGAAATATTTTAGGCCGCCCCCATAATGCCAAAATAATATTTGTTTCTCGTATGTCTTAATGTTTGCTTGAAGCCACCGACATAATAAGAAAGGAATTGATACAATTATATTTATTGCATTAAATAAGCTCCAGAAGACTAGAGTCAACCTCCTTCTGTGAAAAGCACCACAGTTCTTTCTTTCTTTGTTCAAATATCAATTTTATGTGTAAAAGTCGAGACGCAAAGCACCAACTCCGTAAAACTGGGTCCAAGCCCTCCTGTACGTACACGTCCAACTCTGCTGGTCAGCTATACCGTGCACCATGTGATCACGTATTTAAATCAAAGTCTGGTCTCGCCAGTCATATCCGCTGCCACCAGAGAAAAGGGACAGATAGTTGACAGGAGGAGTCGCTGTTGTCGGATACGGCAACGGACGACATCATTATCATCACTTTTAGTATGTGTATTATTCCAAATTTAATTTTCTCGAGCGCGGGACTTAATTTGTCTCTCATTTCGTCTCGATTTGAAACTTATGTGCCCGTAGCCAGTTGCGCCCTGCATTAGTGTAATATGAGACATTTGAGTGACTCAGGACGATGAGTTCACAACCGGCGGAGTAGTTCAACAAAAAAAAAAACTCTCGTATCATCCGTCCATTACTGACATCGGCTATCAAACATCCCTGGAAATCTCATCACGTCATCATTAATTACAGTATCTGCGAAAAGAAGTAGGGATTTTATATTTTTTCGCCGTGGTAGGGATTTTCGTGATTAGATTTCGGTAAAATTTACTTTAGCAGTCTTTGTACTCTTTAATATATTATGAAAACTGTTTGGAATTTTACTTACATTTCCACATGTTTTTATTAGAGAAATATAAAGAGTTTTAGAATATTTGTGTAACATAGAAATACTAATTTTAATTGCATTATATAATTTAAATGTTCTGAAATGTTGGCTATATTTTCAAATTAGACACCTAAATGCAAGTAACACTTAAAAATATGAAAACCACAATTGCCCAGAAGTATTCAGAACACTTGCAACCAAGTCTTTTGAAGTAAATTTGGCTTAACAAAAAAAACGTAGATCTCGTAGTGTCTTTACTCTGTAACTGTAACTTTTAATGTATTGATATTAGTTTATTTACTCATTCTTGTTACATGCCGCATCGCTTATGTTCATGTTATTTGTAATTGTTTTATGTGAATGTATGTAATATAGAAATGTAGTTTTTTTAATAAATAAAAATTCACCACTGTTACTGAATCTAAGTGCTACCAAGTATTGGTAATAACAGTTTTTTTGTTTCCTCCACTAGACCATTCGGAGTCGAATATAGTGGTCAAACCACCACCATTACACTGGTGACCCCAACATGGTATTTATCTCGCATCGATACCACCTTCGGTATTTTAAATTGTCTTCATCAATTTGTAGTTTGGGATGTCACGATAACCGGGGATGGATTCATTATTCCTGTTTTGGGAGGCTCACATAGTTGGTACAAATAAAGGAATATATAGAGAAATGAAAGAAGAAAAAGAGGTGATTTCATTAACATCCAATCGATCATCTTATAAAGCTTGCTCATACTTAACATAACGAACGCAGTGAAGATCGTGATACTAGAGGGTTTTTATGAAATGCCGCTGTATACGTATTTTCATTCATCGGCAATACTAGGTGGAATGGTGAGTTTTATTAATCGATTTTATATCTGATAAAATTTAAATTTTACTATTATTTATTAAAGTTTAAAATTATTTTCTATTACGCGAATTGAAGATAGAAAAAAACCTTATACATTACTAACATGTTTTCATTCTTAAGTCTGGTGTCAGGAATATACTAAAATCATTAATAAAAGTAAGTCTTACCACTTACCTATTAAGTATATTAAAAAATAATTAAAAAGACATACGATCGAGTTAACGGATCAAAACGAGAACCGTGTTTTGAGATGGTTGGCACTTTTGACGTGACTTCAACGTAATACTGTATCTTATGAAAAGTCCTGTTCCTAACTATGTACTGTATAATATACAAAGTTACAAAATTCGCACTCTATTATGTACAACCATCATCTTGATGGTTGAAATTAAACAGTTATTTTTCAAACAACCTACCATATTCGGACAACAAACTACCATATTCGGAAATTTACACTAAAACATTAGCGTGGGCAATCGACAACTGAGAAAAATTAACAAGCAAAAAAATAATATAAAAATAATTGGAATTAGAACAAAAAAAGAACTAATGTGATTTCATCATTTATTATTTTATATAAAATTTAAAATTGTGCCTATTTTCAACTTGTAAAGGAACATATTACAAACAATAATGTAACTAAAACGAATATAATTCAGGAGTGTTAAGTTTTTGAAACTTTATTCCCTAAAATAATTAATACTATTTAAGATTATAGTCTATTTCAAATAATAATAAGATCACAATTATTCTTAAAAAATAACTATAAACATCATAATAAATTGTAAATGTAACACATCTGTTTTAACTGCACCAAAATAAGCCGCCATATTGTCTACTATGTCGCCATCTTGAGCATGATAATTTTTAAGCTAAGCATTCTCTAATCCGTCAAATGTATAATAAACCATTAAATATTTATGAAACATACTTCCTCCTTCCTTAACCTGAAAATTTCGGTGTAAATTTAACAATTCAAACTACTTTCGAAGGTCTATCTATCGTCAAAGGGTATTTCACAATTCCCCATATACACAACGCAGCTGCTACACTTAGAAGGGTCATCTGTTTAAACTCTCCATTTATATAACTTCTCAAGTTTCGACACGCGATTGATTGCTGAAAATATTTCACAGCACTTTGCAGCCATTTTTTCCCACGTGCGAATAATTCAAAAGTCGATAGCGAATAAGAGTTTGCGGACGTGTTGGTACTTGCAGAATAGGGACAATATTTTATCTGTGGCCGTAGTAAAAGTAAGATATAGTTGTGTTAAATCACCTTATGGGATACTAATTTGTAGCTATTTTGTTGCTGTAAATTTCTGTTATCAATTGCATTTTTTTTTGTAACAGCAAAAATTTTTTTTTTTAATAACAATAGTATATAAATTGTAATGCAATTCCATGAACTATATTAAAACGTACATTATTCCATGTTTGATATTTTTTTTCAGTTAGTGGGTAGTGGATAGTCGAGGTTTGAACGTAGATCTTCCATGCAGGAAACACGTGTTTTTTTTATAATCATGCAGGCTAATTTTTCAAACTATGTGTGTATACAATTTAATTATGACTTGCTACGGTGAAGTAAAACATCGTAAGGAAATCCGCACAATTGAGAGATTTCCACTATGTTTTCAAAGCTATGTGAAGTTTGACAACCCGCACTTGGGCAGCTGGGCAGCATGGTGGACCGTAGCCTTCATTCCTCAGTGTGAGGGGAGGCCCGGGCCGAGTAGTAAGACAATATGGGGGCACAGATAATTATGGCTTTTATTATATATTATTTGTACACGGGATTCCCACTGATTGTCTTGATCAAAACGATTCGGAAGTAAATAATGTTTCACATGCATGAATATTCGGTTTATGATAACGGTATTTTAAATAACCATGGATGAATAATTAGAAATAATTAACATTTACTATAACATACTATTACTATAAACAATTAACAAATATATTTATTACACAATACTATTACGTAGTTTTAAAAGTTTTTATCATCTATCCTGCATTTTGCAGCACAAAATAAAAAGGCGGTTGTAGTTTATTAACACCAGCGGTCACCATATTCGGGGGTGGTCCATGCCACTCTAATCTGTATTTGTCCAAGACTTTAGTCGCAAGGGTGGCCAGCATCTTGCCGGCGATGCCCGTCGCCGGACAGGATTCACCGAAAGGTTGGGAAGCCATGGGATGTGCCCAGGACGCCCGCAGTGGCTCCCAGCCTTCAGCGCACCAGCGTTCGGGAATGAAGGATTTAGGTCGACCCCACTGCTTCTCAGCCTTGCTAGTGACGTCATGAGCAAGAACTATGTCGACCTGTAAGATAATTAACATACCATAACAATAATAATGATGCAACTCAGTAAAAAAAGCGGACTTATATTCAAACGCCGTTTTTTCTAGACATCCTTGTGGTGTGGACTTATTGAACAAAGTAAAATTATTAAGTGCCCGCCACTAAGATATACTTAGGACATTTACGTCTATAAATCAAAGTGAGTGACGTGATTGATGATCTTTGCAATATACCCGTAAGTATGTATGTCACAAAATCACTTTTGTGACAAAGTTTCGCCATTACCCAACCATCGAAATTGTATAGTGACTACGCGATTTACGTGAAATATGATGTACAAATTTAGAAGATAATTGTCGGTATTGAAGTGTGCACGGTGACGAACGGCAATGATGAATGGTTTCTAAATTAAATGTATTTAATGTTTAAATGTCTACTAGATTACACCCCAGACGTAGTCTTCAACAATTTTGTAATCCAACCGGGTCTCCGTATTGTATGAAAATATAGCATCCCCACGGGGCAAGTTAGATAGGGGCTTAAATATGTTTCCTAACGATATACAAGCGAAAATGATTTCAAACTTCGACTCACCCCAGCAGGTATTTCGTATCCAGCGACAACCAATCTCTCCCTGGTTCGTCGTACAACGCCTCCTGTGACGGGATGCAGTCTCATGGCCTCTCTAGCGCACGCAGTAATGTACGGAAGTTCAGAGCACTCCGAACCGACTTCCTTGGAGGCGATGGCCCAGGCTACCTCGTCGTGAGCGCGCTGCTGCTGCGCCGCGTGAAGAGACAGCTGGTAGAACATGCTCAGAGCTGTTTGGGCGAGCTGTCGACATAATGTTTAAATTGTGTGAATGTGCACATAATTATATTTTGCTCTTTTAACTCTTTTCTCAGTTCCTAACCTAACCTAATGGTAACTTGCTATCTAGCATGGGCCTATTTTCATAATTAAGGAAGCCTAGAGCGTTATACTAGCACCCTCATCCACTGTGGTTCGGTGGCGGGATAGGTGGTCGACTGAAATGTCAAAAATGTTGTTCAAACCGAATCTTATCTATTGATAACAACTGAGTCCGATGATTTGATGTGTTCTTCGAAGAATAGAAGCGCTTAAGAAATTTTGCCGCTAATCTTTATCCACCGAAACATCAGCCGCAATGTATTTAATATGGTATAAGTTGGTCTCAGCCGAGAACAAAATTTGCTTTTAATTGTCCTACTATTGTCTATATATTCAAGAACTTACGGGATCGACTCCAGCAAGAAGGATATCGGCTGCCAGGGGCAGTATCCGCCTATCCAGGGGCTGGAGTTTGTCCAACAGCACCTGTTCTGGTCTCATCTCACCAGAGTTGAGCGTCTCCATTGCTCTCGACAGGAATAGTTCGGTTAATCTAAAAGAAAAATATTAATAAATTAACAACTTAACAAAATATCTGTAAATGATAAACGATAATGTGGCCAACACCATAAGAGCGATGTCAGTTGCTTCTAAAAATTTCTTGAGTAGCTCCCGAGCTCGAATTATAAGATTATTTTCGACACCCAGTAACTTTGAGTAACTCACCTAAAGTGTCTATCAAAGGCTTTCAAAGCACTATTGAAAGTCGGAGATTCAGTCTTCAATGTCTGTTCGCTGCGGACCAGGTAGTTCTCGTCAGCGATCTCCAGGGAGCATCGGACGAAGCGTTCGGCTACCGTCAGGTCTTCCAACGACCGTTTGGAGAGAGAGCACAGATCGGGGATATGGTCATCCATAGACGTCTTTTCTGGTTTCCTAAAAGAGAAAAAACCACATGAATTCATAATTTTGTAGGATAACATCTTCGGTATACGTATTGAGTAACGAAATTTTTAACCCATATGTGTAACTTCAACATTGAAGTTTAAAACCACTAAGCGATTATTGTTTTCGGATGTCAGTATTATTTTTAAAACCAATGAAAATAAAATAATTTCTTTGAATTGGTATTATTATCCTGCCGCTTTGACTTGGTTATCACTATGTTACTAGGTTCATGTTCACAGAATAACAGATAAGTAGTTTAATTGTAACATCGTAAATGTCGCTTTCATCCTTTTGTTAATAACTAAAATTAATCGTATCTTTATTGAAGTTATTTCACTAAATTTATTGTCATTTACGTGTGTGAAAGATGGACTATGGCATGAATATGATGCTCTTAAAGGTATTTCGAAATCAGCGGCAAACACAATAAGAAATAATAATATCAAGTTTTGAGTTAAAGATAAAGCATGTTCTTATAAGACAGTTGTAGATATTTGGGATAAAATTTCGAAGCACAGAATTTGTAACAATGCATATTAAAAATTATAAGAATTGCGAAACTTCACGAAGCGGTAATATTGTTTTATTTTTAGGATGTTGACCCAAGTTCGTTTTTGCGCATTGTCGAGACACGGTTTAAGTTTTACTTCCTAGTAAAGTTTATATTTTGATCCATACCGTTGACAATTTAAGTGACACATCTTAAACTTGAAGACAGAGAACTAAGACAAAGTAATAATATACATACAAATGTAAGATTACAGAGTCATTCGCGACTTCCATTGTTATTAACAGGCTCAGTATCCTCTGAAGTTGGGTTCAATGGAAATGGCAAAAACAGAGCACAAAATTCACATTCAAGTGGAACAGACACAGTGTGGCAAATACAATGGATTGGACAAAATATATAGTAATTCTTACTGTGCGTGTATCTGTATTAGCTAACATCCACAGACCTTGAACCATAAAATATTCTAACAAACCATAAAACCGTCAGTTATCATTAACTGCATAATGTTTATTACTTTCTTCATCACCTTACCTATTTTCATCAGTGGGAACATGCACGGGTCCATCCAAGCAACCGATCCGGATTCCGAAGACCATCATCCCCAGGGTTTCCAACGCCCACCTGTAGATCTCAGTGCCCAGTTCGTCGTTCAATGCATTCTCTGCGTGACGTAGTTGTCCTAGTCTGATATATAATTATCTATTTTAGATTTCTAGCATTTTATAATTGAATAATTACTACAGAATATGAAGAGTTTATATAAACATGTGTTAATTTTATGCGTTCGATCGCGATACGACAACATTGGATGCATTCAGGAGTTTAGAAGTAAGTCACTAATAGCAAAATTTGATAAGTGGTTCTGTACTTTCATGAATTAGAGTACCGGATTTACTTCAAAGACTACGACTAAGCTTTATACCAATGCTGTACAACCCATATTGGAAGCGGGCACAAATTTTGCATCCAAGTCCGCCTGCTGCCGCAGACTAGTGTAAAATAAAAAATATATACTTTGAGCTTTAATCCACATACAGCTTGATTCAATTGAAGATAAAAATGTTAACTAAATGACCTCTGTAGGGGTTTTTGAGCTACTAATTTTGCAATGTTTGTGCGATAAAACTGGAGTAGAAAGTAAAATTAAATCAGAAATGTGTTTAGCGGGCTACTCTTCGCGGCCAAATTTAAATGCGTTGCTGAGCCACATTGTAGCCCGCGGGTTTGAGGTTAGACAGCCTTGCTTTAGACTGTAGTAATTGAGTACTGGTACCAATTAATTTTGATACTCTATAGTATCTAACCATGGATCTCTTCACTAGCTCTCGCTAGAGCCGTGTAAAGAAATACAGACCAAGCCTTATAAATTAGTTATAATTAAAGTTCAATGTTAATGTGTCCGTATTACGCTTTTGAAATTACTGATTTTCATCTGAAGATCTGTGACTACCTAGCATCAGTTGTTTACATGGAAAACAGGATATAATATGAATTAAACATACACATAAAATCAAAGTAACTTTCAGTTTCAGGGAAACATTATTTACCTTCTTGTAACGTCAGCAGCTATATCGTCGAATGCCCGGTCATAGCTTCGCAGCAGTGTACCGTCTTTTAGCAGAGCTCTGATCGCCGCCCAGATAGCCTTGCTTTCATCACTTGCAAGTAAAATTTCATATATCATTAGCCATTTAGCCATTATCATTTGAACCCTAGCTGTTCCTTCGATACTTTTACCCTAATTTGATTTTAGAGTCTTACGATGAAGAAATAATAAATGTCTGTGTATATTACACAAAACAGCAGAGCTTTTTCTGAACCTTTCCTCTTGTCTGTATGTTTTAGTGATTTGACTACCAAAATACTAGTCAAGTAGGCACGCATTAAAAAGATCAGGAGATATCCTCGCTAGTTTCCTCTTGATCACCTTCACATCTAAAACTGTTGGTATTTCATTTGTACATGACTTGTGAAACTTAAAAATAGGAACGTGTCTTAAATATAAGAGGTTTTCGATGTCGAACGGAGGAAGCTAGTGAGTATGTGTGTTCGTATTGATTACCGAGAATTTCATTATTTCCGAGACTAGTAAAAATAATAGAAGATACGTTGTTTTATAGCTTTATTGAAGCAACGCGATAAAATACAGCTTATAGGTAAAGGATATTGTAGTATAGATGAATATATTTGATATTAAACTTTTGTAACTGACATATATTGATTTATAAGATGTGCTGAGGAGTTTCTTTCGCTGTTTCTTCTCCTTAATACTAAAGTATTTTTCGAAATGGGATTTGAAGCAAATAATGACGTGCATACGTTTATTTACAAAATATTTGCATGATAAAATGTCTTTTTATTTGAATATGGCTTATGTACTGTTACTTTGGAGCTTTGAAAATATTACCTTTATGTGTGACCGTCGCTGGCTTTAAAATGAAGAGTGTTGGTAAAACACAACGTTGAAAAAGCTAATTGTATAAAGGGCCTAGGGCGTATAAGTGGCTAGAAATAGGACACAAAGTCGTGAAACCCAAACTTCAAACAATTTTAAAACAGTTTAACAAATCCACGGCAGCGGTCAGGGGCCGTCTGGTAATTTACTTCGTGTTTTATTTTCCCTCGAGTTCAACGACAACGCGTCCGTTGACCCGTATATTATGATAATTATAAATCCAGATTGTTTATTGCTAACTTACGTGTGCACAGGGCACTGAGCACCGACAATTTTCCTCTGTTGTGAGAGTGGTGAGACTTTCCAAACTGGCGGCTCGGTTACGTTGCTTTCGTAAACCTGGAACAATTACGAAGTATGTAAGACATTACAGTGTGATCACAACCCGTAATTGTTTAAATTTTGTCCTAGAGCCAGTAAGAAGCGGATTCCCCGTTTTCATTGTAGCCGACAACCAGTCGGGGACGGCGGCGGTCACTACTTACCATTAGAGGGCCCAGTCTGGTTGTTTGTCGGATCTTAACGCAAGAAAAATACTACTGTGTAAATTGTATTTTAAACTTTAATCAGACTACCAAGAACGGTTCAACGACTCTTTTTGCATGAGCAATCAAGATGTCCTAAAATTATTCATAACGAATAATGTTGATTTATCAGTGAATATTATCTCTGCATCTCGTATAGTACGTAGGTACTAGTACCGCGCTTTATGGGCAACACAATGAAGTATAAATCATGCCGATAGCCGCAATCGCGTCACGTGACTAACTCGTGTTCATTGTTGTAATTTGTAAATGTTATTTATTAAGTAGGTACATTATTTATTATGTAACTTTGTTGTTGCGATTTCGCTTCAAAGATTTGGTGATTTAAAATTTGATTGTATTTGTCCCTGGAAAGTATGTCATACGCTATATAGTGAAGCAATAGAATTACGAATAAAAATATTAGGGGTAGCATTCCTTGCATGTAACTGAGAGATGATAAAAATTTCGGACAATGCCATAGTGTATTTAACACAAATGTATAGTGGAGATGGATACATTTTTAAACAAAAACCTTTTTAAACTCTTTAAATACGAATTTAATATTTCAAACTTTTTCAACAGTTTTTAAAGTGAACAGATAGTGAGCGGTCGTTGAGTTGCTCTTCTAAGGTCGTAAAAAATGTGTCGTAAATGAAGAGCGAATTTTAATTTTGAAGTGAACTATTTTCACGCTGTTTTAACCGCAACACTAGTAGGTATTTCAGCTATTAATTCAGTTTAAAAAAAGTGACATAAATGAATAATAATAAGATAAAAATTAAAAAATCATTTGAAAAAAACTTGATTATTTAATATGTACGAATTGTCGAATACTAGTAAAGTACTTTGAACAGTCACGACAATGACAATAAGATTTATTCCGTGTGTGTAGATCGTGCGAATATTTGCATACAATTGTTACACACAGTATTTTTATTCTATATTCGTTTTGATACTTTGCTAAGCCGTTTCGCATTTTAATGTTACGTGTCAGGATCCGTAGGCTCGAAATAATGCCACAATAGTTCCGCAGAGACTTTATTTTACTTCACAATCACAGTTACACTCGTAGATCGCAGGTATTCGCTTCGTAGGGAGAGAACTCTTCACTTCGTATCCGGAGACCGAATGCCCTGTGGCCGACCCTGCCCGCTATTTATATTGATTTCCGGGATTCCAGATCCTTCCACTCCCTTCGTTGAAGTAAACAACAACAACAGGAATTCCCGGAAATCGACATAACAATAGCAGGTCAGGTAAACAACCCCATTTCGGCCCTCATCTATGCTAATCTCGCCCGTTTTACCTGAGGCATACGGGCCAGATTGGCCTGGAGTGACCCAGGTAGTTTTTATTACTACCTGAGTTTCTCTTTTATTGCCTCTATTGTTTGCCTCACCGTAACGGTCGGCCACCCTTCTAGAAACTTCGTAAGCCTGCCGACTTCGAGAAGCTTCGTAACATTAATGTAATTAACATTTATCCTACTCCTACTGGTAGTCCTGGTGGTAAGTTCGTTAGAGTAGAACATTTATGAAATTATAGGGTGAAAAATGAAGATCTCAATCACCACAAATTGAGATATAGTTGACGATATCATGATGAATCTAGCTAATTTATAAATATTTATTCATGATATATGGTCTATGTCAATCCGGAATAATATACCTTGGAAATGGTAAATGAATTTTACATATTGATGCCGTGTTTCGGAAGATTATTTTCAGCATATACAACACTCATAAAATTGACACGGTCCTATGGAATATTAGTATAGATTATAATTTGAAAAAATCAATCTGGCAACATTATTTTGAATAAAAGAGGGTCCAATTTAAACGCTCAATAAATATAATATAGGCTTAACATCACGTAACAACGCATTAATGTCCTACTGCTGAGTTATAATCACCACCTATACTGTCACGAGTTAAGGCCACTGTCCATATCTCCTGTTAATAGGAGATTGATGGACTTTACACACCTTTAAAACATTATGGAGGTTTGTAGGTTTTCTTACGATGTTTTCATTCACTGTAGCATATTATAATTATCATTAGTTTCTAATAGAAACATAACTATGACATATTGTAATCCCGGGACTCCAGTGTGAAACAATGCCGCCGCCGTGCAAGGCAGTGAGTTATCAAAACAAGCAAGCAGCTCAGCCAGGTTTTTAAGTGTTTATGACACAGGAAATCCTAATGCTTCCGCAAGTGTGCGTGTTAATACAGGAAATCCTAACGCGGTAGTGCGAGTGTGTGAGCATTTGTATGTGTAAAAGTAATAACATGATTATTATATTGATCTATTTTAGTATGCATGATGATAAAGTAAGCCAGATAAAACTGCTATTTGCAGCATTTATTACGATGTTTTACCGCCAATAAATGACATAATAATATGTTATTGCAAGATAAAAGCCAAACCACAGGTTAGAGAATGAGATAGAAATGGCACGGAGGAAGTGTACACTAACGCAACATCCTTTGTTAGCATACGCCTTAATCACACACAGTCTATCTGATGGTAAATGTTCCCCGCTGCACATACACATCTGCAGCACGAAGTGTGGCACCGTTGCCTACATAGATGGTAGCGCTTAGCCCGCCTCCTGATTAACCCATTAATTTTGCTAAGAGAACATGTAAAAAGACCCTTTTTTATTTTAAATCTGTATTATTTGTATAGTGATATAGATACACAGTGATATTTGTAATCTTCTTGACGATATTTTTCTGCTCTGAAGCAGTTCGTAAGTTTAACATTAAACCTAACACTATTAATACAGACCTTAGAGTATAAATATAACTTTGTTCCAAATTAAATATGTAGTAAGGAATACGTCTTGAATTAATGATAAGGGAAAGATATAATTTTAAGTAACATAAGGCGGTTTTTAACTCTTTGTCACGTTGTTTATAAATATTATAATCATAACAGCCTTTAAAATTCGTATCAAAGTTTGGTGCTAGTCTTACAGTTTCATATGTAAACAGCTGTGTTGGTACTCACTAAGAAAGCTGTATGACATTGAGTGATATTTCTATTTGAATTTATATTCTGTTATAACTGTTAATATAATAGTTGTAGACACAAACGTTTGATGTTTTTGTAAGATATGAAGATTTATGCAATTTATCTTTTTTAAATAAAAAAAAATTCTATTAAAAAATATATCTGAGACACATCATTCCAGTAGGATTTTGTGCTGTGAATAGATTGGATATATCGTATTATTTAGCTGTGGGACCGACGCTGGGTTATGTAACGTCATTGCCGCATTCATTAAAAGAAAAAAAAGAAAGATAACTACTTATACGAACCTTTGCCGTACCGAACCTATACCGTACCGTATCTATACAGACATATAACACTGTTGAGCAAGGCGTACCACGAATAGGGAAGATCATTTTCGAGTCGAGGATCGATATAATTCCTTACACCCAAGGAACACTACCCTTCGTGTAATAATCAACTGTGTAGTGCTTTCTAATGTATTTCGATTGCATTTCTGAAAACTAAATTAATAATTACCTTATCGGCGACCTTCATCTTATTTACATAACATGTGTACATCCTGTCATTACATGAGTTTTTTTTATGTTAATACCCGACAAAGGAGCAGACGAGCCACCTGATGGTAAGTGGGCACCGTCGCCCATGGACGTCAGCAAGACCAAAGGTATCACCGATGCGTTGTCGGCCAAGAAATGAGAAGAAGGTTAGAAAGCAAGTACTGGCCCTCAAGCCAAATCATATCGTATTTTCATTGTATTGTTGTGCCTTGATCCATCTCATTCTGAGAGCCCGACAGCTGCATGGTTGTAGATTGTGAGGACGTCATCCAAGTACAGGTATAAATAAGCGATGCCAGCGTTTCCCAAACTATTAATTTTTTATGCTATTATTTTGTGATCATGCGGTTTAAAGATCCTACTATGTGGTCCTTGGATATTTTTTATTGTTCTGTCAAATAAGCAAAGTAAAAAAACAATTGACTGATGTTAACAACACAAATTAAGTTTTATATGTAAAATTGTTCTGTACGTGTGTATGTTACTGAAGTCCTTCTAAGCGGCTGGACCAATTTTGGTGAATTTTTTTCTGTTTTGAAGCGGGTCCGTAGATGGTTTAGGTTCACAGTCGGAATCGGTAGTAGGTGACGATTCGATCGGGCAACGTTCGTGTAGGACGATTTCTGCCGGATTTACCAGTTTATATATAGTTTTAAAGTTTTATTTAGAACACTGCTCTAACAAGAACTAACATTGACTGATTGACGCACAACGCACAACATAAACCAGTAGGTAGCGTGAAACCATAGGAGATTACCATGGAATATGACATAAGTAAGTTATTTCCTATAAAAAGCTTTATTATTTACGAATGGAAGAAAAACTGAACGAACGTTTTTTGAGATATTCTAATAGAAAATCACATCAGATACAAGGCTAGAAAAGCAATTACTTTACAGCATTATATTTTTATGGTAATATTTCAACAACCATTGTAACCGGTATTTCATTTTGGGGGAACAGAGCCGGGCACTGCGACATTTGGGAATCGCCGATGTAACGTACTCATTGAAGCCAATTGCTTCAATTGAAAGAGCGCATATTTTCCTTTTATTTAATAGACTCTTTATTGAGACTTATTTGTATCTCATGCGTCATATAAACTTTTCAGGCGTAAAACTAGAAAAATCAGACAAACCGTGTAATTGCGGAATATGAAATGATTTGAAATAATGTTATAAAAAAACCAATAGTTAAAAAAGTAGTTCTTGACCACATCCAATAGTTACTCTTTATACTAGACATTTGAATACATTATCAAAATCATGCAAATCACATGAAACGATTTAAATACTATACTTTTCAATAACGCCGATTCGTAATAACTTTTCGGTATCAACAATAACCGGCGTAAGAAATTCCATAATGATATTCCTATACAACAAATATATATAAACACCACGATACAAGGTTATACAAATAACTAATTATAATATGATACAAGTTTGTATAAAAATGAATTGATAAAAAGAAAATAAAATGCGAACGCGTGCTCTAAGTGACGCCATGTTGGGCGAGAGTTTTAACTTGCCTTCTATATTATTGATTAGAAGTAGAAGAGAAGATGAATAGAACAAGAAATATTTAAATGAATTTTAATACCAAAGTAGTCACAATCCATAATTATACAAGTTATTTTTATTTATTTATTATACTTTATTAGACACCGTAAGTTATAGACAATGACATGATATCATTAAATACGTGTTGTACGTAAAAGGCGATCTGGTCACTAAATAGCGATTTATTTTAGAATTTAGATACTCTTTGGGAAGATTAGAATGCTTACAATACTACAAATGCTAGTGTAGAATCTTTAAACATATAAAGAAACTACTATTTTGGCTGAGGATACACTAGTCTAGTGCGAAAGCCTGTCCAAATGAGCTGCAATACTGTCGAAAGTGTTAAGTAAAAATCATATTATATAACCTGGTTGCTCTCCATGAACCCTGGCTATCTTTGAAGGAATTTTCTCCCGATACCAAACAAGACCCAGAACCAGAAACGAGAACATCCATCTATTTATTACATGAATGAACGGAACTGTGTTTGTTAGAGGATTGGTTTACAAATCAGCCGTTCTAACCTTCCTTAGATATAGCGATAAGGGCCAGTATCTAATGGAACAGTAGTATGCGAGGTTAACTGTTTATGACGACCGACTTGCCCAGTTGGTTGCCTAACTGCCGAGCAAGGAGTCCCGGGTTCGATTCCCGGTTGTCAGACATTTGTGACAGATAAGTAATTGTTCCCGGGTCATGGGTGTTTGTGATGTGTGTGTGTGCATTCACTCTTTTGTACTTTCATGCCACCTGTAAGATGGAAGCCTAGTGTGGCGGTGTGAGTGTGTGACTCATTAATAAGCCATGACTCATGAATAAGAGTAGCCATTTTTAAATGCATCTGCACATGAAGAAGTACATGCTAATTTGCTTTTTCCATATAAATAGTTTATTAAGCCGTAGTTGTTTACAATGCAATATAATGAACTGTGTACCTATGAGTCAATGTTATTGAATTGTAAACTTGGTATTATAGATATGTACGCATTAAGCTATAGAATAATAATTGTAGGGTCACCGCGAAAAGCACAAAGTTAAAATTAAAATTATGATGATAATACCGAATAAAATGTTGGTACACACAAATGAAGTAATACAATTAATTTTCTTTTTTTTATGTTAATAACCGACAAACGAACAGACGAGCCACTTGATGGTAAGTGGGCACCGTCGCCCATAGATATCAACAAGACCAAAAGTCACTGATCCATTTGACTTTAATTAATACTATGTGTCTGACGTGTGTTTTATGTTTACAATTTTAAATCTTTTCTATGAAATTTTATTGACATTATTAGTTTAATTTTATTGATAATTAGTTTCTTTGAATCTATATTCATTATTATTATTTTGGTAATTTTGACATTGAGGATTATATAATTATTGGATCTGTGTATTACATTATTATTATTATTATTATTTTTATTTGATACATTGAATGAATGGCAACCGGTTGACGGTTGATTATAAATTTTAATTAATAGATTTTAATTTGCACGCCTTAAGAGGCAGAACATAAGATAATATAATGTTTTGTGTACCACCTATTCTTGTACTATGTTCTGGCAATAAATGACTTATTATTATTATTATTTATCTTTTAAGTTGGAACTCGTCCTCATGGGACGGTATTTAGGAATCTAGCACAGGCCGAGGCCAAGTGACTAGATAACGCAATATTGTCATGATATGTGGTGTTCTTGTGATGGGTGTTATGTGTGTTTTATATGATATATATTATAAGATATGTATATTCTATGGTTTATTTTTATAATTGTGTGAATCACTGGTATTATTATTATTATTATTGCGTTGTCGGCCACGAAATGGGATGAAGGTAAAATAAGTACTGGTTTTCAAGCCAAGTTTCTTAATCGAGTAAAGGGGAATAGTTAATTGTATTACAGCGTACAACTTGATATTGTGGCAAAATGTAACTGCAGTTTCATTGTTTGTATGTGTTGGCTTGTTATTCTTTATCTTAACTTGTATCTTAAATTGTTATTTCATTTTATTAACAATCAAAACGGCACTTGCACGTCGTTGCGTCAATTGACCGAACTATACAATTAAATGGAAATAGAAACCAACGAACTGCCTCCTATAGGATTGTATCTTTTTTATTATGCGCTACAAAATAAACTTTGGGGTAGTTAGGGGTAGTTTCTTCCTTTCTTTTAATTATTTTTTGTTGTAGTGTTGCTAAATTTGTTACGGTTTATTTTTTGGAATAATACAACGAACTGCGTAGGTTCGTCCATTGTTTGCAGAATTATTTTTAATATCGATTATCTACTTTTGATGCTCACTGTACGCGTTTTAAACCTATGTTATGTTTATATGAGTATTTTATTACGCCTTACGCTTAATAATTACCTACACTTTATAAATATACATACGTTTGATAATTTACGTGAGGTAATCACTCAATACTATCTTTGCAGTACTAGTGCAACGATTTGACTATTGGTCTTCCGTTTCCCGGGCTTGGGTTCGAATCCTATTTATTATTTCATGTAATATTATTCCAATGTATTGTGATTTACTTTAATGAATGAAAACATAGCGAACAAAGTTGCGTATCCACACTCTTCATGAAGTTCGTAAGGCGTGAAGTTCTCCAAAGTGCACCCGGTCAATGTGGTCGTCTATATCGACATTAAATTAAATTAAACATATATAAAATAAAACAGAAATATCGATATATGTTAATACTATAAAGATAGTATATATATCAGTGATATTTACGTTAACAGCAAAATGATAAAACATTATTCGGACCAGCTAATACAAGTAATTGACGTAATTGCAATGTTTGTTATTAAAACATAAATATCGTCCATAAGCCACTCTTTATCTCGAATCTCATTGAGATATGAACATGACAGATTAAGTAAACATAACCTTATTGTTAACCTCTTACGACCGCGTTTATTTTGGCATTGATAATTTTTATTGTGGCGCTATTTTAGCTTCTGTTTATTGCTAGATAATGGAGCAATATGCGCCTAATGTGTATCGATTGTTATTTTTCGTGTTTCTAGTCTACATTGTAATAAATGGTTAAAATAGTTACAAAATGTAGTATTACGACAATCTCCGTGCGGAATTAACAATGATTCTGATATGTAACAATCAAGAATAGAATAGAAGGACCGTCTGAGTGGATATGGATAAATATTTGATGTCTACTCCAAAGGGAGTTAAAAAGCTACTTAAATTAGAATACTGTGTCATAAAATTGCAAGAGATATTAAGTTATTTGGACAGAAAATATTGTTTATACAGTATGACCGGATTTACTGGAGGATTGATAATATACATAAGTTAATAATAAGAATGATTAAAGTCACAATTTTACTCAATAACACTCGATAAGCATACAGCGCGTATAGAAAAGCTTCGAAATCTGGTATGATCGGACCGGTGTCTTTTAATACGTCGTAGGGTCGTTCCGCGAACCCACAATTCACATTCACCTTTCTTTCGTAGAAACGGCAGTGCGGGGCCATAATAATAACGGTTACATGCCACTTATACTGAATGTTGACCTAAAACTAAGCGTATTTGGCGAATGACAAGAATAATATTTAGAAGAAAAATATACAGTTGATAACGGTTTTAATTAGCATATATTATCGAGGCTAGATTAACAGACATGACGTTAATTTTCATAATTTATTTATGAGATTTCTAGCGCCAATTATTATTTTAATACTTGATTTTTTAAGTTGGTAATGCATTGATTTTTTGTCTAACAACAGTAAAGGAATAAACGTTTAAGTAGGTACGCACTCATGCTGCCCTAGGATTACATTAGATGATGAACAAAACGGAATTATTCCCATGAATACCATGACCTGAATCTAATACTGAAGCCTTCGCTCGGCAGGCAGGGATTGCACGTACCGATCTATAGGGCCGGCCCTCTGGAGCTACGCGTAAACTAAATGATTTTGATCTTGAATGAGGGCATTAATAGGATTAATTTAATATTTTAGTTAGGTTTGTTATTTTCTGTTGCAAAAGAAGACTGAGTATAGAAGGAAAGAAGTAACCTAATTATTTAATTTTGATGTTATTGAATTTACCGCACTTTAGAAATAATTATACAAATTTGCTTCATTTGAAGTTAACTTCAGCTGCAATAAACTATTTTTAAAGTACCCTCGTAAGTTTGAATTTTGAATATTTTGCGTTACTTAGACTAATATAAGTAATAATAGTGTTTATATTATTTGGTAAGTCATTACTATTGCAAGTATTTTATTCAAGTTTCGGTGCCAATGTGCCATATTTATTATTGTTATTTTTCAGTATCACTTTATAATGATCATCTTTTTAAGAAAACTAACGAAATCTATTCTTCTATTTTTTCACTTTTTTTTTGTTACTACTTTAATTATTCTTTCTCTGGTTCAAGATTGATTATCAAGTCTACCTTTTGTTTCGTTATGACTACGTTTTTAACGTATTAAATCCGGATGTAACAATTATTTATGTCCGTGCTTAACGAGCTCATTGTTCTGAGTATTAACCTTATCATTTAGGAAATCAAAACTGATTTAATTACCGATAATTGTTTTAAATAAGCTAGATTTTTATGACGCATATAAATTCGTTCCTTATTGGTTTTAGTGTACCTACTTGGAAACATTCAAATATAAAAATTGTACAGTGGTTGATATATACAGCCTTGGCCAAAAGTATTAGGCACCCCCAATAAAGTTACTGCACATCTGTGCTAGGTGAACAACGAGTAATATTCTTTTTTTAAAGGATTACCGGTATAATGACACGCTATTTAAAACAAATGGGCCACATATTTGGTGGTCATAAAACATCTGGTGCATCAATAATAAAATATTCGTTTTTTCTTGGTCGTTTATTTGTAATATTCGGTCAGTCTGCTTTTGGAAATCATAGTGTAAAGATCGTACATTTGTGGTTTCGTGATTAAATTGAAAAAATACTGAACTAAAAATGCCAAAACAATACGAAATTAGTTTCGAAAATCGTGTGAGAATCCAGGTTTTACACGAGCAAGGAAAGTCGCAAAAAGAAATTGCGAACTTAGTAAAATGTTCGCGATACGCAGTACAATCCGCTATCAAACGGTTTGCGGAGACCGGCACTCACGCAAATAAACCAAAAACCGGCAGAAAACGAGTTACTACAAGCCGTGAGGACAGGAAACTGATCCGTGAGTCTTTGAAAGACAGAAAAAAAACTTCTTCGGAGCTAGCTGTGTCTTTAACTGAAGAGTCCGGAAAGCCGATCAGCGCTCGAACGGCTAGAAGGCGGCTAGTAGAAGCAGGCTTAAAGGGCTGCAAAGCCAGGAAGAAGCCGTGGCTTTCAGAAGCGAACAAAAAAAAACGGCTTGATTGGGCTCTGAGACACCAACATTTGACAGAGACGGATTGGTTTAACGTTCTCTGGTCTGACGAATCCAACTTCGAGGTTAGTTTTATTAATTATTTTATTACACAATTACAATGATAAATTTTGTAGTACTCTTCAAATTAAAATGGTATAAACTTTTTTAATGTGTGCTATTTTTTTTGTACTTTACAGGTATTTGGAACGCCAGGTGTGACGTTTGTGAGGCGACGGAAAGGCGAAGAATATCACCCAGATTGTGTAGTGCCGACCATAAAACACGGCGGAGGCAGCATTATGATTTGGGGCTGCATGGCTGCGGATGGTGTCGGCGAAATGTTCATATGCGAAGGTCGTATGAATAGTGAAAAGTACATTAATGTACTAGAAACAGCATTAGTGCCTTCAATTTCAAGAATTTTTGGCGACACAAATTCAAATGGCGTTTTATTCCAGCAAGATAATGCGCCTTGCCATAAATCAGCGACCACGATGCGTTGGTTTGCGGATAACAGTATTGACTTGTTGGATTGGCCTGCCCAGTCTCCGGATTTGAATCCAATAGAGCATTTATGGGGTGTTTTAAAACGCAAAATCAAAGAGCACAGCATAACATCCAAAGCTACATTAAAAAACGCGTTGGTACAAGAATGGGATGCAATATCCCCAGACGTGTGCCTTAAACTTGTACGCAGCATGCCTCAGAGAGTTGCTGCTGTAATAAAAGCCAAGGGTGGTCCAACAAAATATTAGTTTTTTTTTAATATTTATTAAGGAAATAAAATTATGAAACAACCAAAACTAGTTTTATTTTTTTTATACCCGAAATATGCAGCAAGTTGTAGGGTGCCTAATACTTTTGGCCAAGGCTGTAGATATACTTTGAGTTAAATTAAACGCTGTCTCACAATACTTCTATTTTATTTAATATATTATTATTATTATTGTTCTAAATTTTAGTATAAGCGTTAAATTATGGTTACCTCTGCCTGTACTATAGATACTGCTTTGAAACATTATTGTTAATTATTTAAATATGTTTACACAAAGAAACAAACCAAATATCACAAATTCATCTACAGCTCCAATAGTTTTGAGTTCGGAACTTGGTTTCATAGTTGGTAAGCCAAACCTTTTAAAAAACCAACGTTAGACGTTACGCTAAAGATCATAGCGATCTGGAAAAAGAGGGTATTGCCGCCACGGCCAGTCCGTTGTTCCGCTGGACGCAATATGAGCAAGGGAGCTTCATTTGGACTCGAGGACAAATCCCCCTTACAGCCCAAAACTTTAAGAAGCCTAGCGAGCTTGGACTAATAGTTAAGTAGTAACGTTCTATCACAACTTGAATACTTATAAGGCACTGCATAGAAAACAGTATCCTTGGTAATTTAATTGCTATAAAATTTTTTTGCCCAGCTCCCAAGTGTATAGTTTTATCTTCACTACTTCATACAAAATAGATTACCGTAAGTTAGCGACGACCACAAATGGACGCCGGCGGAATAGCAATGAGCGTCCTCCTCCAGCCTGTTGTTAGACTGTTTACCGGAAACAATTCTCTAACTTCTTTATGGTTAATTTAATTAAAATGAGTAATTCTGACCAGATGGACCGACGACGTCAAGAAGGCAGGTGGTAGTGACTGAATGGAATCAGCGGAGGACCGAGTGTGGTAGCATATTTTGGGTGAAGCCAAAATTTGATAAAGGCCGATATTATGAAGATGAATTTTACGTTAGTAAGACGGTAAGTGACCGACCGCGTTATATAGCTTCTTGCGCGGTCGGTAGTTGAATGGGCGACCACTAGTGGCAAATCTAGAACTCTTCCTTTCTTTGGAGTCTAGCATTCGTTTCAAATTTGTAAGCTACATTGACAGCTAACCCGTACAATCGTTCTGAAGAAGTGTGGTGGATTAATCTTCAGATCTCAATTGTAGAAAGAGCTGACCCTGTATTAAGCTGGTAACGGTGCAAACAATTGCACTATTGGCACCTTCTCGCAGGCACTTATTAAAGCTACACATCTCTGATTTTTAAAGTTATTTTTAACATACATTAGGTGATAATTTAAATTCTAAGACCGTATCTGGCAAGGACAAACAAAACAAAAAATAGCGAGATCCGGTAATTCTATCTCTTTCATTTCCTCTCAAATAAGAGGGATCGATGACGCCAGCACGAATACATGCTAAATTGTTAAATTGGTAATCATAAGATCAACTTTAAATTACGTTATTTGGCTGCACAAAAGATACATAAAATATTTCAACACGAGTAAAACTTGACACGAATAAGTTCAATATTAAAAACATGTGTTCTCGACGGAAAAAATATATTTTAAATTAAATTAATGATTAATGAAGAAGACGGTCAACAAATGACAAGCAAAAAAACAAACTTTATTTACTTATAAATACTCTCTGAATTTTAACTTTATAATTATGATTTTGTATTAAGTTAAATAAAATCTTACCTCTCGCATTATATCCGGGTCGAAAACATACAGCACAGGACGCTTTCGAGAGCCCTTGGCGAGTCGCACTAGGTCACCGTACTTGTCCCGAAGGCCTTCCAGTAGACCCAGGCCTACGGTATGGTGGAAACAACCTGTGAATTAAGGTCTCGGTTAAATAAACCGATAATTACCGGTCCAATGACATCAGTTAGGCGATATTTATTGGGCCCACACAATTCGGTCAATAAATTTTAAAACCTTGACCAAAGTACTGTTGTGTTGTCGGAAATAGATTCTGCACCTTTCTTACGTCAATAACTGACAAACGAGTAAACCACACGACCAAACCCGACAACAAACCACGAAAAATAACGAGTAACCGGTCAAGAAGGAACTTAAGTAACGCAAGCTTTCCGGTTTTCCATAAGATGTATTAAACGCTAAACGCTCACACCCGCATTACGATTCCCTGAACTACGGTCGACATGGACACGTTCAATTTGATATCACAAACACCGACGACCCGTGAACAATCAATTATAAATTATATTTCCAATATTAATATTTGCCGCGGCCGGGAATCGCGCCCGATACCTCATGTTCAGCAGGTAGGGTGATGACCAACCGATTGTGAGATGGGATGTCACCGTCAGGAACGAAGCGAGGAACCTGTTTTTAACGAACCTTACAAACAAACATGTATGAAGTCGGGATTAAGCTGAGCGGTAAAGAGTCCAGCGACCAGTGAGGGACCTGACGCCACTGCCACTGCTCGTGTCTTGTACAGTAGTGTGCACCACGAGCAGGGGAAGCTGACTAGGGCTTAAAGACGCATGGAGCCCCTTAAAATCCAATATTGCAGAGGAATATGACGTAGAGTGCTTTTCTACCTAAGCTATCACTGAAAACATCACTTCTATAACGCGAAGTAACTTCACATACATGAACATGTACAAAATAACATGTTCACTGTAAAATATATAAATACTCACACACTCACACGTAAGCGCAAGAAGTGTGTTGTGGTTGCTTGAACGTACACAATTAAGACATCACGCACAGTCAAGGCCCGAGAACACTTCAATCCGCAGGGTCATTACCAATTAAGTTCCTCGTGCATGCTCTTTGTGTGCAGTTTTGGATCGTGTATACGATCATAGTTGCTTATTCATTGATAGTTTGTGTATTCAAATAGACGTGAATTGAGCTAAACTAGAATGATTGCTGTACAGGTTTAGAAAGTAATTTAAGCGAAAATAAACCGAATTCTTAGTATATGTTATATATTATACGGAAACACAAAAATTTTGGAAAGCAAACATCCAAAATGATATTATTTATGACATTTTTTTTATCGGGACTGGGTTTAGGTATAAAATAATAATATAAGTATATTGATAAAAGTATAAATATGCAATGAAATAGAGTGCCATAAACTTGCTAATACTTCAATTGGGCACATTGTGAGGTCGTTATCTCAGTGTAAACTTGCGCACGAGCGGTGAAGATGATTTTGGGTGTGACAGATCGTGTTCAACGATAAAGCTGTATATCAAGATTGGCGTAAATACCCCTTTAACATATTGGATTACTGATACTTTACTTTGACATTATTTCGTTTTATGGTTACCGCTTGAAGCGTTTAGGAAATGACGTAAAATGTTTATTGCACGAGTGATCGATTTATTTTTTACCTAAATTACATATAAAAATGTATGCTTGTATGTTACCTTCTTGGTATAATTATAGTTGTGGTTACAATATTTCTTGTAATAATCGGAAGTGATTGTCTAGTGGCTCATCAGCTCATCTGTTCTTCGGAAGATCTGTTGTATAAATTTGCGTACTACGGCAGTTAATTGTAGGTACGTATATTTTTGTATTGTTACAAATATATATTTTTTAAATCGTGCTATGACGAAGTTAACTTGGTTAAAGGGGTAGGCTTCACTAAGTCATTTTGATTAATGTACGGACAAGCACATAGAAGAAAAAATTTAATAGGATCTTTGTACATCTGTTCATAGTATTTATTTTTATCTTGTACATTATGAGTATATTAAACATTAATTAGTTACAATAATAAACTCATAATAATATTAAATGGATATTATTTCAACAAAGACATTCACTAGTCGTTCGTGATCCAATCTCAAGCTAAAGCTGTCACTTGGGATATGAAGTCCTATCGCGAGTGAGTGCTGAATCAGATAATTATACCTATTCTAAGTGAAAGTTGTCAGTCCGCTGTCAAGTCGCTCAGAATATCTATTTCTGTTGAACCGGTTATGATCTGAACGCAATCTAGGTCTCACTGTGTCCTAGGCTTGCTTTGACGGCCCAGAGAAGGGAAGGAATGTTTTATATGTTGTTGGTAGCAATGTTGGTGAATCAGTGAACTGGTTTATTGGTAATATGTGACCTCGTGTTAATAGCACTCACAAAATGGTCCTAGCATCATTAATAATGCGTCAATGATGCTTTTAGGGCTATGAATGTCCATTACCGAAGGTCTTACTATCAAGAAGTTAATTTGCTCGTTTATTAGCGACAATTATATAATATTTAAAAAGTATTAAGTTATTTATAGATTCCCGGTTGTAACTCGTAATATTTATTGCATTGATATGATTTGTTTATAACTTTGTCTTTATAGATTGTGTAATACGGAGAGCCCAGACCTTGGTTTGGGAGTCAGTCTGCATCGACGGGGATGAAGTCACGGGAAAAAGCTCGTTATGAGCATTCGCTCAATAAATTTTATGAACTTTAATTTTATTTATTGTTATAAACATTACATATCTTAAGTGTTATCTACGATGATCCACGGTAAGTGTACATGTAAGCAATATAATTACGTTTTATAGACGTTTGCTAACAGTTTCATATATTTAAAATCCGTGAGCAGACTGCATTGTTAGGGCTCCGTATCCAAACAAGCGAGGAAACTTAAAAAACCTAAAGAATTAATCACTTGCGGCCGATAATGATTTCTGACGCGTCAGTCCTAACGCGATTATCTTCGAATCTATTGAACGGAAAATAAAAATTAATATTACATGCATACCGTAATTTAATGAAATCTGATTTTGAAGTTTTTTACAGAAGTAATAAAGAAAATAATAGAAAAAAAAGTAAACGAATGTCTTTTATGACATATAGAAAAATGGAAAAACTTATTGTATGGGACATAAATATTTTTTTGGTTAATTTTTGAACTAAGAGTTTAAAAGATACTTAAAAATGCTTCAAAATTTATGATTCTCTTCCTTTCTCTGTAACAGTCAAATATTATAAAAGCTCTATAGATACACGTACACATAGCTGATAACAAAACTTACATGAAAATCTTTAGTCCTGATTATTCACGGCGAATCAATCCTTATTTCAATCATAGTATAATAATAAGGAACGGTTTTAATTTTTTTGTTCCACACATAAAATTTCCCTTCGATCCTTCTTAAACTTCTCTATAAGAAACCCTGTGCACTCTACCATTTTTTTAATGTTAATAGTGGACAAACGAGCAGTTGAGCCACCTGATGGTAAGTGGTCACTGACGCCCACGGACATCAGCAAGACCAAAGGTATCACTGATGTGTTGACGGCCAGGAAATGAGAAGAAGGTAAGAGATAAAGTACTGGTTCTCAAGCCCCCAGCCGGACTACGACGAGTTATTTTCGGTTGACTCAAGCAGGAGGGTGGTAGCTAGCTAGGCTGGCTTCACGGAAAGATAATAATACCAGTAATAACATTAATGACTTAATAATAATATCGATAATATAATCCTTCCGCGAAGTCCAAGCACCAAGTACCAAGCAGGCTGGCTTCTGTCGCCTCTTACGACACCCTGTTCTGCCAGCATGGGATTGGGAACACTTTTTTCCTTTCATCTTCCTCTTTTCGTTGTTATTTCTGTCCTTCTCGTGCATTTGTCACTAACTAAATAGGCATTGCTATACTTCCTACTAAGTCCTTATTTAATATCGTACACCCTACTGATTCAAAGTTTTTTTATTGAACAATAAACTAGTATGTATATAAATAAATAAATTAGTTCGTAAACAACTGCAATAGTTAAGAACTGTGTCGCAGCCGTTTACACCCACCCCTGGACATTGAAGATGTATGCTCATTCTGGTGATTAATCCTATTTATACTTTAAATTACAATACAAATTATGAGTTACTTATTTTTGGCTAATTAGTTACAGCTATGTATTCTTTGTTAAATTCTTCTATAAGTGTTGTTTGGGGAAACAATCATTTTTAGCATTAAGAACGCCGATTGCTTTATTGTCTTTTGATACTGTACAAAATTGGTGTGAAATGAAGAATATTTATATTGTATTGTTATCCTTTATGTTTGCAGCACATCTTGTCAGAACAGAGTTCGTCGGTGTTTTGTTGCGAATGCGTCCACTAAGTGAAGAATCGTGTTGGGTTGTAAAACCCATTATTTACGACCCTGTTCCGTATAACATACGAAATTGCGTCAATAAAATTGTAGGTGGACCGCAATCGACTTCCATATCTATACTAATGATAGAACTGTGTCGGAATCGTGTCTGTTGTTATTCGATTGAAACTCAATTGGAATATGCATTCTGTTGATGGTATGTGGTTATCATCGTGTATGAACATGACCATCGTACCAAGAGCAGTTGATGTGACACGCGGTCTTCGATTCCTCGTATTTTTTGATTAATCCCACCTAAATTTCAAATCCAACGGCATCAGCATGAATGTCGGTAAAGAAAGCGTATACGTGGAAAAAAGGGTCATCAATCAGACCGCGAAGGATCTCCCCGAATCAAATCCTTGTGGATCGAACTTATTAACTTGCTGACGTCGACAGCAAATTTAGCTTCTCCATTAGAAATATGTTTATTGAAAATTCCAGTAAAAGTGAGCAATGTAGACGTCAAATCAGCATTTTATTTTTAATTAAAATAAAGATCGTCTACGGGGCATCACACGGTAGCATTCTAACGGATTTTGACGTTACTTTGGATTTCTTCGGAAATTTCATTAAGGGTCAATTAAAATGTTTTCCATTCCAAAAATGTATGGGTTCATGGGTAACGAGGTAAGTGTTCTTCACATCACAATTGCGAATACTGGTTTTCATTTTATGTTTGAATATACTCTGTCCGAAAGTTGACCATCGAATAACGTTCTGTTTTTCCTTATCGATAACACAAGCTCCTAAATAGCTCCTAAAGAAAAAAAATTGGATCATAGACAGAAGGGCTGAAATGCAGAAAAAATGTTAGGTCATTGCCTATCTATACTAATAAATAAAATTGGAGTGCCTGTTTGTAATATTAAAAAACCGCTTTTTACTACATGCATATCAATGTATATATACATATACGGTACATATACCAAAATAACATTTTTTACAATTTTTGTCTGTCTGTCTGTCTGTTTATTTGTCTGTCTGTCTTTCTGTTTGTTCCGGCTAATCTCTGCAACGGCTGGACCGATTTTGACGGGACTTTCACTGGCAGTTGGCTGATATAATAAGGAGTAACTTAGGCTACTTTTATTTCTGCTAAATAACTTTTTTCTTAAATTTCACGCGGACGAAGTCGCGGGCACAGCTAGTTCATAAATAAATAACATATTGAATTAAAATATTTAACAGAGTTCTAATGTTAGAAAAGGCAAAGGAAAAGAAATGAATTTAACACGTTGCAGCTCCTCTACAATGTCCATGAACCATAGTAATAGATTTATAGGCCATCTAGCCGAGGGGTGGCAGCACACAAGTGTTTATTGCCGTTGGAATGGGAACGATGCGCTCATCCGACAATGTTCTCTTATTCAATTTTATTCGTTGGTGTTTTCATCTCGAGCGCGAAAATGGTTGTGTAAATAGAATGCCATGTTTGGGTATGTAGCTTGAGAAGAATATATGAAAACAGTTCGAAACAGTTGAGGGCCGTGAGGCCTGAGGACTGTTTTAAGGAGTTAATTTTACCTCATTAACAACGGGAAATCGATACATTAAGTGATCCTGAAGACGCTCTACCCAGTTGAGTAGTGACCCTGTCTGCTGATCTAGATTCCGGCTACGATTTGCAGCCGGAGAAGATATTTATATGACAGACAAATATTTGTCTATGTATATATATATATATATATATATATATAGTCCATTATATGACAGACAAATATTTGGTCTCAGGTCGTGGTTGCTTATGATGTTTCATTTGTCCATCCAACCGGAACACAATGTATTGTAATGACCTGAAATCTCGTTTTGTCCGGTCTTCATCCCGAGCAGAGAAAAGGAAGCGCATTAACCTCCAGGTCAGCGACAAAACTGAAAAATCTTACGGAGCCCATGAGATCTAGGTTTGATTATTTCTTCCTATAATTGCAGTCGACAAACGGGCATGCATATCTATGACCAAATAATGTAATTGTCGTTCAAGAAGTCGTTAAACTGTCGTAACAATAAGACATCTTACCAATCCGAGGCAGTACGTGGGCGGAGTGCCTCAGCATAGGTAGAGCGATCGGTCCCGGGATGTCGCTGAATCTTTTAGCTGCCGTTTCCATTGCTGGAGCGGCGGCGTTATGACGCTGTGGCGATGTGGACGTGCGTCGCGCTGACGTCGCGCTGATGAAGCGACGCGCCGGACGTGTCAGCCTGAGGAGGTAGAAACAAATTACTATTTAGCTTTATAACAACAATACTGGAATTTTGTAACGTAATGAGTGAAATACATTAAGTTGCAGTAAGTTAGTGGTTGGTGCAATTTTTAAATAGAAACGTAATATTCGTGGTCAGAAGTGAAAATTTCATAATTCAATAAAATCGGGTTTTAAAAGTTAAAGAAAACATCAAAGTCAATTTCTACGTTGATATGGTCCAGTTACCTACATATGTGAAAGGAGACATGATCAATAATACAAAACCAGGGATGTTAAGGAGCTCCGTAACCGTTATCGAAATTATCGGATATCCGAAATTAAATATATCTGAAATCGTAACCGAATCTGATAAAAAAGTTTCGAATAATTTCGCATAGGATAGGCTGAGTCTAAATTAAACACGTTATAACGAATTTTCGCTGTTTGAGCCGATACACTAATTATTTTAGGTTTTTTCTATGATCATAATCCTATTTATTTATTTATTTTATCAACAAAACCAAATTTACAATAGTATAATGACCCTAAACAGTAGCAATAGTGTAAAACTGTGTCGCTACTATTTACGCCCACCTCGGAGTACTTTACAATATTCTTATTAAATTGAAACATTAAGTTATATGCACGTGTGCATGTGTATGAATGTGTTGAGTGTAAGTGCGTGTTTGCAAGTGTGATTGTGCGTGTATGTATGTGTGTGTGCGCGTGTATGTTAGTGAGTTGTGTGTGTGTGTGCTTGTGTGAGTGAGTTGTGATATTCTGATTATACAGTAGAAATAAGTAATTCAGTCTCATCATATGTTAGATTTTGCAAGAAATCTGTCAATTTAGATTGAAATTCACGGATAATGAGTGGATATATATTTAGGATTTTATTCACTTCATTGTATACTAAGGTTGAAAGATAATCAAAGTGACGCCTTGCTAGTGCAGAATTACTTTTACATGTATTGTATATAATTATTGGGGGGCGGCGAGAATTTATATTTATGTTTGTGAAGGGAACACTTAAATGTTTGCGCATTAAAATCTGACGTATGTATAACTGCCGAATCCTAAATAATACCTAGAAAGAAAATCAAAGTGTGACCTTGTAAATACATTATAAATATATTTTTAAAAGTCTTAAATAATCTAATATCCCTAACCGAAACTATTCGAACCATCGGATAATCCGATATAATTTCATATCCGTAAAGGTAACCGAAACTGGTAAAATGTTATTCGTACATCGTATACATCCAGATCCGAAATTTCGTATCCATAACATCACTAATACAAACCAATTTTTAATTAATACTTTATGTTTCTCAATGGAAACCAAAAAATATACCGCGATAAAAAATATACAATATATTATGTAGACGATTCGCTACGCGAAAACTGCAAATTAGTATCATTTTGTACAAACGCGGACGTACATATAAACCTATAATCGTATACCAGCTTTTGTATTCCAGAAACCGGTTGGGAATATAAAATCAACACAACCGAGGAACAGAAAATAGACTTTAAAACGATACCGTAAGGCTTTTCTTCATATTATTTGTTATACAATTGTGACTCTTAGTTTTTAAAAAAAAAACTGCGTCTCAAAATATAGTGTTGTAGGGTTGTCACTGTCAATTAAATATTTTACTGAAACATTTACGGTTATTATAACTCTTGTTGATACAGTTGTATCATCTATAGATGGTAATATGGGCCTAAGTATCTTTATTTACTTTGATGTAATTTTCTTTGAATGAGACTTTCTTTTGTGCTGTTTTTAGATTGTATAGATCTAGAATGCGAAAATTTACAAGATGTTTTTATTCAATAAGATACATTCAACCATATTGGTGCTGCATGATCGAGTACAATTTAAATTTCACTAAGAGGTGATCAGGAGAGAAAAATGTAAGGTACGTCGGTAAAACGCGTATATTTTTAGTATAAAGTAGGTAAAGTATGAGTCTATTCATTTTTACTTTGTATATATCATAATCGTTTTAAGAACCCGACAACCCTAGCCTATTGGATGCGGGCTTGGCCAACCTGATACAGTTTCCAATCAAGTTCAAGGTTGTCCAGATCAAAACAAAACGATCCAGCGACGCAACATGACGTAACCGCGACACTTCCCACTGCGTGATACTTTTAAGTGGCAGTAGTGCTGCGCTGAGGTGCAATCGACTCTTAATAATAATGCCATCTGAATACACATGAACAAGATTAGTCACTAACAATATATAATAATTTTGGCGTTATTTCAGTAACTATCATAATGAATATTTATCATTCTGTGACAGTTTTTTAATCTGGTTACAGTCCGTCTTGGTAGCTTTACTTGTATCACGACGATGTATGTATATTATGCATTAACCGAATCATTGTAACATTATTGTATCGGTCAAACACTCAGATGATGATAATAATAATACCCACATTACAGTTCTCTACCTGTGAAATTATAAAACGAATAGCAATGACGTCTTCAAAATATCTACTAATACTGCAGTCCATGATCAGCTAGAACTGCAGTCTGTAGTTCTATAATTATAAAGTTATAAGTAAAACCACCAAACTAGATCGATTATTACTAATTCAACTACTTATGCTTCCTAAATAGCACACTAAACAAATCATTGTACCACTGTTTATGATTAGAGGGTAGCCACGACGTCTTACTTCAACGCCTGTTATCGAAATAATGCGCTAGTGCGCCGTGTAATGTTAATCGTCACTTTTGGTGGGGGTCCAGTGGTGGGGGTCAGATTTGCTGGTATACAAGCTATAATATGTCACCATGGTATTGACTTTCTTTCTTCTTTCGTCGTTGTATGTAATTGTTTATCTACTTGAATGAAATTAAATTATAATTAATTTATGAATTTTTAGATTTTTTGATTTGTTAATAATTATTTGTTAGCGATTACTATTCCATTCATAACGGCTCCTTTTAGCCGTCACAAAACGTTGCACTTGCTGCAATACTGCTGGTAACAGTGGTCAATTTACTGTTAAATTTACTGTACGAAGTTGTAAAAATTATTAATACCCTGGTACATGATATACGTTTATTTATAACTTCGACTCCAGGAAGTATTTTATCAAATGTCAGTATTATTTACCATGAGCGTAACCCACTCTGTTGTGTAACACGGATAATTTATAAGAATATTATTATTAATAATGCTTATCCCACAGCTATGCGGTTTACGGTCAGACGATTTCACACGGTCTTATATGAGTAACTTAGGAAATATTATAATGATTTTGTATTTTACATTGTTATTTATCCTTTAATGCCTGCTGTAACTGCGATGTAGCTTGAAGGTATCGAGTATTTTTAGTTTAAAAAATAAATTAAAAAAATCAACAATATATTCTAATAATAAGACATTATGAATAAAATTAAGAAATGTGCAGTTTGAGAAAAAATAAAAAATGTAAAAAAGTACGTACGCGTAATATAAGGAAAAAATGCTTATGTAGTTAAATATAATATACCCGAATGAAAAAAGGTACAGTGACTCGAAAAAATTGCGTATGTATATTTGATAAACGTAAATGTAGCCAAATGAAAAAAAATGTATTATGAACTAAGATCTATACTGATATTATAAAGAGACAGTGCGAACTTTATGTTTGTGAAGGGTAATCCCCAGAACCAGGGCATCTATTAAAAAATTTTTTTAGACATAGATCATAGTATTTATTTATTGCACTAGCTTAAAAATAAAGGGCGGACTTATTGCCCAATGACATTCTCTACCAACCAACCCTGGGTGCTGGCGAGGCAATGTGGCAGGTGCGTACAATGTCAAATATATATCATGTACAGTTCTATATAAACGAACAAGAGATATTCATTTTGTTATTCATGATGATATTCACTTTTTCACACTATCGTAAGATTAGCATGGATTACACCTACGAAATATTTACCAAGATAGCTAATTGTTCAACCCTAACGAAGTTGGGGCGGGCCGCTCGTAACTTATAAATACAACAAAAACCCTACTATATTACTCATACTAATATTACTCATATTACTTAATTATTCTTTGAATGATTACTAACAGGGATGTTACGGAGCTCCGTAACCGTAAAGTATATCCAAAACCGTAACAGAGTCCGATAAAAAATTTTCTAATAATTTCGTGTACGATTGGAGTCTAAATGAAACACGTTATGACAGGTTTTCACTCTCTGAGCTGATTGATACTTTAGCCGTGTTTCTTTCATCTTTAGACGTTTTTATTATTTGATTTTTAAGGTTTTTTTTTTCATAATTATAATACCCAATTATATACCCTAGGAAGAAAGTCAAACTGTTACCTTGTAAATACATTATATTTTTTTACAAGTCCTAATTGTTCTGATATCCGTAATCGAAATTAACCGAAACTATCGGATAATTCGAAATAATTTCATATCCATAACCGTAACCGAAACTGGTAAGATATTATTCATATATCCGTATCCATATTCAGATCCGAAATTTCATATCCATACATCCCTAGTTACTAAAGTATGAAAATATGATAAAATTCGCGTGCGGCATCGTGCAATCAATGCTTCAAAACGATTGATATCGAATAATTATCGAATCATCTTATCGCGGGTTTGTGATCTAAACTTCTATTGGTGAATTAACCAATAAAATATAAAATCGCTAGATAACAAAGGATTAAATATATCAAAATCAAATCTACCTCGTTCAATGCTGAATGGGCTCGTTCCGGGGGGACCGTATGTTCCTATAAGTTGCCTTCCTTTGTGAGTATTGTTCGCGTCAAACTTTATAGCCTCTCTGATATAAAGGCAGGAAGCAATCTACGATTAGCTCCAATTATTCTTAAACGACTTTTGGTTTAAAGATAATTAGGTATTTTAGTATTTGAATTTTGCGTTTTGAATAAAGATAGATAGATACACATTTTACACACAAAATTGATTTGTTATTATTTTGTTTTGCTTTCATCTCGTAAGCCTTGTTTCTCTTCAATCCCGAAAGTCCGTTGGATCTCACTTAATTTACGAGCAGGATTAGTGCCACATGTTGTATACGCAGTCCCGATATTTCGGGAACCCGGTATCTTGGCATTACAATCCTTAGTTTGTATTCGGTTTCGAGACAAGAGTTAACATGTTTTTTTTTAAGTTGGTATTAACAAAAAATATACTTACTGGTATAAGTAGTGAGTAACATTAAAGCGATTAGAACGAAAACACATTTATCTCAGACATAACGTCAGAACACACGTAAAAAGAAGTAAACAAAATAATTGCATACTGTTAATGAACTGAAAAAGATAACAACAAAAGTAAATACTACAAACTAAATTAGATACAATTGAAGAGTAGAAATATACGTGTGCTTCAGTATGAGGCTCTGAATAGTCCGTACTCAGCGGTAGTCGTGGCCTAACGTTATACGATGCCGCTGATTTTCTACTCGACCGGAAGACGAAGTAGTCGACGTAGTATAGTGCGGTCGCCCAGAAATACTAATATAATACGTATTTATTTTAAACGTTAAATAAAACTTTTATACATTGGGCAAGTTTATGAAATGAATAATAATCTATTAAATTTATAGTTTTAATTACTGAGTATATTTTATTTTACGTCGTGTCACTTCACTAATAAAAAGGTAGCCTTACTTTTACTCGATGACTAACGTGGATTATGAAACAACAATTCAAGATAAGGAAGCAGTCAATCATGCAAATACTGACCTGACCACGTTCGAAGGTAATAAATATGCGTGATCACTTATTATTCACACATCCAAGAAGAATTTTTAACCGGTTTTAACTACTTATTATTCTAGTTTACAATTTCAAAGTTCGTATTCGCGGACTGGTGCAGAATTTTCTAACAAAAAATTGCTTAAAATTCATTCTTAGCACCTACATATTCTTATTTAAATATAGTCTTATTCAAATGACTTATAGTTTAAAATCAATTGGCTTAAAACATTTGTAAGTTTGTACGTAATTTGCACTTTTTCAACATTTCAAAGGGGTCAACAATACTAGTTTTGTTTACAAATGAGATATAGTTGACTTAGCGGTTACCACTCGTCTACTACCCTGATGGTGCTCTGTTTCGGAGCGAAACACGTGTTGGTATAGAAATATATATCATCATACATTGTTTGCGGAATGTTGCAAAGTAAATTAATAGTTATTTAATACAAATAGGAATACACAATTTAGAAATGCAAATTTTTTTTCAGAGTTCTTTTTTGAACAGAAACAATTTTTATTGACGTCAAATTTTCGCAATTTCTTGTAAATGTATTTCAATATTATGATAATAATAAAGTAATTAACTAATATATTTCTTAATACACCTTTTGGAATGTTCGAATACTTTAAAATAACGGTTATTTTTAATTGCGTTTTTATAGAATTGAAATTGAATTTCCAAGTATTCGTCTGTATTTTATAGAATTATACAATTATAAACATCAGAACGTTTAAATAATTATTTTAATCTATTTACTTTACATTATAGTTGATTAAAAAATAAATTACATATTGATTTAGTATCCGTCAAAAAATTTTAATAAACCATAAAAATTAGTAGTGAGGGTAGTTAAATCAGTTTGTATTATTATAATTAAAAATTTGAAAACTAGGTTTATTGATGGAAATAAATCATAATACTCACATGCAGTTCCGAATTAAAATCGCCGATTTCGCCATTTTGAAACACTTAAAATTCTAGTTCGCGAATTCGAATTACAAATTCACAGACCACACATTTTCGAACACTATTTAAAATCGAATGACACTCAATTTTAATAATAAAATTTCTTAATCTATATATTCCAGATGTATTGTTTATTATAAACGTATTTTTAACAGTTCGTATTTTGAATTCACTGCAATTGTTGTATGTCGACACGAGACCGGTGTGGTCCGCTCTCAAGCAGATAATGTATGTACGTTGTGTCCGCGCTGCGTACCGTCTGCTAACCGAGCACTGGATTTTAGAGTTGCGCGTGAGTTTTATTCATCGATAAATTAACAAAAGTAAGATAAAATAATGCTACTACTATTTCTGCTGTACACGTAATCGCAATCTATATGAATATTATAAAAAAACAGTGTGAATTTTGTGAGTTTGTGTGTAATTGGTGTGTAATTGGAGGGTAATTAATGTGCTGTTAGATAGTGCTTATATATATATATATGTGTGTGTGTGTGTGTGTATTTATGTATGTTTAATAGTTCAACTCGAATGAAGTCGGGTGGATTGCTAGTACATTTAAAATTTTTATAACTACTCGATGGTGCATGAAGTCTACCAATTAATGTTTTTCTTAACTTAAGAAAATTAAATGGATGTATAAATAATTTATATTCTCAAGTATTACAGTTTTAAAGAAATCTCGGTATGTTTTCTACAAGACCATACTTTCTATAACTCATTTAGTACACCAAGTAGAATTCTCAAATCGACATTACTATTTTTACTTCACTTCTGAAGCAGTATGAATGCCGTATTGATATCAAATAAATATTTTAACAAAAGCCTTAGGGGATGATAATTTTTCTCAAATTTAAGTGGGACTGATAATAAGAAGGGATTTTTCCAAATCGGTTATTAATGACAGAGTTCTGAGGTAACAAACATAAAAAAGCAAACGAATTAGAAACAGTTTTTGTATATCTTTACATTACTAGATACATAAGGTGATATTATTTATTGTTACATGGCGGCAAAGCAATTTGGTAACAACATAGAACGTCCTTTCACCATGAATAGGATAATGTATAAATTGATGGCTGTTGATTGATGCCTTGGGACACCAAGGTCTTTCTTTACGGCCAAAAAAGCGACGATCGCTTCTCTCGCCACGTCGCCTTGAGTGAAATTGGTTGTCGTTCTTTTGTCACATTAAATATTCCAGCAATTTGAGAGCATATTTAGGAACGATTGCAAATGAAAGATTGCAAATGAAAGAAGATGAAATTTGTATTTATACACTAGCACCATCCCATCTTCATGCTAGGATAGTCAAGGTTTTCGTTGCAGAAGGTGCTAATGAAAATAATAAACATGAAAACTATGGAGGTCTCGGTGCTGGATAAATTGTAAAAGCTTTCGGGCCGTGGGGATTTCAAAGAAATAACAAAAAACCTGACAGATAATACATACGATGCGCGAGCTACGGTATGCTAATGCTCAACGATAAGCATTATAGGATACTGAGCCACAGGCGCTATGTTATATACACGTATTTTGATTAATATTTTTTTGTAGTTCATCTTGGTTTTTCACATGATTGTGTAAAATCAAATTTTTTCTAGCTTGTTAATTTTATATGTAGTATATTAAAAAAAAATCACATCAATAGAAATTGATAAATTAAATGCAGCGTAAACAATATAAACAACTGAAACCGATGCAGATTATAATTCGTTATAACTTAGATATATAGTAAATTAAAATTATATCGGAAAAATAATTTTGAGTACAAGCCTTTTTTATCCTCCGAACGAGGTGCGAGAAAGGTTGGACAGACAGGGAGAGGTGCTGATTCTACGAACATAATTTTATGCTATGAAAATTTAATTTATAGTTTTTTTTTATATACAAATAGCCGACAAACGAGCAGAGAAGCCACCTGATGGTAAGTGATCATCGTCGCCCGTGGACATAAGTAACACCAAAGGAATAACTAATGCGTTGTCGGCCAAGAAAGAAGAAGAAAGAAAGTCCCCAGCCGGAACGCGACGAGCCGTTTGGCGGCTGATTTAAGCACATGGGTGGCATCTAGCCAGGTAGGGAAAGATACCAGAAAAAAATGTTAATGACTTTATAATTATATACTAGAAATTCGCTGTTAGTGCTTGATGATAAAGTATAAGAAACGTTTTATTGACACATAATAGATAGATAGATGGCAGAGGCGTAGTTATTTATTCCTACATGAAGAATCATTTAGGTGAAACCATAAGTACATTAGGTGGCGAGAACGTGTTTGTGTTCAAAACAAAAAATATTTTGGTTATTGTTCAAATTCTACTCTGTTTAAAATACGCGTTTAAAAGTTTTTTTTAATTAAAATATGTACGATTGTAATAATATTGTAATGTAATAATAAAAACTAATATTTTAATACATAATTCAATTTTAAAGCAGCATGGAAGTGATATATAAATAAAAATAAAAGTTGAAAATCTATTTTAAAAACATGTTTCTAGTTGTGACTAGTAAAATTACATTTCAGTTTAATAAATGAAATAATAACCTATAAACTTATACCAACGTAAGCTGTTTTTGTTAACGCTTAGAGCCTTTTTATCGATTTTTGAATAAATCATCAGCACATCACTTTAAGTGGACTTTGATCAGTCCCTTTGTTTAACATTTCGTTTACAATGAATTGGTCCCAAGGACGCTCCTGATCTTGTAACGGAAAATAGTGATGTGCTCGTCAATTACATCGCGTGGGTTGGACTGCACAATTAAAATGTGCAGACGAAGGTTCTGCGTACATGTTAATGCATTTATTTATTTTCATTAGACTATGTCTCGGTAAGTAATTATTTTTATTATAAAGTAGCTAACAACTTGATTCTGGTCTTACATAACTATCTAAAAATATAGGATCCTAGCTTCGAGATGTCTGCTGGCATACTCTAACATAAATATATGCAACAGACTTTAACCCAGGGATTCCTTAAGTGGTCGATATCGACCCCTGTGCGTCGACATTAGTTTCCTAGGGTCGATATAAACGAAAACTGATTTGGGGGTCGATGAGTTCTAAAAATCGACTTAGGCTTTTATAAGTTAGTGAATGGTGGTGAATTTTTAAAGTAATTTAGCTATGGCGCTCTGAAGTATTTTTATTTTAGATAAGGGGTTTGAATCACACAAGAAGAGAACCATTTGAGAAAATTTGAGATATAAAAGGCGAGCTGTGACGAGATGGAGAACAGTCTCGCGGGTGCAATCACAATTACGATACGGATCAGTCTCTCTCTCGCGTGTGGGTCGCAACTCTTGGATCTCGACACTGACAGTCTCTCGCGTGTTGGTCACAACACTGGAAACTTGAAGGAGTCTCATGCTAAAAGTCTCTATCGGAAAAGTCTCGCGGGTGGAGTCGCAATTACGATACGGATCAGTCTCGCGCTTCTAGCCGGAAATCTTTTATTATTCTCCGACTCCGGGATCTGTATACTTCGTGCGCCTTAACGCACGCCTGGTTAAGGCGGTCTCCGTGTGCTGAACACCGGACTATCTACACGTCTCGTGCGTATTAACGCACGCTCCAGTCGCCGAGGTCTCCGTGCGCTGAACGCCGGGGACTCCGATCGTTTCGTGCGCCCTAAACGCACGCTCCTGTCTGCAGAGCCTCTGCGCGCTACACGCCAGAGAAGCGACGGGCCTAGCTTCCTACCTATAAGTGACCTTTTTAGTTTCTTAATTTTGTAACTCCTGTATTATAATCATTGTAACCGCCATGAATTCTTGAATATATTCTATCTTTTAAATCTCTAGATCTTTTACTTATAACACTACAACTATTTTTGGACAACGAAATAAGGAAACTCTATAACCAACAACAAAAGTGGTTGGTACAAAATTTTGATATTATAATAATTCTTTTGATAAATAATATATTGATTGATACCTCTTTGATACTTTGATATGTCGAAATATACGGCTCGCCTCTGACTCGCGTGTAAGGAAAAAAAGGATTTTAGGCTGATACACACCGAAAAAAATCAAAGGTTTCGTAATAAATTTGTAAAGTTAATGAAAAGACATTGAATCCTTTGTATTTTATATGCATTCGAAATTGGGTAAGGGAATGTACATTAATTCTTGAAATTTTGTGGAGCTGTATGAGCAGCACTGTTGTAGGTAAGCTCTGAACGTAACAAACCTATTGAAGTGTACAATGCTGATAGTAAATCCTAGTATGATCACTTCAAAACATAAATGTCCCGCTGGACTCTGATATCCTCTCGGATTAACAAGGGTTGAGGGAAGTTTGTACAAGGGCAATACATATTCCTAGTTAGAAATTTCTGCCACTAGTCACAAGAATTGAAAATAGTGAAATACAGAGGCAAACTTAGCGGAGTACTTGTTATATGTATATACATAATACAAAGATAATATTTATAAATACAGATTTGTTATACATACTCAATATAATGTAATTTTAGAAACATATAATACTGTTGGGGATTTTGTATGTCTCCCTTATTGGAGCCACCCAACTTGCAGGTTCTGAAGAGTTTGGATGAAACCAGCGTGCTACAAGGTGCTACTAGCTCGGCGGCACATGGTATCATCAATAGGCTGGACCACCAAACGGTGCGGTGATTTCGACCATTGAAAATACTGATTCTGAATATACTTATTTGTTGCTGTAGTTACAAATATTAACACTTATAACATTTAACTATTGAAATTACTGAACTGAACAGATTGAATGTATATATGTATACTCTACATAAAATAAAACCCGTCCAATCGCTAAGTGCACACTTGAGCATGGCCATGTATGAGTCAGCAGAATATACTTTTTTCGTCAATCGACTAAGAAGACATTTGGCGGAAAGTTTTTCATCATCATGTGTGTAGATTTAGCGAAAAACCGGCGGGTATTCTGTAATTAATAAAACACAGCAGAGACCACGTTGCGATTGTAATAATTGCTAAATTTACAATTATAATTAGATCTATTCATTTATTAATTATGTTTAGAGAATTAATTTTAGGTTTAGCAGTGGTAACTTGTATGTTAACCACTAGGGTATAGTGCTTTGGAGACTTTAATTCGAATCCAACCGTACCTATTTTTGGAATACAAGTTAATTATCATTTATTTCGATGACGTAAAATGTTATGAGGAAACCTACATAACTAAGACGTCTCCGTAATGGTCTTAAAGGTGTGTGAAGTCTTTTTAAACCACAGGTAGCTAGTGTGACGGCTTTAACCGTATCCACTATGAGAGGAGGATAAATGGAATTAATAATCTCACCGCGGAATTGGTTGTGAGATAACAGAATTACAATACAAGTTACCTGAATGCTGACAATCAAACCAACAGGCTATCATTGCTTCAAACTATCAGTACGTAAGTAGAACCTTATTCTGTAACAGCATGCAGAGATTGCATAAATAGGCAGACGCGTGCCCAATCTCTACCTAATACTTGTTTACAACACATTAATTATTGCAAACCTTAGTCATGTGTGTTTTTATCAACAAGTCAAAGATACATGCGCATAGTCATTGCTTGCATCACGCATCCTTTATATATTTATTTGTTTTGTACACACAATAAAATTACCGGAAAGGAATTATGTATGAAAAGTTTGTACAAGGGCAGTACATATTCCTAGTTAGAAATTTCTGCCACTAGTCACAAGAATTGAAAATAGTGAAATACAGAGGCAAACTTAGCGGAGTACTTGTTATATGTATATACATAATACAAAGATAATATTTATAAATACAGATTTGTTATACATACTCAATATAATGTAATTTTAGAAACATATAATACTGTTGGGGATTTTGTATGTCTCCCTTATTGGAGCCACCCAACTTACAGGTTCTGAAGAGTTTGGATGAAACCAGAGTGCCACAAGGTGCTACTAGCTCGGCGACACATGGTATCATCAATAGGCTGGACCACCAAACGGTGCGGTGATTTCGACCATTGGAAATACTGATTCTGAATATACTTATTTGTTGCTGTAGTTACAAATATTAACACTTATAACATTTAACTATTGAAATTACTGAACTGAACAGATTGAATGTATATATGTATACTCTACATAAAATAAAACCCGTCCAATCGCTAAGTGCACACTTGAGTAAGGGGGCGAGCACAGATTAATTAGAATAAAAATTATAAAACATAGATAATTCAAGAGCTGAATATCTTAAGGCCGTATGCATCCATATCACTGTACATTACGCATTAGTAAATGTTTAACTATATTATCAAACTATGTGAATTTCCGTGAACAAATACATATTCATTTTATACATATTCTAATTAGATAGATTAAAGCGTTAGGTAAGTAGATATTTGTAATGCGATTTATAGATACCGATAATGTTTCAGAATCTCTGACACTAAATAAAAGTCAATGTCATGGCATAATGTATGTTCTAAGACAGCAAAGACATTTTTATACCTTTTTTGCTTTGGTAAAACTGAGAATTCTAAGATTGAGAATCATAGTGATTGTGTATGGACACGATTCAGTTTCACTTATATAGGATTCAATTTCATCTAAATCTATATTATTTTATAATTATCATTTTATATTTTAAAGAGAGAGTGTGGTTTTTTTTGATTTTGTGTTTATGTGGGAAGTGGTCTTTGGAACCGCAGCACCTATATTAATAATCCTTTTACCATTTGAAAGGTACATTATTCCGGATGGACATAGGCTAAATATTGTGTGTGTATGTGTGTAATAATGTTTAATCGATAGCAACTCGAAGTAATCGGGATCGGCCACTATAATAAATAAAATAGCAGGTTGGACCTGTGCATCACTGCCTCAGGCAATCGTAGGGCCGCGTTGTCATGCCACGAGTCACGTCGGCATTCCAATTCACTCTCAATGGTCAATGAACGCAGGGAAATTAGTCCCAAAACGATGTCTACGTGAGAGGCCGCATGCGCGATTTTGTCGATCAAAAGATATATTTCACCAACAACTTTTAAGTAAGTCAGATATTAAATGTTATACTTATGCTACGTACATATCTTACGTTTACTTGACGAGAGATGGGTCGTGAGTTCGATCCTCGGGTAGATATTTAGATGTTAGAGTTCAAATATTCGTTCGAGTAACCCTGTTAGTTCTGTTTTTATAATCTTATTTTATATAATCTTAATATCTTATAAAGAATTTAACGATAGTGTACGTTTAAAATTTATCAGTTTCCAGTATTTTTAAGTATTATTAAGAAATTTTGACCGAGTCGTCGAATTTCGGTAGTGGTCGGTAGGGTTCGGGAATGGTGGTTGAGGAATTTTAATGGATAGCAATCGCACATAGCAGAATCCTCCCGATCATAAATAAGCCTGGTTACTAACGAAGCCTTCCATCAGAAGCGGCGGTTAACATGACCTTCAGAGCTCTTTTGTTATTTCAATAAACAAAATAGGATCTAGCCTTAGAAACTTTTGAAACGTCTCGCTCATATTTGAGTTCATTAAAATACTCTTCAGGCAAGTATATTTTAGAAATAATAATTATTGTTTTATAATAATCAAAACATTTTAGTGTTGAAATAAGAACCTTTGGCAAGTTTTCTTTAATTTATTTACTGAAGAACAATTGTATATTATCTTAGATTTAATTAATTCTTGTCAAACTGTAGACCACTTTGCCCGCGGGTTACTTATATTCTTGGGTATACTTTCACTTGCAATAATGGTGCGGTTCAACCTTTAAAGAGGATCAGAGCTTTTGAATCTAAATTAGAAATGTTATAACTAATTTACATTTAAAAGGCATGAGTACTAAGTAACGGTAGCTAATTCAATTAAAATTATTAACAGTTGAACAAATGAAGTCCGAGAAATGTCTACGTGAGTTTGATCACGTGTAGCGGTGCGCGGTCTGGTGCAGAGAGCGCACGCGGCTAATGCGATGCGCGTCGAGCGTCGAGTCATCTGAACCGAAAATGTAAAAGGTATAACTTTTGTCACCTCTATTTTTTTCTTCACGAGGTACTATAATATGTGTAAGTATAAGACACCCTGCTTTAAAATTAGATTAGTATGATCATGAAATAAAGTTATGGTGATGATCTTTTGAAGATTTACTGTAAAAATTTGTGTATAGCAAGTGTTACTCAATAGAAAATCGTTCATTGTTCACAATTGTTTTGAGCAAACAAGATGAATCCTAAATTGATCTCACAATTTGTTAGTTATCGGTAATTTATTATTAGTAATGCTTCTTTCTATAACCAACAATGTAATGTGTTGCTTTTAAAACTAATCAACTTCCGTTATGTAAACTAAAGTGTGGTGGCGCTGCGATGACGTTTTCCTAGCAGAAATGGCCGTCGCAGCAGACGCACATTCAACATCAAGCCTTCAGCTGCGAGGGTCGTTTGCTGCGATATCTTGTAAGTAACTACCTACCGTTTATTTATTGTATCTTGTTTACTAGATAGAATCTAAGGTTAGTTTGATGTTTGTAAAAGTAAAAATATTGTTATCATAAATAAATTACGTTCATAGTGTTTTTATATTTGCAATGAGTGAACCTTATAATGATAACCCGGCTGCGCCTCCTACTTCGTCACCAGAAGCGGGACACTTAACCTTTTTTTGAATTCACAAAATGATAATTTTAATGACGCTTCTGTACCTTCTGTAAGCGGAGTGCCAGCAGAGTTTTTTACGCAAATGTTGCAGATTACGAAGCACATGTCTTATCGTAAAGCGGCACAACTTGACTTAAAGGTTAAAATAAACGATGTGTTTTTGCTGTCTTACGACCCGGATACTAATATTGGTGCACGAGAGTGGTGTCAGAATATAACCACTGTTATGGAAAACTATATTAGCGACTATGAAGTAAGAAGTTATTTGAAGACTTGTTTGTTATCTGCTGGTGACGATAACTAAAAAACGCTATGTGAATAAATAAAAACACAAGTGTTATAATTAATATAAAGAACCTTCATTCATTTAAATATTTATTTATATTTGTTATAACTGTATGAAATGAAATGAAACATTCAGTGTTACTGTAATTAGCAACATTTAATAAAACATTATATTAACATTAAACAACAAAAAAAAAACATATATACCCAGCAATATTTAACTCAATATAACAACATAATATTCTAGAAACCAATATAACATTTATTATTTGAATGCAATAATAATTCAAAACAATCAATAATACTCTAAGAAACACTCATATAATAGTATAATTAAATTTAAGTAAATCTTCATTATTATTTGTAATAATTTCTTTACAATAAAACTTTCTGAATGTTTTACCACTTCTCCAATTTCCTCTTTTTAGGATTTCCTCCATGGGCATATTCTCCCACCAACCTTTGGATGCTACTGCTGATCTGATGCTCCCAGGCGATGCTTCAATATGCACTTCTTTAAATATTGATTTAATCCAGCCTGCTATGATAGTTCTTTTAGCTGATTTTACTTCTTTCTTTAGGGATATAAACAAACTAGTCACATTACTATTTAGACGTCTAAGTTGTGATGTTTCAATCAGTTGTTTTATAAGTCTTAAGGGACACACCTGAGAATTTGGGTGCTTCAAAAGACACCATCCTGATTGCCTGTAATTTACTGAATCTGTTTTAGAGCCGAATTTAGGCCATAATATAACTTTCTCTTCTTTTTCTACAAAATTATTTTCAGATATGTCTAATAAAGTGAGGTCATGGATTCTCCGACCAGAAGCTAATAAGAGAATTAAAGCAGTCCTTCTAGAAATATCGAAAAGGGAGTTTGTGCAAGGTACTGAATTTAACCAATCGAAAAGAATCTTGGTATCCCATATATAAGACCCTGCATGTCGGGGTCTTTGTAATGATATGGCTTTCAAAATTTGATGAACATAAAAATTTTATGAAAATGTTTCTACATTAGCAGCACAAAAGGTAGAAATAGCAGATTTATGTAACAAAATTGTATTGTATGAAAATTTGTTGAATAAAAATAGATTCGCGAAAAATCTAGCTACATCACTGCCATCTGGTTTTTTATGGTTAATATTATTATTTGCACAGAAAACTAACCACCTTTTAATAGGAGCTTTATATGTATTTATAGTATTTTTTCGCCAACTACTTTTTAGCAAATTTATCTCATCCCTCTTCCAATTGGAAATCTGGTCAGACCACCCCCAATTTTCCAGGCCTGAAGAAATAATTTGTCCACCTGTGGAGGACATAACCCCGTTGTTCGGTCTAAGAGGTTCTTTCGCAGATTCTCTATCGGAATTGGGTCTGACAGGGCTCTGGATTTCAGGTCGGGTAGCTAAAAGCAATGGTTCCACAGAGGTGCTATTATGATATATGTTCCCTTGGCTCTGTTTAGATGCGCCAGCATCCGAGGAATCAGGTTGGGCGGAGGAAACACCCAGGCTAACTGAAACTCCCAGTCTCGACTGAAGGCGTCGCAAAAAATTGTCACAAAAAAAACGGTTTTGTTCCTGGACAGTCTGTCTGCAATCACGTTCAACCTCCCCGGGAAGTAAGATGCCGACAGCGTTATATTGAGCTGTTCGGTTAGGAGAAGGATTTTTTGTGTAAGACCCAACAGAGCTATCGATCGGGTACCGCCTTCGTTTCTCAAATATGCTATTAGAGTCCGATTGTCGGACTGAACTAACACGTGAGCATTCTTTATGTGTTCACCTTCTTTTGCTAAAGCTGCATATACTGCATACATCTCCTTCATATTTGAGTGCCATTTTATTTGTTTCAAATTCCATTTGCCCGACAGCATTGTGCTGTTCAGTTGCGCTCCCCAGCCCGCGTCCGCCGCATCTGTGGTGAGAAAGTGGGATATGCTTTTGCAATGCATTATTTTCCCGGTTTTTCCTACATTTTTCACCCACCACTGTAACTCTTGAGCTACCAGTGGCGGTAATATGTTTTTGTGCCGAGGTCTGCAGTCCTTGAATGACTTTAGAAAAATCTGCATTTGGCGGCAATGAAGGCGACCATTTGGCGTTGCATAGTTGGCGAAATTAAGCATTCCCAACAGTCTTTGCAGGGTCCGGAGACAAGACATATTTCTGTTTAAAATGTTTGTCCCTACTTCTTTTATATTTTGAATCTTCCTTGGTGGAAGAGTAATTAAATTTGTTTTTGTGTTCCAAATTAAGCCTAAATATTCTATTACTTGGGAAGGAATAAGAAGTGATTTTTGATAGTTTATCTTCCATCCCAACTTTATAAGTGTATCTAAAACAACTTTTATTTGATTTAATAGCTGAGCTTGGTCTTGACAAGCTATTAAGAAATCGTCCAGATAAACAATTATCCTTATACCCTGTCTCCGGAGGATTTCCGCAATCCAATTTGTTACCGATGCAAAGGTGTGTGGAGCTGAAGAGAGACCGAATGGTAGAGCAGTCAACTGCAATATTTCGTCTCCATATATTACACGTAGGAAACGCCTGTGTGTTTCTTTCATGCTTAAATGAAAATAGGCTTGCTGTAGGTCTATTTTTGCTAACCAATCCTTGTCTTGTAAGAACTGAATGACATCCACTCGAGAAATCAGTTGGAAGGAACTTGTTGACACATGAAAATTGAGGCGCTTTAAGTTGAAAATGGGACGAATCCCCCCATCTGGTTTCTTTATTAAGAACATTTTTGAATGAAATCCCGGTGAATGCAGTTCTGGTTTTTCCAAAATGCCTGCTTCCTTTAACTCCTGTATGACTTATGACATTTCCTTTGATTTCTTTGTTCCATATTTGGTTAAGATTCCCTTGTAGGGAAATTGCAAAGGGGGCCTTGAAAGAAATGGTATTCGAGCCTGAGCTATTATATTTTGAATATAATGACTGGCTCCTAGCTGTCTCCATGTTTGAACAAAATGTTTCAAACAATCCCCTTGGAAAACCTTGTTTTGATTGTCAATTTTGTTTAATATTGGTGGAATTATCTTTGTGAGTTGACTGACGGAAGGGCTGTTTTTTATAATTAACTTTAGACTTTTTAATTGAGTTATACTTAATTTTATTGTATTTTTTTCTGGAATTGTATTGTTTTAAATTTTTATTTTCAACACTACTATTTGTACCCTTCTTTTCTCTTATATATCTTGGTGTGTTTAACCAAACCTGGGAGCCCCCCAATGAATCCCCTAATGGAAGAAGCGCTTCCCTATTGAACAGATGTTCAGGACTAGGTGGAATGTTTTGTAAGGCCATTTTAAGATTTATATTATTGACCTCTTTAAGGATGCAGTCACGTCTTATCTCAATGCACTCTGCACGCTTACCACAAATAATCTGCATACATGATTCAGTATTTTTGTATGATGGTGAAGATGGACCAAAAGACTCTAATAACTTATCATACAAGGTACTAGCATTTAGCTCAGTTCCTGAATTAGATGCCCAATCTAAAACCTCTTGCAAACCACTTCTTAAAAGATGTCTGTTCTCTAATACAGCATTGGATAGTCCGGCTAATAAATGCTCAGTACCAGACAAATAATCTGTCCCTTTATTCAGATGGCATAGTTCTTTATTCAACTTGAATCCCGCGAAACCGGGAGTCGCTATATGTGACTGCAAGGCTTTTTTGTACCATATACCTTTCCATGCTTGGGAGTTGAATTGCTGAAGATTACATATTTCGGCCACCTTCCTTGCATCAGCCCTAGGTATAATCTTATTTTCATCAAAACTAATCTTAATTTCTCCCAAAGACATGCTAGGTGGTTGAACAATTGACTTATTTAAAAATTGAACTTGAGGCGTCATAATATAGTTTGAATGTCCGCCCATAGTATTATTTTCGTTATTTGCATTTAAGGCATGAAAAATTTGAGGTAATTGTGTTACACAATCAGAAAGATAACTTACTTGGTTAATGAGAGTGTCCATACGAGGGTCCGTGCATGTTTTCGCATGTTTTGACCGCTTATTTGGTGGCGGTGAAGCAAGGCCTTCCTTGTCTTCCGAAGAAGAGGAAGTGCTTTGCGCAGAGGATGTGTACCCATCGCCTCGCCCTTCTTCTGAAGCAGCGATTTGCGCCTCAGGTTCCTCAGAAGGATTCATCGTGGAATTTACTCACCACAACACTTGTCACTATATTTTTATAAATCACAACTGCCTGACAATAATTATGTATAAACAATTAATTCCCGTAGTCATACACCTTACAAAGCTTATTTTTTCAAGAAAATTTATGCACTTGAAAATAACTCGGTGCTGTTTTCGCAAAATTCAAAGACGCTATGAAAAAGTTTCAACGGTCGCCCAGAAAGTGAACAAGGGCGCCCCCTGCCGGATCTTTGGTAAACTTTGGGACAAAACCATAGACACATAGGTATGATTTAGCCAATTTATACACAGATTAAGGAAAATTCATGGATGCGTCTTCAAATAACGCCGTGTCTTTCAGCTAGGCATATAATGTATAAATTTATAATATAGATAAGTAACATTACGAAAAGTTGTCTTGTAAATAATTCAGATGTGTTTGTTATCAAACAGCAAAATATAACCTTCTCCAACCCTCTGATAGGCTGAAAGGACCGGTCGCTAGTAACGTAATATTTACCTTACCCCGTGGGATAAGGTATGTAAATCTTCTGAGTCGTCTGTTTTGATGTTTACTTAAGTAGATCTGCGCCAGTTGTTCCTTTCATTTGTATTCACATACACCTAAGGTACAACACCGTTGTCCGTATTAATATTTATATTAAATACAATTCAGTTTTGGAAAGGTTCTGCTTTTGGAATTTTGTTGTATTCAGTCTTATTTATTGCTTACGGTGAGACCTTAGTTGTCCAGGGAGGAACATTATGGTGAATCTCGATACATTTATGTCGGTATGGTAGTTCAATGTCTCGTGTCGATGGTAAGTCTTCCACCGAGTTAAACGAAACGTGGTCGTTAATTGTATGTGTAAGGAATAGAAGAAAAGTAATACTGAGACAACCTGAGTGTAAAAGACGGTAGAAATACTTGCTCAGGCTCTTTTGCATATAGTTGTATCGTGAGCACGTCTCTGACATTTTCGTTTTTGTCGAATTGCTACTCCAAACATTATGTGAAATTATTAGCTAAATAATTTATTAGAAATAGTAAAATCTCTTCTGAAATTTAACACGTGCGTGGCGGCAAGATTTATGGCGGCATATTTTAAATAGTACGTTATTTAATCATTTTTATCGATTTTTTTATGGTAACGTAGTAAATTATTATGATAAAGGTAAAGGGTATTACAACATAGATAAACATGTTAATGATAAGGAGACCTGGAAATAATAGTGTCGATACCAATTCCCTACAGGTTTAAACTTCGTATACGCCATATGGTGTTTTAAAACATGTGCTGAGGAGTTCCTTTCGCCGTTTCTTCTTTTCAATGTTAAAGCATCATTTCGAAACGGCAGTAGTAGCAAACAATTCTTTGCATAAGTGTATTTACACAATATCTACTTGATTAAATGATTTTGAATTTGAATCTGCATTTGAAATTTCGACCACTAGGCGAACATTGGTATAAATACACATACAGAATATAATAATACAGAAATATTAGTTATCTATATTGTAGCGTATACAGCAATCTTACTATTTAGCGTGTTGTGCGACGATTAACTTAAGTATTATGTACGTATAATACTTTGCAAAGTAGCGTAGTAATTCCAACTGTAGCAAAGTTTTATCGCTTGCAAACAAAGTGGTGTAGTTGGACACAGATTTCAACTGTACCTACAGTTTAACTTGCAACTTGCACTTGTTTGCGAGGCTCTCGCTTTGGGAACATCTTTTGTTTCGTTGTATACAATGACAATTGTACATATCGCTTACATTTGAAGAGCTACGTGCGCATGCGATGTTCTATTTTATCTGTGGCGCGCGGAATATTTTGACACTGTGACGAATGTTACGAATGCGAGTGCATGACATATATTTTGTCAGTTACAGTAATAATTCCAGCAGTAACTAAATTTAAATAAGTAATTAATTCAGTATTTACCGTTTGATGGACAACAACATTAAATGACTACTTAATAAAAGACTGCTGATAAATTCAAGACTATAAATTATGTGCTCCGTCGACATTTGAATGACCTTCCCTCCACTGGTCTGACATCATTTCTTTTGCAGTTTAGGATATAAAAATGATTAAATTAAAATACACATAAAACACTTACAAAACTCTTTATTTTACATGAGAAATTTAGAAAACTTAATAAGCCAAATTCTCGATACAAATTCTTGTGTCCAATGCCAAATTCTCGATACAAATTCTTGTGTCTAATGATTTTAAACACATTCCGTAAGTTTTTCATGCCATTTAATTTTGCTATTATAGATGTAAATGTACAACATCCTTTATGACGTTATGTATGTATGTAAACTTCTGTGCATGGTGTGATATATCTGTGACGTAAGTTAATGGATACCTCATATGATATGATATGGATACCTGATGTAATTGTTGCTCGTTTTCATCATGCTGTTTTGATATCTTCATCATACTGTTTATTTTAACTTTCGTTAATATATATCTATCATTAAAAACCGCATGAAAATCAGCGTAATAGTTTTAGAAATAATTGTAATTACCATTGTCCTCCTGTGGGATTTCTGTATCCATAATTTTTTTATAAAATTGTTACTAGTTAGTCTCTGTTTGTTGCATAATAGTAAATTAAAATGTAAATTTTATAGTGATGGATCCTTCATTTTTATCAGGCGTTTCACAATTTTTTAATAATGTTATAACGAACCTAACCTAAACTTTTCTCTTAAGAAAGGATCTATCTATTGGTAAAAACGGTATGAAAACACGTGCCGCAGTTTTGGAGATTATCCCATTCAAATAAAGAGACGGAGAATTTTTTTATACATATAGCGTATGTTTGTAAATATTTGTATGTATATAATTAAACGCTTTATTAAACCATTGTCCATTGGCCATCAGGTACTTACAATTTTTAATTTAAGACTCATTTTACAATCTTGCATTTCGTTCAATTAAGCGAATAATTTATTTCATGTATATGTTTATGAACTGTTACGTCAAACAATTATAGTAAATAGGTCCATTTATTTCAAAATTTCTTACTTTTCCCGATGATATTATACAATGAGCAACTATAGCATAACACTCGTCCCCAAATTACAAAATATAATATATTCCAAAATTAGAAACTGAATTTGTGTTTTGCATTTAAATTTGTTACGCTCTTAAAATTATCCATAGTAATATCCTTTGTAATCCTAGGATACAGAAGTGGAATGGAAATGGGTTTCAATCATTCTAAACGACTCCCTTCTTATGTCTGCCTCCAAGGGCGTACAGTTGAAATATATTTATTAGGGCCCGTCTTTATTTTCGGCTTAAAGTGTGTTTTCTAGCGCCGCCAGGATTTCGCATTAGCAATATTTTAGAATGAGACGGCTCATTTTTCCAGTCTCTTTTCAATTGTTTTGATGTAAAGGAAACATTTCTATGATGTGTTTTTTTTTACACAAAATAAGTTAATGCTTGACATCCTCTTGAAGACTCCCACAATTTTTTGTTTTTTGTGTTTAGTGTGATTATGGTAACCTATCTATTATGTGTTGAATTATCTTGTATTGAACTCGAACGATAAATAAAGCAGCGCTTATCGAAAATATAATAGTTAATAGAAATTAAAGGTAATTTTTATTCCAAGTTGGTTGTTAGAATTATTTTCGAAAGTCAAACTACGCCATTGCATCGCTTCAACGGCTTTTTATCGTGAGTGGTCTTGAAAGAAGTGGCAAGAAACTCCCAAGGGGTTATTACTAATACTTATGGCTGTGTTGTAAATGCATGTCTAAATAGTCTCGAATTTTAAATGATCATCTAGTTTGTAATAACCTTTCATCACAAGAAGCCTTCGACATTAATTTTTAATTTACATTATGGCATTTTCGTCGATTCTAACGGAATTTTACTATGAAAAAGCTACCAATTTTGCTAAGTCTGAAATTTTCGTGCAAGCAGTTTAGCTATAAAAATTACAAATAGGAGAAGTAATCTTCACCAATTCATAAGTTGTAGCCACTGCTTGTAAAATATTATGTTGCTCTATTGAAGCATTCATATTTTCGTTATTTTCCTTTACCCTTTACCTTTATTATTACCTTTATCTTTAAGTAAAGTTATTATCATTTTTAATTTCACAGGCGAACGTATGGAGCGGATGTAATGGTATCTCGTACGAGAAACAAACGTTGAAACCTCTAGGTTATTATCGTCATAAGATATTTATGTATAAATCGGTAAAGAAAAAACAGTTCAGTACCATGTCCTCCTTTGTTGGTTAATTGATTTTTATTTTTTTCTAATTTTTTTGGTGGCCATTGACGAGTATTCGTAGCAAAAAACAGGAAACATAACGTTATTTGATGATCAGTTGTCGAATTTCGACTAGTATGACTAAGTGAACGTATTTTTTCTCATAAATTTTTTGGAGCAAAAGTAAAATTTTATTGTAACTTTGACTGACAATTACGAAACCCGAAAGGTTACATTCATTTTTAATTTCAGCCCCAATATTAAATATCGCCGGTTCGTTAAGTGCTAACAGTGTAGCAGACAAAATATTTAACACAGTTTTTTAATAACACTCGACGATGCCCGCTCTAAGTCTTAAAGTAGCCTTATACTAAAACTGCTCTAAGACTCTAAGAACAATCTTAGACTAATACTGTCTGTGTTGCAAGAGACATGGAAAATCACGAAACATCCCAAATACTCATGTTCTGAGAACAAACGTTTATCTATCACGTAAATGTCTGTTTCGGCCTGGAGTCGGATCCAGGACATTTCACACAGCAACCAGAATCACTACCAAGTGGCCTGCAGGGGTGTACCTATCTA